>VZTG01009778.1:12582-255317 GCA_013397845.1 Melanocharis versteri | reverse complement strand
TTTTTTTTTTTTGGTCTAGTGGGAAGTATTCCATGCTCTCCTCCTCTCCTCATTTAAATGCTTATGCCTTTATGGTTATTTTTACTGCCATACCTATGGGGCTTCTTACTTTATTGCCTGTAGCTGAAGGATATTTTAAAAGAATTAAATTTATTCAGTTTAAATCTTCAGGGGGATACAACAATATCTTAAACAATTAGCAATAATTAAAAAGCATCTATTCGAACTGTGCAAAAAGCAAATAGATTTAATTTAAATACAGTAGTCAGGACTAAAGGTTTTTTTCGTTAAAACCAGGGAGGGTCTCACCTCCTCCAAAACCTTTCTTTATTTTAGGCAACTTTTCAGCAGTTGCTTTTTTTAAGTATTTTGTCTGGTTTTGGTTCAGAGCATTTCCCAAAGCGTTTGCATTAGGCATTACTGAAGCCTCCACAAGGCTGACCTGGGTACACTGTTTCATTGCCCAAACTGAGGGTAGAGGCTCAGCTGCTTTGGAACCTTTAGAGCCTGTTCTGTTTAACGTAGCCCTTTCTGTGTCCTCCTCACTGGCTGTGCACATTCATCTGCAGAACAGTAATCTACTGGAGATCAGATCAAATCTTTGTAATTGCTGTGTATCCCAGTAACTATAATAATTACAATAAATAGCAAAATGACATTTTACAAAGAAACCTCTCCTCAGTGTGTGATTGTTGGATTTAGCTGGATTTGCTGCAGTGACTCTCCTTCGACACAGTGATATTGTGTGGGCAGAACAATATTCACAAGTGGTGTGAGTGCCAGAAGCAGTTTCTGCTGTGACTGCTCACCAGACATGGTGGAAGCACCTTCAGGTTGGACTCCAGAGGCCACCCGTGGCTCGACCTCAGTCACAGCTCCTTCCCAAGGCTGCCCCAGGCCTTTCTGCTGGGCTACAATGTGTGCTTGGGGAGGTAAAGTCAAATCTGGGACATTTTAATTTGTGCTGCTATGGTTGAATTAGGGTGCTCATGCCATCCCTTACTTGTGTCTGCTCCTCTCTCTCACTCTCTGTTTGAAACTATATTCAGAATTTTTTGAGGGTTGTAGCACCAAAAAAAAGGGATACTGTGCCACTTGAATACTTTAGGTAGCAGTTCTGAGTTAAAGATGCTTGCCCCTGCCTGATCACTCTCGGTCTCACAGCACAGCTCATTGGTCAGAAAACAAACATGTGCTGGCACATGATGGAGGCCAGTGCCTGGCAGCCAGGGAAAGGGAGCATTTCATAGGGCTGAGGCAGAGCAGCAACTGCTTGTGCCAGTGGAGAATAATGCCTGCAGAACTGCACCTTTCCTGGGTTGTAATCAAAATAACACATTCAAACTGAGAAAGTTTTGTTTGCTTCGTTTGTCAAGGTGCTTAAATACACATGGATTGAGGTCGCCTTTTTTTTTTAATTAACCAAAAATGTATGTGCTTAACTAATGTAGTTTGGGGTTTTTTCAGCTCAGAGTCTTTCAGCTCACAAGGAGATGAAAGGGAAGGGATAAATTCTAGACAGTTTATTGTAAGTGCCAAAGAAAGTGACAGCTATCTACATAGGCAAAATTTCTAACAGTGCCTTATATCCACTGGAAAATGCTTAAGAGTCCACAAATAGAAAAAGGTTAAAAACTACTGACCTAAATAATTGGTTCAATTTTCAAGACTGCTGAGCATCCAACTGTTCTCATTGATTATAAACAGATGATGATAACGAATAACAGCTCCCATAGTTGATGAAAGGCATCTTTTCTGGGGAACTTGTCCACAGATGCTTAGAAGAAGGATACATCTAATACAAGTCTTTGATAAGGAGGAACATTTCTCCCTTGGTTGTCTATTTCATATGCAGAGCATACATAAATATTTTTGCTTTCTCACTATCTTATGTTTCTTAGAACTCAGTTTAGAATTGAACTGTAGCTGATAAGAGGAAACATAAGACAAGATCTTATTTTCAAGCATGGATTGTATGTTGCCTTGTGCTTCAGACCTGAAACTGCTTTCATATTTACTGTATTGCTTTACCATCTTTTTTAAACTTAGTAAATTCAATGTCCTATAATGCAGAGGAGTTAGAAAAAAATATGAGTAACGTGTTATACTTTATATCAGCCTTAGATCTTTTCTTGGTTTCTGCATCCAACAGATTTTGTGTTTTGATTCCACATTGTTGTGGTAAATACAGAATAGCTGTGTTGTTTACTGTGAGGAAAATTGTACCAAGCAGTACCAGGAGAAAATTGAAGCTTGCACTTTAATTTAAAATTCTGAACACTCTCCTTAAAGTTTTCCTTTTTGATGTTGTGATTCATATACTTTAGATCTCTTGGTTTTTAGAGCTTTGTTTTAATTAATCTTTTGAAAGTTCTTGCAAGATTGATGTGGGCACTGAATTTTGTCAGTCTTGTTTTGCAATACTAATGCTTGTGGCTGAGAAGAATCTAAGCTGAAAATATGTGAAGTTCTTTGGTCTAGGAGGATTGGGTTAGAGAACATAGGCAGACTTGAGATCCAAAAGCCCATGGGCCGTGACGGGCTGTACCCATGCATAGTGCGGCCACTCACGATCATCTTTGAAAGGTTGTGGCGATCAGGAGAGGTGCCTGAGGACTGGAAGAAAGCAAATGTCATCCTGGAGTTCAAAAAGGGCAAGAAGGAGGACCCAGGGAACTACTGGCCAGTCACCTTCACATCAATCCCTGGAAAGTTTATGGAGAGTCTCATTCTGGAGGCCATCTCTGGGTGACAAGAAGGTGATCAGGAGTAGTCAGCATGGATTCACTGATGGTAAATCCTGCTTGTCCATCTTGACTGCCTACTACGATAGAACAAATTCCAAGGTGGATGAGGGGAGAGCAGAGGATATTGTCTACCTTGAATCCAGCAGGGCTTTAGACACTGTCTCTCACAATGTCATTGTAGGCAAACTCAGTGGAAGCGTGGACTGGATGAGTGGACAGTGAGATGAATTGAGACCTGGCCGGATGGCAGATCCCAGAGGATTTTAATCACTGCCACAGGGTCCAGTTGGACGCCTGTCAATAGTGGTGTCCCCCAAGGTTCGATACTGGGCCCACTACAGTCTAACTCGCCCATCAATGACTTGGATGAAGGACCAGATGCCTCCTCAGCAAGCCTGCTGATGGCACAAACCTGGGAGGAGTGGCCAATACCCCAGAAGGCTCTGTAGCCCTCCAGAGGGAGCTTGAGAGGCTGGAGAGATGGGCAGAGAGGAAGCATCTGGAACTCAACAAAGGCAAATGCAGGGACCTGCACCCGGAGAATAATACCCCAGGCACCAGGACAGGCTGTGTCCTTGTGTCCAGCAAGTGAACTAAGCCATGGAAGGGGTGAAAGCAGTGACAGCTGTGCAGGTACTGCACTGGCTCTCTTCACATACTGCTCCTTTTAGTGGTGTGCAAATGCACTGAAAACCATCAGTTTCACATTGTGATTTAATAGTTAAAGAGAAGGTGTTTAATAAATACTTAAGATCATCCTCTCCATTCAGAAGAGAGAGCCAGAAAGCCAAACTGGGGAATCTTGGGGGCTGTAGAAACAGGAAGGCTGCTGAGAACACACACATGCAAATGGCAAATTTGATTACAACGATGGGCTGTCTGCTTTGCAGCTCCTGGAAGCCCACCCTCAGCCATAAAAATGCAAAAATAGTGCAACAGGCAATGTGGCAGAACAGGGCTCTCTGTATTCATTCACAATTAGGTGTTCTATTCTGTTGTCACCAGATGCTGCCACGCACATTACGCAACAGAAATGGGATTAGCAGGAATAACAAAAACCTGTCAAAGCACAAAACCATGGCCTAGTAGTTCTGACAAATTAAACAGCCTACAATGAGTGCCAGAGCATGAAAATCACTCACCCTTCCTCTACTATCTCTGAGAGGTAGGCAGTAAAAGCCTTCTTAAAGGCAGGCCACCATGCAACCAACACTAGATGTAGAAGAAAAAAAGTATTTTCATTTCTGATGGAGTGTAAATTAAGGACAAACCACCTTTACATAACTAATGAATATCTTAAAGATAGATGTTTCATTCTGCTAAATACAGAGTAATTCACACGGTCCTGGCATGTCTTAAGTGGCCCAAGTTATAAACCCTGTTATACCTAACAATCCATTTCCACACGTAGGACCTTCCATGGAGTGCGATTAGTTTTAATTGTATTTGTGTAATGCAAGATAAAACAGGCCCAATAGCTATATAAAACTCATGTTTTGCTCACCATGCTCATGCTGGTGGGTTATCAACATGGGGTGTTGGAAGATTCAGAGGATGAGGGAAGACTCTGTACAGAAACTAGCTCCAAGGCTGGAAACCAAGTGATGAGTTGGGTATTACTGTGGAATAGCTGCAGTATTCATAGGTTTTTAAGATGAAAACAGAAAGCTCGTGTCTATTATAGCCTGTTTTACCTATCTTGAGTTTAATAATAGTGTCATTAAACAGAGCAGCCAACTGTGTTTGAAGTTTTTCTGGAGGTATATGACAAGTTGCTTTTTGTGGCACTGTTGTCCATCCTGCATCAAACTCATGTCAAAAGCAGTGACTTGTAACAATCTTTTTAATGTGCTTTTTTCAAGGTTTCTTTTAGTTTTGTGGGTTGCCTGTCACTCATCCTCCCGTGATATTCCCTGTAGATGGTGATCATTGTCTATTTCTCTTGCATCTGTACAGTTCTTCAGCTGGATGTTTTTCTCTGAGCCACTCTCAGGTATTTTTTGCTTGTCCTAAACGTGGTGAACTTTCATTCTTGCCATAACCTCAGCTTTCCAGTTCTTCATTTTTGCTGTGTGTGATCTCTAAAAACAAAAGTGATGTCCACATCTGCTATAGGGAAACAGGAGCTAAGTGGCTGAAAGACCAAAATCTTTAGGCAGTATTTTAGATTATACTTTCCCAGTGTGCTTTTTCCCCCATACTTCTTTATCCTTACTTTTCTTCTTCCCTAAGGGGTGGCAGATAAGTCACTCAGCTTTGGTGTTACTGTAAGTTTAGATGACCAATTCAGCAAGGGTGACAAATGCTACTTTCTTGCCTCTTTCCTGACCCCATAAGATTTCCAAGATTTCTTCTGGGAATTACTTACAGAAGATGTATTTCTTCATCTGTGGCACAAAACCCATTTTCCCCCTTTATTTCCGCCCTCTGAGAAAGTCCTTGGAGTAATAGCTAAAATGTCAGAAATAATTAAGAAAAATACTGATATACACTGTGGCAGAGAATTATACCTTTTGAGATGGTTGTTGCCATCATCTGTAATCAGTCCCCTGACAGATATAAATACCAGCTTTATCACCTTGTTTTAGATGATGATGTGTTGAATCAATGTTGATGAAGACTATATTTTGGCAACTTCAGTTAAAGGAAAAGAATAGTTTTGATTGTGAAGCAGAGAACCTAAGTCCGAACTAAAGTACCTGACACAGAATAAAGACATTCCTTTATATAATATCTATTTAATCCTGTTCATAAAAAATCTTTCTCATATGAGGAAAGGGCTGACGATAGCACACTTCTGTCCCAAAAAATTCCTGACTGAGAGCTTGCCTTTTGCCTGGCACAGAGACCGTGTATCCAGTGAGTACCCATGCCCAGGAGCAATGTCTTTCCTTTCTGGGCTAAGTGGCTGTTCGGATTATTAGGTGTTTATGTCCTTCAGAAAGAACCTTTTTGTCCTGCATCTTAAAAGAAAAGATCATATTTATTTTCAGGGGAAATGTATTATGACTAGATTTATAGTACCACGTGCTCAAAGATCAAATTGCATGACAGCAAGTATTTATATTTTTATTTATAGGAAATAATATAAAGGAGCAAGAAGCTTATGTGCAACTTAAGTGTTTGGAATTTATCTTTTTCAAAATGCATTAGAAAGGCAAATGGACTTGGAATGCCAGTCAAAAATCTCGGATCACTCACTGTAATTTATTACTTTTTACATTTAGGTAGATTCAAAGTACCAGTTATAGTGCCTGCAGTTCAACTACTCTACTATATTTTATGAAGTACAAGGTAGCAATTGGTTGCATAAGGGGCTAAAGATTTGGTACTAAATCCTCTTCAACTTTTAAATTATGCTTCTGTATTCCTTGATTTTTGAAAAATGCCTCAACAGCTATGTCTACGTAGTAAGTACACACCTAAACCTGCTTTGGAATGGCTCTCCATGTAAAAAGCCTTGTGTCCACATGCAAACCTCCATAGACCATTCAGCATTTTTCCAGACCTCGGGAATTCTGGGATATTGGGACACTGCTCAGGGCCAGAGTTCTCATGGTCTACATTACGCTTGAAAATTAGCTGGGTCCAAAATCCTCAAGAGGAGCATGCCGTGTTCACATGATGGACAATCCCTCAAGCTAAATGAGTGTAAACAAACTAATCTGCTCCCTCAAATCTTTTATATAAAAGCTATATTCTTCCAGAAATTTTTCTTGAATTTTTCTGGTATGTTTTGACCTCTCTTTCTCTACCTTTAAATATCTTTTCTCCTTGTCTATCTATTCAAAGCAAAACTAACAAAGGAACAATAATCCAAGAATTATTATTATTTGCATCACAGATGCAGCAGGTCTCTGATGACAAGCAATTTCTCAGTGTTTATTTTCATTACACAGGCACAAAAATCCACTGAGGCTGACTTGGAGAAGTCTACACATTGCTGCCTTCATAGAATTCTGTATTCTGGAAGCATGGAAAACTCCCTGATACCTAAGACATGCATGGACTCTCATGGAACACGGTATGTGAATATAATCTGATATGTGAATATAATCTAATATGTGTATCAGAGAGCTGAAGAGTACATTGTCTTTTCATGTAAATGTATCAGCAAAGTCCCCAGAACTAATTCTGGAAGCAGTAAGGAAAGCTGACAGAGCATAGCAGAGCTGGAGACTTTTTCTTGTTGCTCAGCAGACTGTGCTGAGTGGCTGGGCTCAGCAAAGCACCGCACACAGTTAAAATTGTTGGCATCACCTGAAGGTTATTGTTACTTCTGGAAGACTGCCTGTCATGTGGATAGCTTTCACGCACAATATGATGTGTGGTATGAAGCAAGTTTTGCGTGTTTTCGGCAAGAATGCAAACCCAAGAGCTGCAGAGCATATCTGTGCAGAAATAGCTACGGGGTAACAAAACATTGCCTCCTGGTGCCCCAAAACCTGGTTCCACTGCAGCTTCTGCAAATACCCCTTATCCTCACCTCACTGCTTTGAATCAGGCTCTGTCCAGCTGACATTGCAAAGGCTGAGTCTACATTTGAATTTTAGCTTGGATCAGATGGGAACTTCTAAAGTAGACCTTGTGATCATCTCCATCATTTATGCTTTTGTTCATGTTGAGGAACTGTCTCAAGTGCATGAACTGGAATTAATTTTGAATAAAAGTAAATCGACTACATCTGATACACTCCAGAGAGAAATAGGTACTTGGTCTGTGGGGTTAGACAAAAGAGAGTCCAAAGTAAAAATAAATTAATGAATTAAAATTTCTTGTAATGTAGATTTTTGGTCCTCACTGTCAACTGTTTTGCTCTGAAAATCTGCTTCCTCTGGTCTGCACTGTTTGCCAGTGTGGATTTAGCCTCAAGGTTCAGCTGAGCTTTTCTTCCAGTGTAAAAAGATCTTTCTGATGGCTTCAGGAATTGTTCAGTCTATCTGTGGTTCATGTTCTTGAAGTGTGAAATGGGGAAGATAATACTTAACCATCTTTATCAAACAGTACACATCTCAGATGAAAGCCCAAAGAAGTCTGAAGTGTAGTTATATTTTACCTGTTACTACATCTCCAGGATCCTCCTACAATTCTCTTTAATATATACACATATAAACATTTTAAAGTTGCTAATATGGACAGTAAAAATACACCAAAGTTGATGGCAGTGCACATAATCAAATTCTCTTAATATAAGCTCTGCTTGGTTTCCCATATGATTCTTTTTGCCTGGTAATTGTTTATGGATCAGTTTCCACTGAAATGCTGCTTATGTGTGTATTTAGGAAGGTGAAGGAGAACAGCAGCCTCACTTGGGGTAGCAGACAGTTGCTAAAAAAATTTCTGCTAGGTAGGTGCATGGTCACCCTAAATGAGGCATAAATAATGAATCAAATTTTAGAAAGAATGATCTTAACTAGGGCAGTTTGGTGCTGTGAATGCTTTGTGAGAAAACAAAAACATGATTTTTAGTGTTTTGTTTCAGCTGTTTTAATTATGCTCAAATTTTTTTTGGTGAGAACTTCAGGTCAGTTGGATTGTTTTCATTGAAATTAAAAAATCAAGTACTCCTATCCAAACGAAAATAGATTTAGCTGGTTTTTTTCCCTCTTTTTGAAAAAACAGAGGTACTTAGTACACAACATAGGAATTGCTTAGTACACCTGGATATCAAGCCATTTTTGTGGAATCACAAGAAAACATGATAAAACACAATTTGCTATTACTGTTGTTGGCAGTACTTTGAACTGGTGAAAGGTACACCCCTTATTATTCAGGTGTATTTTGCTTTCTGTGTTAATATATGACAAATATACAACCAGTTCTGTAAGTCCCTGAAAGATCTGAGATTCCCTTCAGAATTCTAAAATTTAGTTTGAGCCATCCTAAGTTTCAGCATGAGTTCTCATTGGCAGCATGATGTTAATAAATCATCAGAGCCCCATTGATCAACTGGCTTATTTAACCCTGTACAAACAGCAAGAACTTACACTGGGACACAAGCACCACTCTTTGCGATTAGGAAAGTTAATTATTTCACACTGGCAGGTAATTAAGTTCTCTCTAGCCCCAGAGTTAATACAAAAAATATTTAGAAGAGGGTTTTGGGCAAAGAACAAGTTGGGTTAGGTCTGATCCCGGACTGAGCTGATCTGTTCCAGGTGAGACCCTCACTGCTAGCTCTATTCAGAGGCTCAGCTTCTACACCTGAAAAATGGGGGAAATTATCTTGGCCCTTACACTGTGGTTACAGATTGACTGGGTCCTATTCATTTCAATCCATTTTCTACTCCTGCTGTAGGATAGCATTTCCCAAGTGCTGTAATCTTTAAGCAATTATCTTAGACTTCAGTCTGATTCGGCTCATTACGTTTCTCTGCTCTCCATTCCCTGCTCATCTTTCTTTGATGTTGCATTTTTACATATTACTTTCCCCACACACACTTGTAGGATTCGCCTGCATTGGCCTTATTAAAACTTTCACTATCTTCATAATGAACTGGCTCCGTTTTCTCATTTCATGTAATGAAAAGCAACCACTGTCAAATAGCAAACATTAATGGCACAAATTTCTGCATCTCACTAAACAGAAACACTTAGATCTTCACCTGGTAAATTTAGTGCAATTTGATCTAACTCTGTCTCCTTCAGAACACCAACCTGGTGTCTAAATTAGGTCTTAGATTAGAACTGTCATCAAGACTCTTTCCTCTAGGGAAAACCAGAAATATTTGGAAAATAATTCAACCCATACAAGGCAAATCATTAAATACAAGGTGAAGGTATGTGAGCACTCTCCATGGAGCAGAGGAGCAGCCACAGACCCCTGGAGTCCTGATTTCACATCCTTTGCAGAAGGAACATCCACGTCTGCCATATTCTTCAGCCTGCAGAAAACGTAATGCAGAGAAGATAAGAAAAAGGGTCCAAAGATCATGACTGCCGTGGAGATGAACGAGTGCCCACTATTTGTTCTGATACAACAAATGTGGGGATTAAATGAAGGCCACATGCACAGCCCCAAAAGGGACCGCAATGGTTCTGCACAGTGTGAGCCTGCACGCTGTGAGCATTGATCCTTTATGGGGCAGGTCAGCAGGCAAGTGGAGAAGTTTGTGGAAGAGAAATCCAGCAAGGTCTGCTAGTGGGAAGCCTCTAAGCTGCAAACTTTTGGAGGCTGGCAAAGTTTTCTGGCTAAATATCACTAAATGTTTGTTTCTTGCCTGTACTAATTCCCAGGCATCCCCTTGGTCACCGTTAAGGCCAGCAGGGCTGAACACATCTTGCATAAGCTGGTAAGACCTACTTTATGATATTCAGTACCTCAGCTGGCTGCCTTCACTTGGTGGAGGGAATCTGTGTCTCTGTTCACAAAGTGTGGTTATGGGGTCTCTGTGGAGGAGGGGCTGTTCAGACCTCCTCATGGGCCTGCTCTGGCAGCCAAGTTGCATCTATGCATTAGCATTTGTTAAAATAAAGTTTCTAATACAACATTAAATTGAGTTTGAAATGAATGAGCTGATAGAAATGCTATCCGGATGATCACATTTCAGTTCAGAAAGATTGGATTTCTTTCCATTTGACGGAGCTCTGATCTAATTTTGTGCCTTCCACAAATTCCACCAGATTTTTATTTCTCCCAGTTGGCAGTGTGTTGGGCTACATTCTGGTAAAACACACAAATATTTTCTAACTGCAAACCATCGTGTTGCAGTGGTCTCAGCTTTTCAGATTGTTATCTGCAACTGTTATTACTATGCTATTGTAACCACCACTTTTTTCCAGATTGAATGTGCTGCTATTTGAACTCTGATCCCATGGACAGAGTGTGGGCAGCACCTTTAGTAGGATGGCAAATGCTGACTGCTAAACCATGGCCATAAAATGAGCATTGTTTCTTTGTATGCATTCACCACTGAAAAAAGAAAATAAGCTCTGGTTTTTTACTAATGGATGAATTATGTGAATTAAAATATTTAACCATTTTAAAGCCTGGAGTGTAGATGTGCTAAGTTGTTTGTCAGATTGAATTTCTAATAACTTTTTTAATTGGAGGTTGAACTCAGGTCCAAATGGACAGATCTTAATAACCATATAAACCAGTAATCACACCACTAGGCACATCTTGATGTGTCTTCAATAATTAATTCAGGCAGATATCCTTAAATAATTCAGTGATTTTTAATTAAAGAAAATAGGGTATTTAGTTGATTTTTTTAGTCTGGGGAATATTTATCAACATGATTCCATGCCTTTACTTTTCTCTAATATATTTTTCTTTCCCTGCTTGGTATTTTATGACTTTTGGATTCTTTCTTAGTTAAATATTTTTCTAAGAGCAGAGACTTTGATTTGTAAATGTGAATGTGATCAATAAAAACTTATGGCTTCAAAGTGTCCTTATTTATATTTAAATCCTCCCTCTCACCTGCTGTTTGTTGCTTTTTAGTTATGTCACCAATCCCACCGGAGCTCAGAAAATTTAGCTGGTCCTCTCTAAACTCCCAGACATGTTCTTTTCCCATGTACTCTTCTGTCCCTGCAGCTTCTGATGTAAAACAGATTTAAGTTTGTGTAGAGCAGAGGTCAACATGAAAGCCTAAAACAAAACAAAACAAAAAAAAGCTGGCATTCAACTTTTAGCTCTGGTTCTTATTATAACTCAAAGCTCTATTTTAGTAATTTAAAAATGGTAGTATTGTTCCATATCCATAACCTACCTTTCACCGAGTCTCTTGATGACTGTGATGCCCAGTTTAGATGAACTTCTAGACTGGCTGAAGAGCATTTGGATGAACTGCAGGCAGTTATGCCACAGAGGTAAAACTGACACTTATTTTGCAAAATTATCTCTGTGAATTTTACATTTATTTTGCTTTAGATTATGGCCAAGAGCAAAGTTTTGAACTCTTTTCTCCTATTCCTGAGTAGCTATTTGCAAAATCATGACTTTGGTGAACTTTTGGTATGGGTAGTGGGAGTAGGGGGTACATGAGATCCCTTCAGTGACAGATTTCCTAAAAGTTTACTGCCAAGTGCTTCAAATATTTATTCTTTTTTTTTTTTAAGCAGACCAACTTTTTCAGTTCTGCATTTTGCAGTACGACATCCCTTTCTGAAAGGCTCGGTAAATAATCGTGAGCTGAGTGTTGAATGAGGATTAAATGCTGCATGTTATGGCTCAGTGTGTTAGTCCATTTACCAGCGTTGTATATACGTACCCAGCCTTCTGCATTTTTCAGTGTTAATCAGATGGAAATAGCAATTGGAGGTGTAATTCAGTGTTGTGCTTAAGGTCATTAAACCCTGTGGTAATGGGTAAATCCAGAGCCTGCTGTGGCCTTATCAGGCAATTTGGCAAAGAAACCAGTGCTATTTTACTGAGACCATGCAGGCTGGACAATGACTGCATCCCTGCTAAGGGACAAAGCCCCACTGTATCAATTTGCTGTATTTTAACCTACATGGAAGATGTCTGAGGTGGTGAGGATCTAACCTGAGTGCCCACCAGCCTCTCCTCTTCTTGGGAGAGGAGTGTACCCAAAACAGCTCGAGAGCTGCTCCTTGGTGAGCGCCAAGAGTGTTTGTACTTCTGCTCTTCAGTTCAACAACCATCTCGAGAGCACATTTCTGTGGTAAAACTGCTTTTTTCACAGGAGTTTCATTCATGCAAAATGAATCCTGTGATGAGATGGAAAGTAAAGGAAGGCATTCACCGTAATAATTAATTATAAATCAAAATAGAAAAAAAATATTATAAAGGTTTAGGCCTTATCCTGTAGTGGGTTTGAGATCCGGCTGAAGTTTGAAGGACACAAGAGGTACGAGCCCCTTCATGGGAGCTCAGTAAAGACCGTGGTCTGTACTCTGCAAAGTCTAAGTCTAGGTCTCAGATGTGAATTTGGTATTGATTTAGCACCTCTTTTGCTTCTGGATAAAAGTGACCATTCTTTCTTCAGTGGTAATTTATTGCCCCTCTGGTAGAGATGGCTTCTTTGTGGAGACAGAAGATAGGGTAGGATGCAGAGAGCAGATAAAAGAGGCACTGGTGAAACAGAGTCCTCTGAAAAAGTGGATGGAGGGGTTTTTATGCCTGATAGCTAAAAAAACATCATGGCCCTGGGGCCTCCAAATGTGTTTGATTCTTTTGTGTGCAATAAGGAATTTGAGCTCTTTGAGCATTTTGGGGAAGGTCAGGTGGTTAATTTTGAAGTGTTTGCCACAGCTGTGTAAATGTTACAGAATCCCATGAGGCCTTGAACGCATATTATAAACTCAGGAGCTCCGAGGTGGGCGTTGTAAGAGGCAGGACTTTATCACAAGAAAACTCTTGATGGAAAGGCAGAGTCATTTGCAGATGATTTTGAGATGGAAGGAAGGAGAGAATATCATGTAATTTGGATCTTAGATGCCATGGGGTATTCAAGTAACAGATATTCTTTAGAATCCACTGAAGATTTAAGATTATTTTAATACCTCTCATTCCATGCACAAGAGCTTTGTTAAGCGTGCCAAACAGAAGAGCATTTTGGAAATTTCAACAAATGTTATTGTTAACCCCAAAGTGCTTAAAAATCATAAATTCAATTTCAAAAAAAGGTTTAGAAATTTAAAATGATAGAAAAAATACATGCAATGCATGTTTGTGAGAATGTGCCACATTTTCAACCAGTCTCTGATATTATTAAGGGTTATAGACCTTGTCTTTTTATTGTTAGACTTAATATATTGTATATCCTCCATTGTAACAGAAAAGGACTAAATAACTGAGACTTGAATATAATCTTAAAATGGCAATATTGTCCAGAAGGCAGTATTTTTCCTTCAAATCTGGCAATCCATCTTCACTCTTGTTTCCATACTAATTACTCATGCACACTATTATATGCTGATTAAAGTTAGAAAACTAGAATTTCCTGGTCCTATTTCTACCCTTTTGCATTACAATATTGAAATATGGCTGCTCATAATCTTGAGAATTTTTAAATGGTTTTTTTTGTGATGAAATCACCAAAAATAAACTTTGATACTCTCTGGTTAGAGTAGAAGGTGATCACATTCAGTCTTGTGTATGATCAGTGAACTTGTCTTGGCTATGTGGCAGATTACAGTGTGAGAATGCATTAAGCTGAAGAATGTGGTAGAAGATTTTTTAATTATTTTGGGGTTTATATTATGCATAGGAAAACAAGATTAAAAAAAAAATCCTGCCTTTGTTGTTGTTGATGCCATTGTTTTGGAGCATATTCTGTACAACTCTGGAGGCTGAGCTTTGCATTTTAATGGACTTGCAATTCTTCCATTGGAAATACAAGATACAGCCCCAGAACTACTACAGGTCTTCATTTGAGTATTAGATCACATCCTGTCGAAAGAAACATTCTGTCAAGGATGTTCATTGGCTGAATTTCCATCATCATCGTCAAGGGCTCAGGTAAGGGTTCATGTGCTTTTCTACTCCTCATTTTCAAGAAATTGTTGCATAGAGATCTGGCAATGCGTTGCATTTTGTTTGCTGGAGACTCACATTCTGTCCCCTTTATTGTCCTTCCATAATTACTTCACAGAGGTTCACCAAAATAAATATGGGTATTTACAGAGAGTTGGCTGTCTCCAATCACAAGCAGGACAATCAAGACACTATTATTTTTGTGAAAATTCTTTTTAATGCTTAAAAAGCTGCATTACAATTATTTAAACCCTTTTTTCTCTTCTTCCTTTTCTTCTTTTCCCTGCAGTTGGAATTAAGTAAGCAAAAATTCTGTCTTTGGAATCTCAAGTTTCAAAAGAAACATAACTCTGGATTTTGGATGGTCTGACTTCCTTTTCCAGGGATGTGTCAAGTCCAGTATTTCAGTCTGAAACACTGATGTGACAGACTGCCATAATGCAATGTGTTTAACCACCTCAATGATGCATCAAGTGAAAGGAGTTCCCAAAGATTCAGTTCACACATGCACACACACACAGAAAAAATGAGGGATAAACAGTATGGGAAGCGGAACATAAATCTTTTTCACATAGTTTGGCACAAATTCAATTATAATTTGTAAATGTTCAGTCAATTAGACCACTCAGTTGCTTAACTTATGACTTTGAAGGCAGATTATCTTTTCCAAGAGGAAAGCTTCTCTTAACCAAAACCTTTTATGTTAACTGCTCCAGAAGGAAAATGCTATATTTGCCATAGAACATGAATAGAGATTCAGGAGAAAAGTGTGTAATACCAGGATGTCTTTGGCTGAATTTCAAGGTTTTCATAGGAATAGGGTAGTTAAACCTTTAAACTGCCAAATGACACACAAACACTTTCCTCCAGAAGAAAAAAGAAACCCACAGGTTTTTTTTTCCCCTTACATTAGAAATAGTAATCTAGTGTCTTTATAATGTTTAATACTTATAGTGATAATTCAATATTAGTTGCAGGTACATTTGGAAGTTGAAAAAACTGCATGAAAGCCCATTATTTTGTCTCTAATTTTCAAATGCTTCCCAGAGTCTCACTTTCACACTGATTTTACTCGTAGCCTCTTTAAGTCCAAAACCTGTCAATTCCCATTCAAGTTATCACAGTCTTCATTCATTATCAATAGTCACTTCTTGGGAACTGCAGTTGTGTGGCTTGGCTGGCACCTGGGTGCCACGGAGGGAAGACTTGTAAATATGGAGATTCAGAAAGCTGTAGGAATAAGAATGAGAAGAGAGGGAGATCAATACCAGGTGATACACAACTGCTGTGTTTTTTGAGTTCCAACTTTGTCATCAGGGCTGGAAAAACCCTTGTGGTAAACATTTTTTCCTGCTGCAGGTGCAGAGCTTGCCTGTCAGAGAGCAGGAACACTGGTGGGTTTGGCAGTCCCCTGATGGCACCAGAAGCAAGAGTGACGCACAGGAGCTGGAGGTACATCCCCTCTGCAAACTTGCAGGGCTAGTTCATTGAATACACTTCTTGTGGACAAACCAGAGCTGTCTGCAGTCTGGGACCAAACTGGAGCAGTTCACGAGTGGCTGTGGTACACTGACAAAACAACAACTGAAGTATTGTTCAAACTGAAAACATTGCAATTACTCTCCCTCCTATTGAAGGCAGTCGCTGTGTTGGCTGCACAAGGATTTTGACTGAGCACTGAACATGCAGACCAAAACTAAATCATAACCAGAGTCTGTCTGAAATCTTGTCTGCCAACAAGCACAGCAGAAATGATGTCTGTCCAAGCACTGCTGCCGCTGGGTTAAGACGTATCGTAAGGCTGAGCTGCCTCACTGACTCTGGCTGAGTGCAGGAGCCTTGGCTGCCTGCTTCTGACTGCATGTAACCTTTTCAAAAGCACCCAAATATCTACAAGCCTGGATCTCATTGAAAGGCAGATAGCTGAGGGGTGACTAACATAAGCAACAGCCTAAATGCAGAGAAATTGCCTGGAATAGTCTCATAAATCTCAGAGCTCTCCTTCTGCCGAAGTTTAGGTAGTTGTACTCTGTGGAAGTTGCAGAGTTACTGGCTGAGTGTTAAACAGTGTTTAGTTGGCCAAAGCTGGCTGATTTTTGGAAGAGTGAGTGACTGCTAATTTTTTTCAGCCTCTCATTACCCACGCCTGTTGATCTGCTGTGGGACTTTGCACTGGCCACGAGATATGGATCTGTAGGCGTGTGGTGCTCCTTGCGTGCTCCGTGTGCCACCCAAGGTGGTGCTGAGGGTGGAGTGCTCCCACAAAACCTGTGGCGTGCCAGCTCTCTTTAATTCAGTGAGGGCTGGAGGATTTTTTTCCCTGTGGATCTTTTACATGCAAGTCAGGCTTCACATAGCCCACAGTCAAAAAAAAAAAAAAGGAAAAAAACTCAGTCACTACAGAGACAAATAGCAACATGTGGCTGGAAGATAACAGAAATGTACATGCAAGTGCAAAAATTAAATATGTAAATATGAAAATGAGGGATTTTTTTTTTTTTAAGCAAAAGAACTGATTCACTTTTCATTGCTGGAAATTGCATGGGGTTTTATTTCCTCAGCAGCTGATCTCAGAAAAACAAAATAAAAAAAAAATATCCATAGATAAGACGCACCACCACTGTACCCTGACTTTTTGGTTTGCTTTGGAAATGGGAGTCTTTTGCAAAACTTTTGTGGCTGGCTTGAAAAATGACAAAAAAAAAGATAAAGGCAAAAGAGTACATTAGAACTAAATGTGCAGAATGCAGACATGCAGCCTTTCTGCCTTCCGTTCTCTGCCTTCAGTCTTCCTACAGTGTCATCCCTTCCCAAGGACCACTGGATTTCTTTTAAAAGACTGTTCTTTCATTTTTCACTGTCATTTTCTGCAACTCCTCCCGCCCTCTGTATCCCTTCTCCCTGTCTGCAGCCCACATCTTTGCCAGATAGTTAATGTAAAAATGATTACCTCAGCTTCTTGCAGGCTCTGCCCCTGCTCTGTGGTGGTTTAAACAAGCTGCCTGGTTGCTGAAAAAAAAATCACAGTGCTCAGCAACGAGGCTGGTTGTCTCTGAGCCACATCATCCTGGAGGTGGCTGTTCAGAGCTGCCTCCAGGAGCAGCAGAGAGATAGATACAGACTCCAATGTTAAAGAGGCAGACTGTTGGGATCACTCTCTTCCTTCTCCTGTTAATGACTCAGTCTGTATTTACAGAGGAATAAAGTAAAAAAAACCCCACCCGTGGTCCTGTACTTTTCATTAGTCCCCAAGAAATGAAATTATTGAAGTATTCTTTGGAAGGGAAGAAAATGAGTTATCTAGGTTTTGTCTTCCTATGCAAGGATTTTGTATGATTTTTGCCCATATTGCATTTTAAAGTGCATGGTGCTGGGACCGTCTCTCACCAGGAGCCTTTGCTGTGTCAGGTACAATTAGGAACCAAGGCTAATTGGGGTCAATATTCCATTATATGAAGCAAAGTGATAGGGAAATGAGCTTGCATTTGAAGGTAACTGGTCCTGGCCTGTGTGTGGAAGCAATCCCGACTGGAAAGAAACAGAGGCTTGGTTTGCACCCACAGGCACCAAATTTTCAGGGTGAAAAATTAGCAGTGACCCATTGAGTTTTCTTGCCAGAATAGATCCCAAAACTGCTAGTGCTCCAAGTCTGAGATGCATTTTTTGCCCTGTAAAACACCAGAAAACACTTTCTATTAAAAATTTTTTAAAACGCATAGAGTTTGATAGTTAATTAGCTTCAACATTATCTAAAAAGACAGCTTGACAGCTTTCCATTAAACAAACAATAAATAATCTAAAATAGGGGTGGTTTATCAGTCCCACGCTATACAACATGAGCCTCATGACAGCCCAGCCCTCACTGAGGGGTGCAGGGCTCTGCGGTGCACCAGGAAAGGCCATTAAAAATAATTAGGGAATCTGGTCCCATCTCTTTCCCATCTGACTAATGACAAGTTGTGCTTCAGAGCATGCTGTTCTAAAGATTGGAGAAGGCAGGACCAAAGTTAAGCCTGGAGGTGTACACGCCAGGCACACAGGGAAAAGAAAGGGGAAAGGACTCTGGTCTTTTTCGTAGGTGTGTCGTAATGTGCGGACTCCAAAGCAGAACTGAGACAGCCTCGGTGTCCTTGCAGACAGCCCTTTCTAGCATTCCCCTTGCTTGGCTGTTACTGCTGTTATTTTCCTTGGGTTTTTTTGGTGGAATCTCAAGGAGGCCCAGCCTGCAGGATGGTGTGAATACAGCACGTATACCTGGGAGAGGCTTGTGCTCAGCAGGTCTGTGTCTGATGGCCTTCAGTAGTGATGTCTCCTGGTTAACAATGTGCTCAGGACCTTGAGCAATGGGCATATGAACACAGAAGGGAGTCATCAGAGAGAAAATTACATGGTTTTTATAGTTCATATAAGTCTAAAGAAATTAGGTTTTTCTTTTTTTCTTTTTTTTTTTTTGACAGAGTAATATCATTATCCAAATGAGGCAGGCCTCCTTTTATTGCCCTCCATTCGCTTTTCACTGTCACCCATGCACCCTGTTCCCACAATTTGTGCTTTACTTTGCACAGGTATTTACTATTCTCCAATTGTTTCCACTACTTTGAGATCTGATTTTCTCTGTTTCCTTCTCTTTATGTTTACTTTTTCCTTACAATGCTTCTCATTAAACTTTTTCTCCCACTTGACTAACTCCTTCTCAATTGTTTTTATTCTCTAGAGAGCACCTATAATTTTCCTGGGCTAGTAACAAACTTCTGATTGACCATTCCTCAGCTTTGAAGAGGGTATTTTACTATCTCAGATGTACAAATTGTGTAACTTAATTTGTCTTCATCTTCATCTTTTTCCACCCTACAGTACAGTTCCTTTAATCTCTCCTCCTGCTTTCCCCAGGTCAACTGTTCATGCTCAGAGACTCTGGAAGGGTAATCTGCCCTGAAGATTCCTGGTACCTGATCATTTCCTGAATGGGAAACTGTTGACTTTCATCTCCTCACTACCACAGGTATCTCCAGGTATCCATTCAATATTCAATATCGTATGAGTCAGAAGGAGATTATGAGATAGACTGCTTCTTGTGTTTAAAAGGCGTGCAAAATGGTAAAAACTTTTCATTTTGCTTACTCCTGATTGGCTCCAAAGAGATGGGAAAGTGGAGATACAGGCAGTTCCGTACCTGCTTGGAAGGTCTCAGTAATGGGAGGGGATTTCTCTGGTCTGTCCTGCACCTCTCCATGATGCACTGAGGGCAGGGAACATCTGAGTTACCGTGAGCACTGGGGCAGATTTCCTTCCCTGGCTTGTCAAAGGCTTGGTGGAGACCGAGTCAAAGTACTGTGCACACTTTAAAACCAAGGGCAAATCAGACCCTTCCTTAATACACTGAGCACTCATCACCAAATTTCAGGGCACATATTCCTTGGAATGATTGCTTAAAGAAGGTGCAGATCAAAAATAAAGGGGTATGCATTCTTTGTATATGACTCCTCTTGTGGAATAGGGTGAAGGATGTAAAAAACGACACAAAATTAAGATGCAGTAAGTTAAGTGTGCTCCTACCTCATACATTAAATAAACAGCAGCTCTGCTAGAGAAGTATACCTGACCACAAGGACTTTACCAGCTTTTATTAGAGCAAAATAGGCTACATGAGATTTACTCAGTTCTTCGCTCTATTTTGGAAAAACTTTGGAGTTATCTATCTTAAAAAAAAATTTAAAAATCAACACAAAAACACACCACACACAACCAACCAAAGGAAAAGAAAAAGGAAAAAAAGAGAAAATCACAAATACTTTCTTCTTTCTAGTTCTTGTAGTTTCATTAAAAAAAAAAATCTCTGAATCCAACCCAAGGTGAGAATTGTTTTATTGTATCAAGTAAGTGGCCTGTATATTGCAGTACCATATCTCTGGTAGGAGCCAGGGTCTAAATATTCAGTTGAAGACACAGAATTTTGTGATAGCAAATGAGGATGACACTGCTTTAGACCCAGGTCTCTCATTTTCCAGTAATTCAAATTAAGTATTGTAATGGTGGAGACCCTTGTATCATATGAGCATCGGATTTCTGTTTATTCTGTTGGATTTAATCTGATTTTGGTGAAATAATGTGATATTGCATATTGACAGCCTAAATATCCAAAGTGAGGAAAAAAGAGGTTTTCTTTTTATTGGTTTTGCATTTGCATCTCTCTATTATCACTCCTTTTCCTTGTGCTATAAAACAAGGAGAACAGAAGCACTGGATCTATATTCTCTGGACCAGCCACGGTTTCACACACTTTCTATCACATTCTAGAGGAAGCTGTGCTATTGTTTTATACAATGCCAGTAGTACCACAGCACTTCAAACAGGTCTGTGAAATGCAATTCCTTCTATCCCTGCTGTCAGAATTTTCTAGGATATTAGAAAAGATCCTGAGCCCAAAAAGTTGGATTAAGATCTCCACTTCTCCAACAGCTGAGCTTGCCTTCTTCTGCCATTGGGTTTGCAGTTCGTGGTCAGGCTGGGACAGGTTACAAATAGTCTCCCCCATCCTAACAAGCAGGCAGGTCCAGAGGCAGCTCTTTTTGCTGTCATGCCTTAGTGAGTGAATGACTGAGCCCTAAAGAAGGTAATTTCTTTTCTCTTATCCATTATGTAACATCAAAACCTGAATTCAAAACTTTCTGCAGTTTTAAGAGGTCTTCCCTCGGTGTCAGGAGGTTTTCCTGAGTAAACTGTGCACCTGATACTACTCAGACCCTAATTACTGGAAATCAGGCATTTATTTCTTTCCATGAGAAACCCTTTTGTGTTATTAAAGTACAAAAATGCCTGCCTGCCTGACTTCCATATAAAGGGGGAGGGGAAGGAGCCACACATAACTTGAGTTACTTGAGCATAAGCTATTTTTATTCAATTGAGCCCTTTAGTTCAGATTAGGATCATAGCTTCCTTTGAATGTACAAATTACTCTAAGTTCTTAGTTCAGTGTTGAAAAACTAACACTTCTAGACATCTCTGGCAAGTTCAAATAAAAATCCATTAGGAACTTCTGAATATAAACCTCATTGAAAAGCTTAACTTACAAAAGTGCCTGTCTGCAGTGTATATGAATCTTTACAGGAAAATAAGGAAACAAGCTAAGGTAGCAGACGGAAAATCTTGATTGTATTTTGCATCTTAATATTGGGAGAAGAAGACCTGTAGTTTATAGCAACAAATTTGTAACAGATTCTGAGAAAGTGGAAAGGTTGTGATGATGGACAGTGGTATGCGCATTTTTCTTCTTATATCCCTGTGTAGTAAGAGGCAATTGCACTAGTGTCAGATTCTTTTAGAACACTGTTGGTTGTTTTGTTTATTTATTTATCATATATGACAAGGGAAATATATTTTGTTAAAGGCTAATATTAATATAATAATAAAAAAGACATCATTTTTATGCTATTACTCCACTGTCTTAATAGAGAAGGCCACTGTTTTAACAGATGGAAAAGTCAGAACTGACCAGGAAGGAAAAAAAAAAAAAAGCCAAAACTCTTCTCTAAAACTAATGCATCTGAAGGAGGTTGTAATTATTTCCTTCTCTGTAAGTTACAGCAACATATTGAAAGTTAATAAAGATAAATGTAACATTTACTGGGTAATAAGAGATTGTGGAAGGAAATAAACAAACGTAGGATATAGTGCATCTAAGTAAACACAAAGGTTGTAAAGCCTTCAAACTCAAATATCAAGAGCACTGTAAATTAATGCTGCACACAATAGACCCTTTGGAAGCTAACTTAATCCACCCCCATGTATCTACATGAGGGCCATGCATAACAATGCAGGAGCTGGATTTCCATTAGAGTTTCCTCTGCAGGCTGTCAGTTGTTTGAAGAAATAACAATTTCCTAGGCATGAAAGCTTTTTCAGAATGTTCCCACTGATGTGTAATAAAAGTGACTTTACTTTTTTTCCTTCCCCCCTCTCCTTCAGCCCCTCCCCCTGAGATTTGACTTCTGGGGGGAGGAAGAGGATGGACTTAGACCCTTGGCCCCCTACCAGTTTACCTTGCCTGGATTATCAGTGCAGGTGTTAAAATAATTGAAGGTGTGGTAGGAGATAGAACCCCTAATAGCTTTTCCTATATGGAGATTACCTAGGTAGAGAATGCCAGAGTACCTGAAGAATAGGCAAGTGAGTACCTTATTAACATAGCACCATTCAGCGGCAGCTGCATATCTGGAAAAAAAAAACCTTTAAAGAGCCTATTCATCTATGTTAATGGGCCCATTGCACAGTACATTGTGTGGGAAATTAAGTCTCTGGCTGTGAACTTCCTGTGCTGTGCAAGCTGCCTTGACTCTTTTTTATTGCTTCAGTGTTATTATCTCCTCCTGGAAATAAAAACAATCATGTTCTCACATTTGAGAAGCCAAAACATTCCCAGATAACAAACTGGTTGAAAGTTTCTTTTGTTTCCCTTATTAAGTGAAAAAATATGTTTTGAAATTAAAGTAAACCCTAAATTAACATCAAAGCCCATCAAATTAGCTGAGCTGTCATACGCATGACAATGTTGGGTTTTCTCTTTTTTCCCCCCTCCTCTGTAAAATACACAATTTAAATTGCTTTCGTATTTATTGTTCCTTCCTTGGAATTAATTTTTGCCACAAAATATGTTAATTTATTCAAATGAGACATGATTTTTGAATGTTTGACTGGCAAAAGAACTGCTTTCCTGCTGAAAGACTGAGGTAGAAAATAACATTTTTTTTTTAAAGCATTTCTAAAAAATATAGCCTCTTTCCATTTTAGCAAAGAGTGGACCATTTCTTTAAAAGCAGGTCAAGGAAAGTATTTTTAAAAAATTGCTTATTCAACTTCTTTTCAAGCTTTGTCATGAATTTAAGAGTAATATACAATGTTGTGCAGTCTGTATCACCTTCAAGAAAGAATTATCATCAAATATTTAAACAATTTTCCATCCTCTCTTTATGATCCAAGTGCTGCACATTGCATCATCGTCATCATTATCATCATTATCTTCATCATGCTGATAAAAGGACTAATGATCAATACTAACTGATTACAACTCAATTAAGGAAGATCTTTTCAGGGTAAATTTTTTTAATCTTGCCTCTTCTAGTCCTTCTGCATTTTCAAGTTAACCTAATATGTTCCACTATTTAACATGTTTAATGAGCATACTGGAATATAAGTAAAGTCATTATTTAATGTGCTGTATTGCTTCCACGGTAGGTACTCAACTTCCCTTGGGCAACAGGAATATATAAAGAGCAGCCAAAAAAACCCGAAATGTCGTGGTTAGAAAATGGAAGGTCTTGATGTTAACTGCAATAGAATTTATCTCTTCAGATAAGCAGCTGTCTAGAAGCCTTGTAGAGATGGCCAGGAGAAGCTCTGAATCAGTTACAGAGTTATCAGAGGGTGAGGAAGCCAGTGTGGGAGCAGCCTCCCAGTACAAATCATCATTTTATCCAGTCTGTTTGCACAGACATCCCTTGCAACCACCCTATTATCTTTCATCAAAATGTTATCTGTGAGCTCTTTGGGGCAAGGACGGCTTGGCACACATGGCATCTTGTTCTGTTTTCTGTGCTTGATAGTGCTCGACAGTGTTATCATAATGCAAATTATTGTTGTTCCTGGTAGGGACTGCACTGAGTGCTCTTCGCTTATCTGCAAGTCTGACAAGTGATAATACAGTAACATCAGAGAGGAAATCAATATTTCATATTAGTTAATGATTTAATTATGGAAATTCTTCCCTTAATGCCATTTGTTAACTAAAGTCACCATAAATTGTATTCTGTTCAGCTCATCTTTCAGTGGCACTCTGAATTACACCTTCCTGACATTTAGATATTGGAATATTAAACAGATTTCTCTTTCCAGTCCAGTCCAACACTTTGTTCACAATGCAGGCCATCTGGGAATGTGTACCCATTAATGATCTGGGAGGCACTGTTAAGAGTTTGCATATTTTAAAAAGTCAGAGAAAATTAGAACTGCAGGAACACCAACATATCACATTCTCATTACATAAGTAGATTTGTCATCCACATTATTACTTTTTTCCAATGGTATCTTGCATTATATTTTTTTCCTCTTTGCTCATGTGTTTATTTTTGGAACAACATGCAACTTTTTTTTTCCTTTTTTTAAGGCTGGCATTGCATGTTTTATAGTGTGCTGCTGAGAGTTTAGAAATATAAAGTGAAGTCCCAGGCTAGCGATTCCCATTTAGTCACTTTTACACAGCAATATTGTTTTTATATAGCAAGCATGCTGTTGGCATTTCAAGAATCACAGAGGCGCCAGTAATTTGGGTGCAAGCAAAATTTTTTGAAACAGTTCCTGTAAAGATAATTCAGATTAATGGGCCATTTACAGTCTTGCTAACTTACTAACTGGCTATGTGCTCTAGGTAATCAGGGTGACATTACTGCCGGCACAAAAATGACATCTCGTCATCAGAAATTTTCTTCATTGGCATGGAAAATGCCAGGCACATCACCTCTGACTGTGTGGCCACCACATCTATTAACCTTATTGATTTGGAGTCATGCTGTGCCACACTGGAAAACTACTCCCTGCTGAAAGACTCAAGTGGATCAATCCTGAACCATGAACAAAAACTCGATAACTAAATGTAGTAGGCACCTTTCTCCATTAAGTATTCCTCGAAGTAAATCACATTAGAGAACATCACTGTGAGGAACTTACCTTGGGATTCTGTGATCTCCCAGAAACTAACAGGGAAAATAGCAAAATAGGAAGGCAAAAGATTGCATACTGCTAAATGTACTTTATATCTCTTAATCTTGTTCTCAAATATCTGCCTTTATGTCATGATATTTTAATTTTATTCCACAACTCTGTTCCCCTTTCTAAACCTTAAAAAATTTTCTTTGCTGTTTGTTTTTCATTATGATTGTCCCTGGTAAGTCATCTGATGACAGACAATTATGAGAAAGAAAGTTTTCTATCCTTTATGAACCCTTCAGCGTTTTCATGTATTTATCAGCATTCATTTTTGAGACGCTCATTGTGACGGGGTTTGAAAATGAAACAAGCCATCTAGCTCCTTTCAGCCTCATACAGTTAACAAAGAAGGCAACAAAAGGACTTCCAGAGCTTCATATTTCCTGACAAAAGATAGAGGACGGCAGCAAGCCCCATTCATATTTAAATGTTCCTGGCTTTGGAATTAAAAGTCCATCTTTCATGTTACCATTTCCGTTCCTCACTTTTTGTTGGTGTTTGCTGGCAATGAAAACTCTGTCCCAAACATTAATGTGACTCTTCACTTCAGTCTGCAGAACTTCTGTTCTTAGAAAATATTTCTTGTCACGGACAACTGAAGATTTCTTAAATAGCAGTTGCAAATCATTATAGCTTATAATTGTCTTGCAAAACTGATTTAGGACAAGAAAAGTGTGGGTGCAACCACTCTGTGCACATGTGAGTAATGACTGATTATAGATGAGTAAGTTTTTTAAAAGGGCCAGGGGGACCCTTTTCCTCAGAAAAATTACTTACATGAGTAAGGGGTAAAGGATGGGACAGGATCATTTCTGTTGCTCAGCACTTTGATCTTGCCCAAGGGTCTGATCTGAAAACTTGATAGCTAAAACCTGAAAGCAAAGGGTTTAATTTTGCACTGGTTTCGGTGTTAATGAACAGAGCAAAGTTCATTAAAAAGATTCCTTGCACTGTGTTCAATCCCGCCTATCCTCTGTATACATATCTGTATTACATATTTTAGTATTTTATTTCAAAGTAAATTCTGGAATATGTAAAAAAGGGAAAATAAAATGCAGCAATATATTAGAAAATATTATCGGTTACTTGGGAAAAAGTGATTTCTCAAAGCCATGTAAAAGTCTGGAAAGTATTCTTTTTATTCCTTAGGAAATAACCCTGGGTATCTAATTAATATCATGAAATTAAGGCCATTTATCTGAAAACCTGAAAAAAGATCTATATATGCACCAAAGTTCAGTGTTTGTCCCTGAGCTCTAACACGAGATATACTGTGTGAAAGTCTAACATGGGATACACCATATATCATCTCTATTTAGAGCCCCTAGGCAGGAAGTATGGATAAAAAAAATAATCAAAATTACTGTTTTTCTTTACTGAAAGCCCTCTAAGGAATTCATTGGAATGAGTTCTGTCTGCCCATCTAATTGATAATTATTTAATTAGCAATTTATAATGATAATGGGATTTTACCCCCCACCAGTCCATCTTGTCTGTAAGAAAAATATAAGTAGACAACCTTATGTATTACTTTACCACTTTCGGCAGTTGGCACAAGATATTGTGGGCCAGCGTTGTGATTTCCTACAGTTAAACCATAAAAGCAATGTATTCATATATTTCCTTTGCCTACAGTGTTTCCTTTTCTCATTACCGTGGGTGACTGGCATTCTCACAATGTGTGTGGGTGCACAGGCTTGTTGTGTCACCGTGGACAGTTCTAAGAGCAGCTTCATTAGTTCTTTTTACAACAAAAGCTAGGTTTTTTTTCCTGCCTTCTCTTTCTTTCCCTTAGTTGGCATGCGGGTTGAATTTTTCTTGGACCCCCTGCTTGACTTTTTTTTTAGAGCTCCTTTTGAACAGTGCAGCAGTGTGAACACTAGGAATTGTAACTGATAGACTGTTTGCAGGAGAACTCATGAAAGTTCTCTTTGTTCACTTCACATCAACCAGGTTTATGCAGACCCTCCCCCATCTCAGGGAAAAGGAAATCCACTTTTAATTATACATTGATGGGAATCACTGTATAGTGAAATTGCATCAAGTGGAGAATGCCCACTTTATTCTCTTTTATCTAAGAATCCAAAAGAAGCACTGGCGTAAAAAAAAATGGATATGCAAGCATAGACTTCCCAATATAGAGCCAGGCCTGCCTAATTTAAATCAATCTGCCCACTCCACTTCCAGTCCTGATTAAAATTTTCAGCTGAATCTTTGCACTGTGAGGGTGTCTTGTCTTTAGTCCTCGAGCCTGGAAGGTCTTCTTTTTGAGACCTTACAAAAAAACCAAAAAAATTCGCCAAAACAGTATTTTTTAATGCGAAAGGGAAGAGTTGTAAGCATAAGATATTTTCAAAATTTGAACTGAATATATATATTTTTTCCCTTTTTCTCCTTCAGATAAGCATATTGAAGTTGTGTAGAAGAATCCTGAGGGCAAAAAGAAAGGAGATATATCCGGTGGCAGAATGAAGAGATTACATAACCTGGCGAAAAGCATAAGTAAACAAGAGAAGCACTTTGTGTCATTTTATGTTCTTGTGCCCAGTGAAATGAATGGAAAAATTTTCAGCAATACTTACAGAGACCTCTGAGATTATAAATCATTTGAGTAATCTGCTAATAAATATGTAATGTTAATTTTCTTTCTTTTTTAAATTAATATCACAAGATACCATTAATAAAGACAACGAAGCAGGATATTCAGCTTTATTGTGTATGCTATCAAAGTTTACTATGGTTATATTTGCCTTTTGAATCTTTCAGTACAAAAAGGAAATACTGGTGTTTTTCTCAGACACTTAGCACAGGAATACTTCTGAAAGTGTTCTTGAAGATAATTTTTTGTATTCTTTCTTAAATCGCTTTATAATAGTTGTTCCAATTCATTTATTTTGTACAATTTAGTAACTGGGGTTTTTTTTATATTTCCTGACAAAAAAAAGTTAACACCCACAAAAGAAGTGTTGTGAAGACCAAAGAAAAAGCAGCCTGCCTAGAAACATTGCATGATTCTGCCCTTAGATGTTTAAGCACACTTGTGTAAAGCGAGTTGGGTAAGACAGAAATGTTCTCCGTGGACGTTAGGAGGAATTTGGGCCTGGCAAATGAAAGAAGGTGAAGTTGATAGATCTTACCTCAAAGACAAAATCCTGATTACCTCAAGGTCAAAGACAGCAGTGCAATTCTGTCTCGCAGCAACACCACGAATGTGTTGAGCTGTTGATGAGCCCTTGTCTTAGGGAAACAAATATGTGCACTACATCCAAGTAGGACCTAGGAAAACTCCATCCAGTTTCCACCACCAGTACTGGACACACTCCTCTCCTCCTTGGTTAACTCACAAATGAGTGACTAATAATCCTTTTGGCCTCATTCAGATTGAGACTTCTACTCCTCTACCGTCTCACATTATCCCAGATTTTCTTCCAGAACCTTCAAATGTAACTTTATTTCTCCCCCAGCAAAAGTCTGAACAAGAGAAAAGCATGTGGATGTAGCCAGGAGGGATGAGGAGCGGGATGCGGCAGAGATTAAAAGTTATGTAGTCTTAAAGGAACTGACTTGGGACAAATCCACGACTAGTCTTCTAGTCTAGAATATCCAGTAGAAAACAGCCGTTAGCTTGGGAAGTCTCCTCTGAACTTCATTTCTTTACCCATCTGCAGTTCTCCAAGTTATTTACAGATATGTATAGTGACGGAGAAGTTCTAAAAAGACCAGGAATTTTCCACAGCGTTTTTTATTTATTTGCCAGAGCCATGAGTTTCAAATTTGAATGGCAGGCTGGACCCAAGTCTGTAAGATTACATGAGTCTGTCCATCAGGGGTCTGCTATGCCAGAATGGGAACATCATAATTTTCCAGATGGTCATAGTTTCAAAGAACAAGGAAAACAGGAGATATTGAAGAGCTAAATGCTAATTATTTTGGATATTTTTTGGCAAAACAAAGGCACTTTGTAGTGTTATACCACATAAGGGGATTTGAAAAGGTTCATTAATCCCCAGGAAAGAAAGGAAGGACTCTTAAAACACAAATCCCAGTCAGATCCCAGAATTAAATCTAAAATTATTCTGAATAGGCAGCAGGTCAGCTTCCAACCAAATGAAATTTCACTGTAGCCAACCACTAAGTGACACAGAAGTGTGGAAATTGAGGCCAAAATAGCTGGGGAGACTGATCCATGCAAAGAGCCTCAAGAAAAAGAGTGGAACAACTGATGCACAGCAGGAGTTGCCTGGAAGTGGTGCCTTTCTGCCTGCTGTGAGGGAATCATCCAGGGAGAAAAAGATGGAAATGGAACTGACTTGGGAAAGGCTGAAGGCAGGAGCCTGAGAATCAAAAAGGTAGCTTAGAAATATGGTAAAAAGTAAACCTTAGGTTTGATTGTTCTCATTTGCTTCCTTTTTACACCCATACTGGAAGTTATTTAAGAGTCCTCAAAGACCAGTCTAAGGTTTGCTGCTGAGAATAAAGCCACTGAGATGGATAACGTTCTTACAACAAAAGAGTTAAAAAAAAGTGGGAACATTTTCTTGTCATGACTTCGTTGTCTGGATTCTCTATAGCTCTCCTAGAATAGACCAGGGCCACTCCTGCTTTCACTGAAGTTGCTCATTCATTTACTCCCTCATTCAGTTTAGAATCAGGACTTTTTTTCTTTAAAGTTCAGAAAAATGTAGTTCAGCAAGTTTCCTTCTGTGGAGAACTTAGGATCACTGTTTGAGAGAAAAGCCCTTGAGGCTGACATGCTTTAGTTGGAGTTCTGCTGAACTGAATTTGCACGTTAAGTACCGTACCTTGCTCTTTCCAGGTGAAGCATCCCTCAAGACTATGTGTGTGTGTAAATAAAGGAAAATGGGATATGACCTCAGGATTTATGCTGTGTCATCTATGAAGAGGCTGTTTGTGTTGCATGGCAAGCCAAGAATTGCTGGGCTGTGGAGACACAAGCCATATCACCCATTCTCAGTGGTATGCAGTGGGAGACAGCCATACCACTAGAAAATTCACCAAGCCAGACTTCCACAGCTGGATTTTTCTAGTTTAAGCTCACTTTTGAACCAGGGCTAATGAAAAGCTGATTAAAAATATGTAAGATGTAAGCCTATAGGTTCTTCAGTAATCTTAGGTCTCTCTGCAAGAGCATTCTATTCCATATAATGAGTTATTATTATTAATAATGAGGGGACAGATTTTTTCTGCTTGTTCATGTTGATACAATATTGCCAAAGTCCTCACAAAGGTAAGGATGTGTAATTGGATTTTAGATTGACAAGTAACATTAATGATTAAATGCCCATCTTAAGCAAATGTCCTGAATACAATCACTTCAGTCTTTAGCAACAGTTTTCAGGCAACCGTCACCATATTTGTGGAGATAGAAATGAGATCAGAATTTCTGTACTCTGCTTGGTTGTGTGTAGCCACCAAGGCTGACATCTATTAATGGAAAAGCCTTTGACAATAACACATCTCTTTTCATAAGAATCTGAATAGCAGTGACAGATCAGGAACCCCATTTTGATGCTCACTGCATATTTTTCTTTTCTCCTCGGTTCAGACATACTCGTTTCATTAAGTTGGGTCACTTAGGTCAGGCAGCCTTATAATTATCTCCCAGGACCAAAGCTCTGGCTGAACTTTTAGTTCAGAACATTGTGTCTTTCCCGGGACCTGGTGGGGTTATCCTCCGTTTCACTTCAAAATTACGAAGACAGATTCTTCTGTGCTCGTGTATACTTTGTGTACCTGCCAAGTCCTCTCCTTCCATTCCTTCAGGTAGTCTCAGAAGTCACTGATTATAAATGCTGATCTGACTCTGTAAGCTTTCAGCAGCACACCTGAGGTTCCCGTTTTCTTTCATGGTGAACAGTTTTTCTCCCTTTCTTTGACTTTTTTGAGGAACTGATTCCAAAGATTTTATTCACAGTAGTTAACAGGTGTGAATTGGTGTTTGCTAGCATAAGTGTCGTGCTGGGTAGCCCTTTGTTCCCTTCCTGCTGCTTCTCTGCTCTATTATGGCAAAACTTACTTTAATAGGAGTTTTTTTTAATGGTTTGTACAGTGTGTATTTTTAAAGCATATTATGGAATAAAAGTGAATACCTATCAGAACAATGTGTTCCTCTGAACCTCTAACAATTGGGCAGATTTCTTGATTTCAATGGGCACACTCCAGAACAAGGGACTTGTACCACCTGAGCAGGAGTGCTAGAATCTGGCCCCTCAACAGATGCAGTTTTGTTTCCACCAGCATGTGCCAATTAAAATGATTCTGCTGTAATAAAATATCAGGAGACAGAAAAGGAACCGCCATGAACTGAGGCAATACTGAAGAGTTAAGCACCTTTTCAGCTGACACAGATCCCCTGCTCCATTGGCGATCAATGGCAATAATGACATTCACTTTGCAAGGCAGTGCTGGGCTGCTGAGGGCTGGTTCTGATGCCAGTGGCTGGTGTGAGTCGTTGAGGGATATTAAAAGACCATGTTGGATGGGCGGCAGGAAGATCTGAAGCCACCAGAGATGTGGAGCAGAAATAATAGGAGGAGTGGTAAGAGTGACACCATTTCCAGAATGTCTGAATTAAGAAGGAAGGCAGGAGAGGCTGAGCTGAGTTTGAAATACTTTGTCAGCTCAGTCACAAGTAATTGTAAATAGTTTCAGCTACTAATGCCCCAAAAAAGAAAATTAACTACTAAACCAAAATTTTAGTTTTACGAATCTTAGTGAAAGTGGGTTTAGCCAGCAAACAAAACCATAAAAAATGTTCCTTCTGATAAGTATTTTCCTTTCAATGGGAATATGTTATCTACAGAGTTAAGTCTCTTTACACTTGTTTTGTGCCTTTGTAACATGGCCCAGCCTCGTGGATGTTTCTCCTGATGTCCACAATTTGAGAAGACACTGAATCCTGGGCTCATATTAAAACAAATATCTTATCTAAAAAAACCTGTAGAGATAAGAATGTCTATGCACTGTGGCTATTTTTTTTTTATTTTGCCTATTCCTCTTTACTGTGGCAAACATTGCTTGTTTTACTAAGAACTGCAATGCTTGTATTTGCTGAGCCTTTCAGCAATTACAACTTAATTTCTGTGCTGTGATACAATTTCAAGCGGATTTCACTGCTACAGATTTTGCTACTTTAATTGTGACATTTGCCCTTCACATCTCAATTTCTTTCTATTTTCCTGCTTGAGAGTTTTAAGTCTAGGTTTTTATATTTCATACACATCTGTTTAAAATCTCATTGGGATGGGAGAAATCCAACATTGAAAAGTGAAAAAGAGCTCCAAAACCAACCAACCAAAAAAGCAAAACAACCAAAAACCAAAAAAGCCAAACGGGGGGGAGGGGTTTAGAGCAAAGAAAAAAAGCTTATGAAAAAAAGAGGAAACTTTGCTGCATCACCAATATGCCAGGGCACACAGCATTCCTGTATTCTTCAACCACATTTTTTGCCACACAAAATTCCATCTCTTTTAAGAGCTCTCAGGCTTCTTGTACTCCCCACAGACCTTGTAACAAACCTTGCAAAATGCCTGGTGCTGGCAGAGGCAGGAAAAAGACCTAGATAAAGTTTATGCTTGGAAGTAGAGAGCTCTTCAAAACTGAAGATCTTTATGAATCTGCAGAGGTCCATTCCCAGGAACCAGAACCCAAATATGGAAGGTTAATTTGGTAAAGTCAGACATTGGAAGAGATACACCAATTTAGCCAGCGGCAGGTGACATGAAATGTCTGGCAGAAATTATTTTAAAAATAAATCAGTATTCTTTTGAAAGATAAATATTTGTTGGTTTGTTGTTGTTTTTTTTTTTTTAAACAGGAAGCTTGCTTTTCCTCTAATGTCCAATTTGGATGCTGAAGGAGGAAGAATGTGGTCCTGCAATCCCACCCCACATGCAAACTCACACTTTAACCTCTAGAATCACTTTCCCTGGAACCCAGTGTTTTGATACTAAGCATTTTCTCAAAAATAGTCATATAATTGTTTTCAAATAGTTAGAAAAAAAAATCAACATTTTGAAAGATGATGCAAAGTAACTTGTATTCTTCAGATAGTTCTATTCATGTATTCTTTATTTGTCAGAAGTAGAACTGTAGTTCAGCAATTACCTGCATTACATTCACATCTTCCTTTTTCTGTTAAATCATGCACACACATTTTCAATTTATTAGCACTGGATAAGTGGCCAACTATGTCTAGAAGCCTTGTAATGTGTAAATTATCCTAGCCAGTTCTAAGAAGGAATATGTGTCCATGAAAGTGAATTACTCACAGATCACAAATGAAACCACCTTTTCAAAATTATTTCAGATGGTCTAATTATCTGCAAAATGTAGGATTGGTTTTGTACTGTTGACATTTGTTAATATCCACCAAAAATGCTCGTGGCATTTTTGTATGCACAGCAGGAAAATCAGTAAGGAACTGGAACTTGTTGTTAATAAAACTTGAAAAGCACAGCTTAAGGTCTTTGCTAAACTATAAATGGTTTAGGCCTCTCAAGCCTACATACTGTCTTAGGGTGAGAACATACGGAAAAGACACATGAAAAAGCAATTACAGAAAGATTTGGTCTCGGGATATTGATATTAATTAGAGGTGAATAATACTGATTTGAAAACTTGACACTTCAGAAACGGCAAAGCAAAGCAATCACTGACATGCCTGGAATTCGTATTACCTGTCCAAGCAATTTTCTTTTTCCTTCTGTAAGTGCATGGTATTGTTCATTTCAATAAGATATTACAGACAGAGACTAGACATTCAATTCCCCCTTCTCCAGACAACTGGGATTTAAATACCCATTCAGTTCAGTAAGTGGTATGTCTGTCATGAAACTCCTTTCTAACTCTAGGTCTGTGGTTGCATGCGCATGGTTGATATATAATTAATAGGCACTTTGCATCCTTCTGAAGAGCAGAAATATGTACAGTAGTCTTTTGTTTTGTTTTTTTTTTTTTAATTTGTGATACAGGCAGTGGATCACTGGCACTGAATATCTATCATAATGATAGTGCTACACGTGTAAGAAAAATTATCTTTTACAGAGTTAGGTCAGAGACAATAGGGTTGGTGACATACTCAAAATTAGTATCTACTTCTGTCTCATATTAAGACTGAGGAGGCTTCTCTGTCCATAAAAAAACGTTCCCTTTTTATCCACTGATGTGTTTTGATTTCATTTTTCTTGAAACAAATTTAGTACCAATAGTACGTGTGTGCTGGGAGTGGTTTGCAAAGAAGAAAGATCTGTCTGACAGGTTGTGACCTGAGTGTGTTTTTGGGTAGATGCATTAAATCTGGTTTATTATCTGTTCATCTTCAGAATCAATACAATGGGTGCAGCAGAGTCTGCTGAAAGTCCTGAAAGGAGTTCCCGGAGCTCAATGTTGAAAGTATAAAAGGAGGATTTAAGTAATGTCAGGTCACAGCAGGAAAGAAAAATTAAACTTTAGAGGCAGCCTTCAGCACTAGGCTATCAGGAGACTCCTCCAGGTTTACTCTCACAGGACATGAATATAAGAAGCTATTTTGGAGTGAAGAGTCAATGGAAGAGATTTTGCAACAAATAAGAGAAAATAAACAGGATCTAATTATAAGGATCAGATTATATGTCTCCAGACAGAATTCAGCAGGGAAATTGCTGAATTTTAACTTTGATACCAGGTAAGTTAATTAGGTATGAATACAGTTTCTGTGAGAACAGATATAATTTTGTAGGAGCCCAATGAACAATGTGAGACGAGATTGTGTGATCAAGATACTACATCTGGGTCTTCTAAAGGCCTTATAAAGGATACCTAAACCAAAAATCTAAAAAAACCTAACTTTTTAATAAGAGAAAACAGCTGGGCTTAATAACCAAATAAAAATAGGACACAACAGGTAGAAATAAAATAACTTTTTTCACACCAATGAGTGGTTGCTCATAAAGCACAGGGGATTTGTGCACTCCTTATATTCATAAATAACATTTATTGAGGGAGGGTGATGATTGAGAAGCTGCCACTGTTTACAGATGATACAAAATTATTTAAGGTTGATGGATCTACAGATGACTGTGAAGGTTTGGAATAGTATTTTCCAGCCAAACGGGGAAAAAATAGTATAGGACATTCAGCACGTGTTCCAGGTGCCAGAAAATAAACACCCAGAGTCATTTGAAGGGGGACATGTCCATATGACGATGGCAGAAGCCACACACACACAGCCAGCCCTTGGATGTGACATTACATGTCTGTGTTTGGGAAACTGATATATTCCAACTCAGGGAGAAAAATAGTCTTAGGCCTATGTAAAAGTGGCTCACAAAATATTCAGGTTAGAGGTTTTCAAGTCAATGTGTATGATTCCCTGAAAACACCAGTAATGGTCAAGATTGAAAATTGATTGTTATGCATTATTAGAAAAAAAAAATAAAAAGGAGTATGCTCCTGCATAAAACTGAACACTGTGTTCAGTATTGATCTTCGAATCTCTAAAGAGATATAGGCGAGCTGGGACAGGATTACAAGGGAGATGGCAAGAATGTAACTGCTTTCATATAAGTTCGAGTACATTAGGACTCTTCATCTTGCAAAAGGCATGTCAGAAAAGAGATATGACAGAAAACTATGAAAAAACATGAATTATGTCAGAATGTGAACAGGGAATCATCATTCACTATTTCTCACAGTATGAGATGCAAGGCTCCCACAGCAAATGAGCTTTTAAGGTTCAAAATGGAGAAAATGCTGCCAGTTGTGGACTTCATTTCTATAGAAAACTATGGAGGTTAAAAGTATAGATGGACTGAAAAAACAATAAGGCAAAGTCGTATTTTTGGTCCATCAGTGGTTCTTAAACAAGATGACCTGGAGGCAACACTAAGCTGAGTAACTTTGTAAGTCCTGCTTTTCTAGAATGTAGGAGGAAAAATGGCTTTATGCATGCCACTGTCTCTGCTTTTCTCTAGCCAATGACCAATGCTGGAGCCAAGGAGCAACTATGGAATATCTGGTCTGACCAGAATGACTGATTCTGCACTTTTGTTATGAGACCCCTCCCCTTGACCTGTAGTGCACTGGCTTCTCTGTAGCATAAGAAGTGGAGTAAACAGGCAGGGTCTCTTCTTCAACATGTTTATCATTGAAAGCCAAGAATCAATTTTTTAAAAATCCGAATATGCTAAGAGAAACAAAAGAACCCTTCAGGAGGTTCCCACAAAAAAAATCATTGTCTCATATTTGGCTATATTAACTCTGAATCATAGAACATTCATAATGTTCCTTATGCTGACAGTTCTGACTACACAAACAGCCTGAAAACATCACCGAGTTAGAGAAACTGCTGGAAGAGAACAGCCTTTGAGCAGTTACAGAAACTTTACATAACCAGTCAGGACAGCAGCTGTGAAAGGGAAATTCTGGAGAATGGTAGGTGCACATGCTGAATTCAGACATGTATGTTAGTTAAGAGGGTGGGGATAATACCACTACGGGGAGAAACAGAAACACAGGAAAAACAATTCCAAAGGTCAAAATCTGCATGGATTTTAATGGCCAGAGCTACTAGTGGTTGATTCTATAACTCCTATTTCTGGTTGGCACCCCCCATGCAAACACACTTCCACACTGCCCTGAAATATTTGGCTTGCACCTCTTATAGATCCTTCACAGCCTTTCCCACCCAAGCAAAGGCACCCAGAGCTTATTCATACTCGTATAAAGCAGTTATGCCCAATTCTGGTACATTCCAGAATGTGCTGAAGGAGGCATCTTTGCAATGTGGCTCACTGAGTGAGCTCTACAGGGTTTGTGTCAAATCAAATGCCACTAGGAAGGCTTCATGACAAGTCATCTTTCTCTGACATGCCTGCTAGGTGTTTCCTGCCGTCTGGGATTGTTCTGAGCTTTTGCCTGTCCAGGTAGATGTGTTTCTCTTTGCAAGGACAAGTGACGTTAACTGACAGCCTTTAGAGAGGTAGCTCTGCTTTATTCACAGAATACACATGAGCAGTGTTCAATTTAGAACTTTTACAGCTTAAGGTAATACAATGGTTACAGCCAAAATCCTAATCTGAACCAGAAACAAGTAATAGGATAAAGCAGGCTCCTAGTATTTGATATGGCAGTGTCCTGGGACACTCATTTCTGCAATCTGGATAAGAAAAGAGCAATGTGCCTCAAACCAGAAGGACCAACACATGAGACCGACCATATGCCTTAGCAGATAAATTACAACTTCAGACAGTGCATGAGAAATAATAGAAGCCTGACAAGAAATGGAGGCAGGGTAAGAACAGTTTAGCAAAAGAAGGTGTGTCTTAGCAGAATCCTTGCAAACCAAATTAAACAGACGGCAAAAGCTTTCTCAGTCATAGGAGGAGAAAATAACAAGAGAATTGCTGTGCACTGAGGACTGAATAGAAATTAAATGTAATCTAGGTGTGACCCAAAATCTAAATCAAGATTTTGATAATAAAAAAAAAGAATAAAATGGGAAAATGTGATTAAGTAAAACATGAATTTATTTTTTTAGAAGTCATTCAGATAAACTTGTTATCTCATGCCTTTTATTTTAATGACAACTTGATTGTTGAGATAAAACAAATGCAATAGATTCAACCTTTCTGCTCTCCAGTAAAGTGTTTGATACACTGCTACATGGGGAATTATTAGTTAAATTGAAAAAGATAAGAGCAAGTATCAGGACTGTAAGATAAGTAAAGAAGTGACTGAACAAGAGAGGAGAGTGAGTTATGTTGAAAAGATTTCTCTCTCTCCCTGGAGGAAAGATACTAGTAGAGTTCCTTTAGGATTGGTCTGGGGATTAATTTTATTTAATATTTTCCTTAATGGCCTAGGCAGAAAAAGTAGGAGTGTACTAATTAATTTGCTGATGATACAAAACTGGGAGATGTCATGAATACAGAGGAGGATTGGAATATTATACAGGAAGAATTAAATGACCTTGAAGACTGGGGTGGTAGAAATGGGAAGGAATTTAAGGTCGTGCGCTGCAAGGTCATGCACTTAAGGACTAATGAAAAGAACCAGCTATGAACTGTAGGCTCATCAGTGGGAAGTGACAGAAAGAAAAACCACCTAGTTCTAACAGTCAATCACAGAATTACTATGAACTACCAGTGCACAGAAAAGGAAAACACAATCTGGAGATATATTGAGTAAAATATTTTTAATGAAGCAAGGAGAGTATTTATGTCAGTGACCAAGGTGCTTGTTAGATATCACCTTAAATTCCAAATCCCTATGGTTAAGGTGCAAATGTTCTGGGTTTTTTAACAGCTGCAAAGGTATGCTGACTAGTATGATGATCGGAGGAAAGGATGGCCTGTCTGAAAAGAAGCTGTGCCCAGCAAAACAGAGGTTGGAGAGGTAAAAATTGCTATCTCTAAGTATACAAAGAGATAAACACCAGGGAGAAAAAAAGCTCTTGAATTCACACAATAATTTTGACATGAGAACAAATGGACTTAAAGTGGCTACGAATACATTTGGACAAGAAATGGAGGAAAGAAGTGTGGGAGTAAACACAGAGCGAGACAGATTTATTTGCTGGGCTCATGTGATGTGATTCATGTCCTGGCACACGCTTGAACCTGATGACTCCTGGTCAGCCCTGTGCCCTATTTTTCAGGCAGCCTTGCTTACAGTCCTTTCCTTGGCTGACTATATTTTCTGGGACATTCTCGGTTGTACTTGTGGGTATATATTTTATAGCACAACCTCCTTGATATAACACAAACATTAGATGATACCTTTAGCTATCTATTCTTTTCTTTTCTGAGAGGCACACAGCAAAAGAAACCATGTCTTGCAATGCGCAGCACAATGGAATGAAGCAGAAATAAAACTGCTGTTTCTTTACAAAATATTTGTTGCATTGAAGCAAAAAATCTAAAATAAGGATATAGTAGTATAGAAAGTAAGCACTTGAGCCCCACCCACTCAAAAAAAGACATTCAGAAGTAAGAACTTCACTGAAAGACAGTCACTAATTTTTGTCTTTTTGTTCCCATTCAATATATTTGCATAAATTTTTGTAAGTTCCTCAAGTACGTTTTAAATTTAAAGCTCAAAACATCGACCAAACAATTTTTAACATGACAATATTATTGTTACTAAGTTCTTATATTCATGTAGTTCCTTCTCAGAGAAGAATTATACTTGCAATATTGATAGGCATCTTCCTTTTTGAGGACTACATACTCTAGTATTTTATGACAATAAGTTGGTTCATTTCTTGAAATAAACCTATTTTGTTATCTTAACCAGGCCACAATTGTGAGGTTATAATTCCTCAGTTTTATGACATTGCTATCAACAAGAATAACTGGGGGAGGAGGGAGCCCTCAGTTCTCTCTCTGTTGAGTGATGTGACTTAGCCATAACAAGTGAAAATTGTCCCAGGGTTCTGTACTGTATTGGTGGTATAAAATCAAAACAGTCATATTGCACCATTAATGCTGTCTCAAATGGGTACTCTTATTTCATCCTGAAAAATTCTGTCCCTAGTATGTCTCAAATCTCATTCTAGTATTATAAATTAGCAATGCAGCGGTCGAGAAGCAGCAGCAGCACACTCCGATACCGAGTAAATACCAACAATCCTGTGATTCCCAGGAAAGGATCCTTCCTTTATGACAAACTAGTAAATTGAACAGGTTTCTCACTGACTAAGGAGTTACAGCTATTGAAAGTTTGAGATTACTTGTAATGACTGCCGCATCTGACAAATATTGAATTATAACACTTAGTCTGTGTAACCAACGGCTTATTTCTTTTTGTCATGTGCTGTTGTGTTGTGTTTCATCAACTTCAGAGACGATGCAAAATAATGCAAAGTGACACCATGAAATACAATAAGATGTGACATAACACATTAGAAATTTAAAGAATGAAAAGCTTCAGTCAATTCAGGAAATAGGAGCCCTGTCCAAATTTATTGTGACAAGTAAGAACAGTGCAAACACTAAACACTGTTTTCAAACCAGAGGGCACCATTGTTTTTTGACCACCCAAATTGCTTGCAGATACTGCCATCATCTTTATTTTCAGTTTAATTTAATAGCACAGGGCTGCAAGCTTTTTCAATTTGGGTGGTGGTTTTGTTGTTTTGGGGTTTTCCTCTCCCCTTTTCCCAGCCTGCCATAAGTATCTAAATATCTAAACTGGCATCTGAGTGACTTGGCGCGTTTGTCGGCAGCTTTCCATCCCAAACAAACCTGTTCCTTGACATTTCAAAAAAATCTATTGCTAACATGTTTCCAAGGATTTTGTAAAAATCCAATTCTGTGAACACAGGCTCAAAATGGGTGAACAAAAAAGCATCTGTGTTAGTAGAAAAGAAGCGTTTTCAGTTCATATCTAGGGTATGTTAATTGAAAATCTAGAAGCAGGCTGCTTTCCTGTAGAGTACTAAAATGAATTCGAATATGAAACAACTCTCTTAAATCTGACTACTCCAGACTTTTCTTTCTCACATTTTCACTGTCATCTATTCATATCTGTCTGGTGATATTTAGGTCTGCATTAATGGATTAAAGTCCACATTGATCTCAGTTGGAAAATATGAGTTGCTGTTGCTGATCACCCTATGCTATTGCCAAAGCCTTCTCCTTTGCTAGTAAAGTCAGATTCTATTGAAGTCTATCCCAAACAGTCATCTGTATAAACAATGATATGTGATTCTAAACTTCAAGCACATTTTCTGACCAGCTGTACTAACCATTTTTATGTAAGTTTTATTTAAGGGCAGCACTACCATGCCGTGAAGTCAGACAATGAAGAGATTAAAACTATTTTTTTTAAAGCCATTTTAGGGCCTGGATGGTTCATTTGATCGGACACTGGCCTTTCATCACAGGGAAAAGCAACTCATATCTAGCCCTGACTGTTGTGTTCAGAAGTAATCTTTATGGGATGCTTACAAAATGTTTATAATGAAATGAGTACTGGGATTCTTGGTTTATTGTCAGGACAGAGAAGAAGAACAGGGAGCTGTCAACTAGTGCATGTGCAGGTGAAAATTAAGTCTCCTGAAAGGGATTTTTAAAACTGCAAAGCCCATACAGGCACCTAGCTAAGTGAATAATAGACAGGTGACTGCTAAAAAACACATCTTCCCTGGTAAATCAAAATTAAATTGTATAGTGAATCCTACTAAATCAATAAGTGCTATAAAAATCTCTGTGGAGATTTATTTTTGTGCACAAAAGGATAAAATCCAATGTTCATGGAAACGGATGAAGAAATAAATGAATTAAATATATGCTCTTCTGTCGTGCTCCTGACACTTAAAAAAAATAATGATTCTGAAGCAGATCCTTAGCTGAATGGTACATTTGATTAGCTCCAATAGCTGGATTTTGTGTAAATCAAATAGGAATATATAGAGCTATATGACTATTTTTCAGAGCTAAATATGCCATTATTTGAGCTTTGTGTATTACATCAGCTGAGAAAGTGGCTCAAAAATGTTCATCTACATTTGAATGTGAATTGGGATCTGAATTGGTAACATGGCAGTAGGAAAAAAGTTGTGTAATAAATTTAAGGCTGCTTGAACGACTTTCTTGACTTTGTTGCTCTCAGGTAGAATAACATTTGATACAGGTGTGATTTAAAGCCAGCTTTAAATGTATTTATGTAAGTAGCCACAGTTCATCTAAAATCTGACCTATAAGTGTTATTATCTGTTTAAAAAATTACAATTGTGGTTGCATGATACTGAATTTCAGTACACCCAGAAAAACAAGCCCCAGGAAAGCAGTCTTCCAGCTTTCTGTATTCTCTAACTGTAGTCAAAGAACAACTGAGTGTTTTTCAAAATCTGGTTGCAATTATATTTTTTCCTTAAAGTTTAATGATTATTAGAACTTGGCAAGTTAAAGCTGAGTATCAAAAATCAATAGGCTTTCCATGAGCTAATGGTTGGCTGATACATTAAAATTAATAAACTCTCTTAAAAATACAAGAACTTAGTTTCAAGTTTTATAAAATAGCCAAATTGTTGTCAGCCAATGAGATACCACACATCTGCACATAAACATATGTATATGAGCACATGCAATGCATTCACATTGCACAGATGACATGTGTAACATAGGCTGGGTTTAGCTGGTTATGGAGCAAGGCTCCGAGAGGTTTCTGGGGCTGTGTCTGTTCTCCCACCCTAGTACATGCATGCAGATGACTGCAGTGAGCCTCTCCATCCCTGTGCCCTGCTTTTTCTGTGCTCTGCAAAGCAGAGGGACCCCAAGGATGAGTTAGTGATGGGAGAAGAGCCATGGACTTCATCCTTAGCTAGTGGCCTTCAGAGCTGGCTGCTTGCATTTGCAGGAGTACTGCGAGCACTTTTCCTCTGTACAGGAAAGTAATCTGGGAGGCTGCACGCCTCTTCTCACCCCCCGGGATGGTCTGGCTTCAAACAGTGCCTTCAAAAGAGCAACTTGAAACTGGCATGGCAAACTGCTTATATTGCAATTTATGAACTCAGTAGTGAGTAAAATTGTTGTGTATTCTCTATTCTTGTGGTTTCCAAGTGCAGGTTCCTCTGCAAAAGCCTGCCAGTTTAATGAAAGTAAGGGCTGGGAGAGAGGAGGGGTGTGCCCATTTATTTCTTGGATCCTCTGGTACAGCTGCCAAGAGAACAAACCGAAGTGGGGTCTTTTGTGATGTGGACATCTGCCCACTGGATCTGGAGCAGCCCACAATATGCTCCACATAGGTCACCAGAAAACCATCACATGGCAATGGCTTCCAATCACCAAGGACCTGTCCAGATTTGAACCTGTAACCCAGAAGCAAAAGATTTCCTAAAACTCAGCCTTCCCCTGGGCTCACCAGTACCTGACCATTTCACAGTCAGAAAAGAATAACACTCCTCAGGCCGTACCGATTTTATGCGCCAGGTCCTGGAATCCCTTTTTCAACTGCATTTGCTGCACCTTTGATGCCCTCAGCACAAATGTAAGTTGTATGGCAAACACAAAGATGTTCTACACCAGCTCCTGGTAGAAACCATTGATTTTTTGGATTTATTTTTTTATATTTTTTAATGTGTACTTCCTCATGCTCCCTTCCGGAAAAAGCTGCCTTGCAATTTATAAGGATAATAAATTAATACAGAGTTGGCTATGGATGGGATGAGGGATCAGTTTTTTTAATACTTCCCCCTACTGGAATTAATACTAGAGCAGGAAAGATCTGCAAATTGTGTGGCATTTTAAAGTAAACAGGAAACTGAATGGCAAATGTTGTTTTCACATACACCGATATGAATATGGATCGATTGGTCTTGGAAAGCAGTGGAAATGCTGATAAAAAAGCTGAATTTGCCCCACAAGTTTAAGTACTCCTTTTACTGGTGTTACTTTGGCTTATCCATGTGTTTTTAGCAACAGCTTCAAACCACACAACAGATGTGAAATAAGTCACTAGTACTTTAGGCAATGTTAATATTGCTAATGTTTAGAAATATGTTTTAAGTTCAAATTCAAAGGATGGCATAGGCTTTTCTCTTATCTTTTCATGTATTAGAGGTTCCAAACAGGAAATCAGATATTAGGAAACAGAACTTCTTCCAGCTTCAATAGCAAGGAGTTCTGAGAAAGCAATATGCAACCACTGCTACTTTCAAAGTACCACACTATAATGTGTGTATAGCTTCAGGTCCCATAGAGGCAAACAACCTCTTGACCTCACATTTTCATTGATGTGAAAAAGTTATTGAGCCTATATTTTGCGATATTTCAGATTATTGCAACATGTAAAAGAAACATATTAATTGAGAAAAAAAAAGAAAAAAGAAAGAAAAATGAAATCCTAAATTCTCAATTGTTAAACCACCTACTCCACTTCTAATTATTTTTAAACGCTGTTAGAGCTCAGTGTAGGGAACTGAAAGGCTGAACAAAAATAACCTTAAATCCACATAACGCCAGTTTCTGTCATACGGCAAGGAGATTTTCAAATGGCAAAGCTTTTTGCATCCTCATCTGGGTATTCTACCTTAGTGTACAAATGAAGGGAAAATAAAAATCCAACAATAACTGAACTTTGCTGTGGTGTCCAGATTAGAACCATGTTCTGTGCAGAAGTGATGGGCATGTAAGCCCTTCATATCAGGAGATCTGTCTGGCACTCATCAGGCAGTGTTACTTGATCACAGCTGGATAAAAACGCACACCCAGGGCAAATCTGTAAACACCAGCTTAATCTGCATGGGAAAAGTTACTGTCATCTCCTCCGACAGAAAAAGCCTCCAGGACATTCCAGCAGTAACAGTCACTTCAGTTTGTTACAAATGTTGTCAGATTCAGACACAAAACCATTATAGATGTCAGAAAGCTACAACTGAAAAAAAAATAAATGTATTGCTTTTTAGGTATTTTGGTTTAGGAAAATGAAGCAAGTCAGTAGTTTTATCATTATGACCAAAGAGTGTGCGTGGAGGGATTCCTATTATACAGCACCTGCCTACAAGCTACATTTTAGACTGTAACTCACTGTTCTCTAGGACATTTAAAGAGATTTTTCTTCAGGGAAGAGATTGTAATTTGGATAATATTTTGCAGGAGTCTTCTTAGTGCATAAACTAAAAACAACTCTGTCTTTAGGATGTGCCAAAACATGCTTCTGACTTTTTATGGCTCTGACAATGGTCATATTTGCAATTGCAAGACCAGAGCCCATTACTCTTGTAATCAGCCCTGAAAAACACCCTAAATCACTTCATCATCAGAATAGCTATAAACTAGCGCAGAAAAAAGGGCTTTAATCAATTCTAGACAGTTTAGATAAATAACACAGTCAGAGATTCATGGTTTGCTCGTCTTTTTCAACAGATATTCCCATTTCCTTCAGAGAGAATATGCATCTACAAAAAAAAAAAAAAAAAAAAAAAAAGAGGAAACTTTCATTTAAGTTTAATATGAGCTGGACCAGACCCCAGAGTTCTCAATGTGAAAATCATAATGCTACAGATTCCCTCTCCGACCTTGTATCGTCCCTTCTACCCTCCCATGCCCACATTCACACATAGCAGAGATGTAGAATGACTGGTTTCTGCAATGTGTTAAATAGGAGGAAAGGGAACATTCAGAAGAAAACTAGGTATTTGGGGCTTTCTTCAACCCAAGATTAATGTCAAGAGATTTTTCTTAGCATTAGTGTCAGTGCTAGCCAGGAAAAATGATCCCATTAAAGGGCCCCTCATGAATAATTCATGAGGCCCAATTTAGTGTTAGTACTGAGGGTGAGAGATAAACAGGTGATAGAGTTTGTAGGGAAACCATTGCACTTGACATGGTATTTTGGTGTTATTAATATTATTTTTTTTTTAAATCTGTATGTGTTAGAGGAAGGAGACATTACTTGTGTGTTAAGACTCGGGTTACTGTTCAACTTTGAGCTGAGGATTTATGTGATCTGTGTTTCCAAATCATTAGTGATGAGCTATTCCCCCTAAGTGCATTAAAGTAAAAAGCTCCATAGACAAGCTGGTAATTTAAGGGCTGTGTTTGGCAACAGGATTTTTCAGTTCTTTGCTGTTCTCTTCTAAGTCCATTGTGAGTATGGAAGAATAGTTACTGAATATAGCAATTAAGGGTTTTTTCTCCCCAAATTAAAAGTTACATTTTTGCAATAATTGTGGTAGTTGAATAATTTATGTCCATTTAAATACAACAGCATTTAGCACTGATGTTTACCAAAAATCTTCTTGTGTTTAGTGTAAAAAGGTGAAAACAAAACCGGTGAAGAAGTACAGGGAGGCCTGTGACCATGAGATTATTATTGTGCCTGTGCAAACTGTCAGACTTCAAACTACTACTAATTGACTTCTTTAACTTATAGCACAAGTTGGTAGATTCCAATCAAACAGAAGGTACTAGAGACGGGGCTAGAGTTGGTTGAACCATCTCAGCTGGTCACAAAAAATCTCCTAGTAACGCTTTAGTAAGAAGCCTTCAATTTCAGCAGTGCGTCCTGCTGATTTTCGTGCATTTAGAAAATCAAGAAGAGAAGAGCTGTACAGTCGCTCAAGGTGACTGAGTGTTGTGCCTTTTCCATGCTGCCCCTTGGAAGGCCAGGCACAATTAACATCCCCGTATCCACATTGTGCCAGTGTTCTGCAAACCTCTCTCCTTCTCACCAGTCATGGAGAAATGACCACCAGCCACTTAACAGGTTTGTTTCACATTGTGCATTTTGCACTCCTCACTTTTAGTTAGAAACACCAGTAGAAAGAGGAATTCTAAACCGCTGAGATCTCTGAATAGACAGAATTTGAGAGGTTACTATGCCCATATGTGCTGGGCCTGGCAATGTGATTGTTTTCATTTTATCATACCAATTTTTGCATTCAGCCATAGGAAATTATTCTGATTTTCACCAGTAGAATTCCATTGCTACTTCCAAGTTGCAAGGAAGGCAAATGAGATCAGTGTTCATCCCTCTGGGTTTATTCTGATAAATATTTAGTGAAGATTGAATTCTACCAAAATGCCACTAGGATTTTGCTCTAAATAAAAAATTATGTCATTGGACTTGTGGCCTCTATTGCCATGATCTGTGATCTGTCAATCCCAGATGCTCATTCCCATGCAGTGGCTACAGTTTGCATGGTTGAGCTGGTTTAATCCAAAACTAGGATGTCTCCACCAGTGAGTGATTGGCCTAGAGGCATGAAGTGACAGGACAGTACTTCAAATTTAATTTACTTAAGTGATGTTGCTGGTCTTTCTAGAGTGGTCACCTCTGTGGGACATTGGTTTTGTAAGCTAAATGCACATTTCTCAGTGTATAATAATCACTATCCCCTTAAGCCCCATAGGGCGACATAAATCTACTTAAAAAAAATTCTGTAGTGACATGTCCATGCAAATGATAGTTTAAATTCCTATAGTAAAAACACCATCAACCCTCCAAGTTTCAGTTCTTGAAAAAAACACCAATATACCAAGTCTGTAGTAAAAATAGTTATACTTTTGTAACTGTGCCTCGTGAGCATTGAAAAAGTTGGGCAAATAAAAAATATTCTCTGCTTTGAAATTTCTGTTTTACCCTCAAAGTGGTTAAAAAATGAAAGCGAAATGCAATCTTGTGATCCAGGTGTTGAGGTGAATAATAACACAGCACACAGACAACAGGTTTAAAGCATCAGACTGAAAATGTATTAACCTGATTTTGTAATTCTAAGCCCCAATCAAAGAGTCCTGGAGTCCCAGCTGTAGAAGATAAGGCCTTGTGCCATCGGCAGGAGATGGGCTTTTTCCTACCTCTGCTCTTCAAGCCATCTGGGAGATCCAGCTCACTGCTCAGCAGGAATAAGGATAGAGATAAGGTATTCATCTCTTCGCTTGGCTTTAGAGTTTCCTCTTTCTGTAAGGATCACGATCAGCTATGGGGTTCCAAACTTGGGTTCACCTGGGGATCGACTCCACGGATTTGCTGAGAAGCTAAAAGCATAATGAGGACACACTGCCCCATGTTCCTGCATATACCTTTACCCTAAGGAAAAAAGGAGAAACAAGCATGGCCAATGAGGTTGGTTGCTTTCTTCTGGTGAGTTCAAGGTTTAGTGAGAATGGAGTAGGAAAGATCCAGTTTTCACTGCAAGGAGGGTCTCCCTCCCTTCTTCCCTCCTTCCTTCCTTCTCTCCAGAGCTTTACAGGCTGTAGGGAATATATTTTCTTGCTTCTCTGGTGAAGAACTATTCCCGAGGGAAGGAAAAATGGCATTCTGACATGCTGGCGTTCGGGCATACCTTTCTCTTCTGTAAGATGACTGTGTAGCCCAGTTGAACAAAATATGTGTGTATAAATAAGTACTTGCTTTTTTGGATAGTTGATAGCTATGTAAATTGTATGCTCTGTGTCTTTTTTCAGGTATAAAAATTATGTACTTTTACAAGTTTGGGAGTATCTATATTTTCTGTTGCATTTGAGGTGCTACGTAAACATTATTCTGTAAAAATGCTTCTACCTTGGATTATGCTTGGCACCAATTTACATTGTAATATTACTGACACTGCCATTTAATTTGCCTACTTGCCTATGGTCTAAGTGTAGGTAATTTACAAACCTTTAACAATGTTCAGCTTTCCTAAATGGTAGGGAGAACTGCAATTACACTCAAAATGCGCTGGTGCACTATGTGTCAGCAAAAAAGGACCTACAAAAGACATAATTACAATGTAATTGCCCACAAGTTCATGAAGTAAACATACATTATTAGAAGGCACTCATCTATTCAATTTAAGTGACATTACAGATAACATATTGCATAAATAGGAAGCCATTTTGTGACTAGTTAGTATAATAATAGGAGTTGAAATTAAAATGTGGTATATGTATTCCTGAAAGCACTTCAAGCTTAGCATCTGCTCTATAGTGCCTTGCATTATGCTCCATTTCCAGTTTTAAACATTTGAATATTCTCTAAGGATATATACCGATAAATAATGACACTATAAGGTATCTCCTTAAAAAAAAAAGTTTCAAACAAATGTTAAGGCTGCCTAAGGCCATTCTTATCCAAGAAAAACATCAGAAGAAGAAAATGGCTAGAGGCAATAAGGAAAATTTTCAGGAGTTATTTTTGAAGAGCAAAATTGCTCAAAACTATGAAAAATTTAATGTCTATTTCATTTTTGGTCATTTGATGAAACCTGGGTATGTATGGGGATCATGGTTCTCCCACGTTGCACCAGGAGGAGGATCTAAGGTGTCTGAAAACTTTCATCCTGATTGCACATTTTAAAGAACTTGGCCTTGTACCTTTTTAATGAATAGCAGTCGAATATATATGTAGATTAGATCTGGTCAATGGAAGTTGATTATCCCTCTGGTTCACATCCCCTCTGGACTGTCCCCTTGTTTCCAACAATTTCCAGCAGAATAGGCTTTGCAAGGATTTAGGGCAAATAACTGGCTTATTTTCACAAAACTTCTGAACACCCATTCCTCACATGATGGCACCATACCTTCCTGAATAACTTTGTTGGTTTTCCAGCTTGCTAACAAAGTAATGTGTTTATCCTTAGTTCTCAGTCCTTGGAGAGGGGTCAGGCTCCATCTCAGCAAAGAAGTAGAGCCAGAATTGTAAATCTGGGGCCTGTAAAGTTACCAAAAGCAAAGATCTCCCCTTAGATTATGCATGTGCTAAGGACTTAATTAGTGTAAAAAAACTATTTAAAAAAATCTTTACTGTTAAGCTCTTATGTTATGTGCTCTCCCACTGAAAAACACCGTTCAGTTTGAAAGTCTGGCAAATATCTTAAGGCTGTTAGAGCCCCATATTTAATGTTTTGCTTTTTTTGTATGACCTTACAAGCAGTCTGACACAGTGTAGATCCAGAGTAGATTGTTTACTTTTAATTTGCTCATAACAATCTTCTTTGCCAACTTTTACAAACAACAGTGATATCATAGATTTTTACTTGGGATTCTACACTGTTGAACATGCTCCATTTTTTTTTTCTTTTACCTCATTCATTAGATAAACATAATAGTGGATCACAAACTTGTTAAGTATTTTCTTTTGGAAAACATTTTCTGATACTTGATATTGTACCAGGACTCAACCTAAATTGCTTTAATTCCTTGTACCTGCTGTGTAGTTAGATGAGATCAACTAGACAGACCTTTCCCATTGGTTAAAGGTCAAAAATAGCCTAAAGACATGTTGTTTACAGCACATCATATTGAGAAATATACTTTTCATAGAAGGTATAACCATATTTTCCTTAACAGTGATAAAAAAGCTTAAACAGCTCTGTGGATATAACTACAGAGGATTATTTTTAATCACAAATCTATTTTAAAGAAAATGTAGAAGAATAAAATTCACCAGAGAATACTCTCATTTTTATTTTACCATAATTATTACAGATTATGTAAAATGTTGTTCTATTTTTCCAGAATTTGAGTACATTTGAGAAACTCCGGACACTTCAGAGTAAGAGTCATATTCTGTTGACATTTATGTAACTATAAATAACTTTGGTGATGTCTGCTCTCTGCAAAATTGTGAAGGAGTCCCTGATGGCTGAAGTTATAACTAATATCATTGGGCTTTCTCATTTTAATTATTGTTAGATGACAAGATGGAAACTAATCTGTTTATTTAAACTTTTCAAATTATTTCATCCTTGCAAAAAAGAATCAAATTATTAACGAATTTTTAATGCTTTGCAAGGTTATTTTTTTAAATGCTTTGTGATATTTTTTAACAGAACTGAATGAAAAACAAATTAAGTCTGTCTTTGCAAAGGGTATGAGCTATGAATTCTTAAGAAGTTTAAAAAAAAGACCAAAATTAAGATATGTAAAGGCTGGGTTGGGATTTTTTTGGATGATAGCTTGAATTTTACACTCACCTATAGTAGTTGAGATTCAGTGGTCACCAAAATGTTGATATCATCACATTTTCAAGCACTGATATTGCTTTTTATATTTTTTTAGGAAAAGCTTCCCAAATTCTTTGCTAATTAGTACAAACTTACCAAAAATGCACAGCAAGCACTTTAGCATTTGAGTTTGTATTTAGTATACAGAGTTTCCTAGGAAAAGATTTATTTCTATGATATTTTCTACTAAAGAGAGACAGTACAATTTTCTCATCATTTATACTGGACCCCAAAATCTCAGTATTTTACTCGAAAATGGTTTATATGGAACTACCAAAAAACAATTGAGAGTTTTCTTGAAGTACTTAGGCTGGAAAATCACTTTTTTATTGAGTTGAGATGTTTAACATGTTTCTTGAAAATTTCAAAGCAAGCCAGGTACATTTTGTATTTCAAAATTCATGTTAATTGGTAGGTGACTTCTTAGTTAAGCTTTCTTATGGGAGAACCAGAAAAGACTCGAGAGTTGGATGTAACCATTATTTCTTTAAAATTGGGGATTTTACAAACCTTCATTTAAGGAGTGTGCTTATATTAAGTAGAATTTATAGAAACAATGGAAGTTGTTCCCATGCCGTGATTCGAAGGCACCTGGATTTAGAAGCCTACGTTCCTTCTGTAGCTGGGCTAGACACAAACATCTCCAGGAAAAGATTCATCAGAGTTAAATAATTACAGGATTTCTTTACAAGGAAAAGGGCTGTGAGAATGGACCATGTCAAACTGTGCATTACTAATAGACCGATAGTTATTTGTGTAAAATATGAATAATATGAACATTTTGTAGTATTGCCATATGGTAGATGACAAGGCAATGATGAGTTTGTCAGATTAAAAACAAAACAACCCTATAAAGTCCAAATGCAATTTCTGAAGTAAAAATAGACATGAATTTTCCAAACATAGAGACATTGCTTTGTGGTGTGGACATCCTCCCAAGAGTCACATCTGTTCACACAAGTCATGTCTGAGAAGAGAGAATAATATTTTCAGGTTTATATGGCTTGACATTGTCAGAAGACTAGACAGGGAAGATCTGGTAACTCTGTAATTTACAACATTAGTTAATTAAAGCACTGAAGAGGAGGAAAAATCAACAAAATTATGATGAAGAATGACTTTCAGATATTTGTGATGGCAATTTTCCTCTTAGGTGAAATTCTCAGAGTTTTAATAAAATATATGTGCTCCAGCCTTGTAAAGACTAATTTTATTACAGAGTGGTGCTCTCAAGTCCAATGATGTCCAACCAGCTACTTAACAAAACACATCTAGATTCTGACTTTTGAGTTGCTTTGGCAAATCATGATATGCTAATGTTTTGATGCATTTGTTGGTACTGGAAACTACATTTGTCTTGAGATGTGAAACCAAAGTCAATTGAAATGCCACATACCTTGGCATTTTTGAATATTCTTGATGATACCTTAAATTCATGGCTGTGCTTCATCATTCTCAGTTTACCTTTTCCAACAATTGTTTACCAAAAAATTTGGTACATTTTAAAAGAGTACTTAAATGAAATGAGTGTATCTTAAAAATTCAGCAGGTGGAGAGTATATGGCTAACATGGACAGCAGAGCCCATGTTTGTATTTTATATGACAAGAGCACTAACTTAGTAATTAAGTAAATATTGTAATAAGTATGGCTCTGACATCCACTTGAAGGTTATAACTCCCCAGGGAACAGATGCTTAATTTGCAGCCGTGATAATAACAACCTAATGAACCTCCCATCTTACTGGATAGCTTAATAAACTTCAAAGAAAACAAAACAAGAATCTATGAGTAAAAGTACATCCTTAGCTTTTCATTAAGCAAAATGAGCATGAGTCAAGGCCCAGCATGGCTTCCAAAGTTAAAGCTACCAGCTACAAAGCAAATGTATGCAGAGAAATGTACAACAAAAGACATAGCTTTTAAACCTCCAGTTGAGTTTCCATAAATGTTGCTTACAAAAGCTACCATTCTCTATGTTAACAAAAAGTTGTGGATATGTTCTTCACTAAATCCTCTTTTCTCATATAATCCACCTTGTGCACTTTATCTCAAGTGTGTTTTATCTGATCTAATCCTGGGCTCATTCATTCTCAGATAGAAGCAACAGGATTATTTCACACTTAAACTAGGCCCAATCTTTCTGTGGGTCCATAAGAGGACACCTGGGTAATGAGAAATTATCTGTGGAACAAAAGATTAAGCAGGTGCTAGGGGAAAAAATGTTCTTTCAAATACAGCAATTTTTAAGGAAAAGATAAAACATTTTTATTCAGAAAAATGTTCATAGGAGGCACTACATTTTTTAAAGGAATGAGATTACACCTTTAGTACCAATGTTACTTGGCACAAGTTTTATCAGGAAAAAAAAAGAAAATCTGTTTCAGTCATCCTAAAATGACATTGATTTCCCTGGAGTTAATCTGGATTTTAATGGGTGTAAAGTGGGCAGCATACAGGATGTATCAGAACATTAGTTTTAACCAGGTCAAAGAGGCCAGTCATATCCAGTCACAGCTTCTTCCTTGTTCTACCAGACCTTATTTTAGCACACTTACAGTTAGGAGAAGGAAGAGGAGGAGGAGGAGGAGGGAAGCTTCATGGCTCAGTAAATTAACTTCAGATTTTTTTCTTTGCCGTAGTAGGCAAGACAATCGAGACATAAAAATAAAACCCTCTGTTCCCCGCTCCCCCTCAACATGGGGACATGGATTAGTACAAACCAAGTTCAGTCTCCTTTGCTTGACTTATCTGTATCTACAGCTGTATCTACATATCAATCTCTGTTCAACCTCTTCAGCTTTTAGAAACCACAGCATCACCTCAAATATTGTCTTCCATCTGTTTTCAGTGCATATCAGACTATTGATGTGAAGGTGTGAAGGCAGAGGAAAAATTTACTGGTTTAAAACAGTGGAGCAGTTCCTCAGAAGTCATAAACTGATACAGTAAATAATTATTTCCCAATCTTTCTCTCCTTCCCTGTTGTCATCAGCCTCTTCATGGACCATTGTACAACAGCAGAGATTTCATCCCTTGATTCCACAGGCCCAGTGGGACCATGGACTGATGACCCGACTTTCTGCCTGGTGGTCTTTTGAGCTTTCTTCTCTCCAAAGAAATAAAACAGAAACACAGTATATAAATAGTTTCACAGGACTGAAATGAATACATTAGTGAATTACTACGCTAGAAACTGAAAACAGATATATATTGAAAAAAAAAAAAAAAAAAGAGTGGAAGTTATCTAAATCCTCAGGACTCAAGATATAGACTAATCTTCTGCTCTACTGGCTAATAGGAAAGAAATGTCCAGTGGGTTCTCATACAGCTACATGGTAGAAGTTAATTTCTTTTTTCTTTTGTGATATACAGTGTTACATGATGTTGTTTACAGAACAAAAGATTAAATGGTCAACAGATGCGAGAATTTTATGGTCTGTGTCTTGCTCTTTTTCCCAATGAGTATTTGGCAGTACACAAACAGCTTCTTTTACTTTCAATAAGGCAAGATTTCCTCACCATCTTGGTATCTCCAGCTCCTCCCAGCTGGTGGGACAGTCCCTGTGCACTGACCAAAAGGGCGGAGGCTGGAAAAAGATAGTAAATAACTTAAATATCCAAGTCTACAGTTAATAGTGTTTTCAGAAATAACTAAACTTGGAGCAGCAATTCTCTGTCACATGCAGGAATTCCTCTAACGAAGGGCACATCTAGATTGATTTGATTAGTTATCCTTCTCAAAAGTGGGAGCAGTAATTCAGTACCTGCTGTTTAGGGTTATTTAACTCAGGATGTGTTTTCCAGGACACTTGTAGAAAAATATCATAACCATTTTTTGACTTGTCATCCAACAGCAGTTTACAGAAATGCAAGCGAAGTCAGGCCCATTGGCTATGTAAGATGAAATTTAAAATTAAATTAATATGTACAATTTCATACAAATTTTAAAATTTATAAAAGTTAATAAAGCCCATTAAATATCAGCAGTCTTTGAAGATCTCATAGCTTTTAAAAACGTATATTAAAGCAAGTTTTTGCTTTTACCTATCCCACAGTAATACATATTTATCAATATAAAGTATGTTTATTAACCTTATGTATGTGGGTATTTCCACTTCTTTGTTATAAGATGTCACTTTGAACAGAGCTGTGCTCTTGAATAACCCTTAATTTGTATATACAAGATATGTGGCTGTAAAACTTTAGGCACAAAGATAAACAGTGTCCCTCTCCATGGCGGGGGGTTGGAACTAGGTGAACTTTAAGACCCCTCCCAATGTAAACCATTCTATGATTCTATGATGTGACAGTCAAGGAAAACAGCTTTGTGGGCTCCTTTTGTAAAGTTCCAAAAGTACAATTACTGAAAAGGGAATAAAATATTTCATGGAAAAAATATAACTGTTAAGTACTCGAGACTCAACATGGAAAAAAACCCTATTTCCTAAGTATTGTAATTTGTGCAGCAGTTGCTTTTCTCTTTTATCTGAACAATGCAATAAAAACAGTGGCTATTTCTCTTGGAAGAATACAACTGTTTTAAAGCTGATGAACCTTTACAGTCTGGTTGGAAATAAAAAAATCTTTTGATCTTTTGAAACAGTGTTTTGGAACAATCATGACCAAAGATACTAAAAATTATATTGTCATACTTAATTTTTGATTAGTTAAAAATTATTTGCTCTTTTTTTTCTATAATGCTCTTCCAAGTATTCAGGTTGAAACAAGCTGTTACAGTTTCAATGTGAAGTTTAAGAACTAAAAAAATCACTTGCACGGTCTTATCTGTATATACGTATATAAAAATCTATGTATACTCATGTACAATTATATGCTACAATCTATTTATCTCTATATTATGCTACTTGCTCTTCTGACCAGTAGATAGTGGTAATTATCTGTGCATAGGTACATGTATGAGAAAGGGAGAACAGATGTCCATGATTATGTAAGTTATGGTAATTAATAGTACATAAATGAAACAAGTTTGTTTTTGTTGATGTGTCACTTGCACACTGCTCCTCTTGAGCATTGGGTTACATCCTGTACACGATCGCCTTATTGTCTACTGTCATAAAAATTCCAGTTCTGTTTCTGAGCAGTCACAGAATGGGACTTGCCAGCTGTCATGGAAAATGTATTCAGTTTCATTTCCACTTAATTTATCTAATCTTAATTCTATTATTATTTTATTACAATTATTTAAGTGCTTGGGGCAACAATCTAAAGTAAAAACAAATAAACAGTAGGAGTTCCAGATAATTTGTAAGTGATCTGAAAGGTCTAATGGAAACAACATCATTATTGCAGTTTTATTTTTTGAAAGGTTAATATTATAGAAGCTTCATCATTGCTGCTATAGTTAACAGTCTGTCAACACTGACATGTTAAATTTCTGCTTCACAAGATGAAAGGCTAAACTATAAAAACTCACCCTGGACAGGGAAAAAAGAAGTTATGAAATAGTATTCAGATATTCAAAACCCCTGTAACTGCAGGCCTCACATCACGTTCATTTTCAGCACTGTTTACTTGAAACACAGAAGAGCATCCAAGCCCGTGATGAAGTCCATTTCTCTTCTGCTAAACGCTTTCCCACAGAGGCACCTGCCAGCTTCCATGGCTGCAATGAAATCCAAACACACACTTAAAGATCCTCATTGCAATGTGTATTTCACCACATTGAGGTGAAGTTGTGGTTTGCCATCCTGGGCTTGGCTGATCATCTCCTCTCATCCTCTTCAGCAAAACCCGTGAGTAGCGGCATCCAAGCCACCCAGTCAAAACATGGGTTTGTTGGGTTTGTGCTTAATCATAACCCTTCACTTCTCTTTAATCGTGGAGCGCACTCACAGTGGATCTCACAGAGTCTGTGTTAGCATTCCACTCATTACACTTCTCCATCACCTTCACTGCCTTGCCTGGATCCTCCCCATAACATAGCCGGTTTTGGGTGCCTTGCGGAAAAATTTATTTTCTCTTTTTTTTTCCCTGTCTAATGCAATGATCCATTTATTTATGATGTCCCAATCTTGTTTAAACTTTTTTTCTCTTTTTCCTTCTTTTTTTACTCAGCATTTAGATGGTATGGTACATGTCTCAGTCTGTCTGAGCAATAAAAGTGCGTAACAAAAATATATAAGGAAAGTGATAAATAAACTCATTCAAAAATGAGAATTTATTAATGCACAATTTTAATCTTATTCTAGAAACTTCTGTTAAGTATGAAAGTCAAGTATTCTAGTGGTCCCATAATGACATGGTGGTTTAATTTAATCCACTGTGCAACAAGACAGTTGATTTGACTAAGAAAATGCAGTAAAATACCCTGAGCCTGATCTAGCCTTCACTGAATATGATGCAAGGTATTCCAGTAATAAAATGTAAGGGGAATCACCATGAATAGCTGAATCTGAGGCAATGAGAATTGAAAAGGAAGGTTTTGAATGACATCTCAGCTTCTAACTTCTGGGAATTTCAGCAGCATTTAGCATTTCTTTAAAAGAAATTTGGATTTAACTGGAGATAAGCAGCTGCAGATAGCATTACTTATCTAAGTAATTCTTCTCTCCATCTGAAAGGAGACACAGGAAAGAAAGGCAAAATTCCAGAGTGATGACTCCATAAATGGTTTATTTAGAAACTGAAACTTGACTTTGTTTTCCAGCAGAAACCAAATGTGTTAGTTTGATTTGGATACAGTATATTGACAAAGGGTGGGTTGTTTCTTCTTTTCGTCTAACCCTGGTTGTGGAGATAGAGGAAAAATAATCTGTCCTGAGAGTAAACAATGATCCAAACTCTTTTGTTTGCTTGAAATGGCTGACCTTGCTACGAAGATGTATCTGCACAGATGATGGTGCCTGCAGAAGAGTTATGGAATCCTGGCAAGTGACTCAGCGCCTGTGTGAGCACTGCCAAGGCTCCGTTCGGCTCTGATCCAGAAGATGTGCAGCCCTGGTGTGCCCAGGAAGTCTGCTTTGCACAGCCTGGCCCACATCCCCTCCTACTGAACGGCTTGTCAGGGGAACTGACATTCCCTCTCCAAGGGGAGCAGGGAAAGGCACGATGAGCCAAAATCCGTGTCCTCTGTAGCGGCACAGTCTCGGAGGGAGCTCGCTGATGGTCACCCTGCCCACGCGCCGGAGCTCTCGTGTCCGACCGTCTTCTGATGACGGACACTACGTCTCCTCCTCTGGTTGGTGTGAGAAAGCTGTGAGGCTGTGACACAGAAATCACCTTCTAGCTTGCTATCAAGAAAGTTTAGCAAATTGACTGCTGCTAAAATAAGAGATATGAAAGTTCCATCTGCAGTTCAGTCACACGGGGCAAATCTCACAGGCCTTACGCAGTCGGAACACCCATGGAGCGCGCTCGGCAGGAGCTGACCCGCAGGATAATAGGGATGCATACTGAATGAATTGGAAGTAACACCTGGCCTTTGTCTGGAAAATTACCATTTTTTTAGGCCAGTCTTCAAAGCTGAACATTTCTTTAGGACTCTGGAGCCATTGAGGAGGCAGACAAAAGGAAGAGAGTCATGGAGAGACATGTAAAAGCTGTAGGCCCAGCAGAAAGGGCGAGAGGGTATGCGAGAAGGCTGAGGGAACAGAAGTTAAAACCTCAGCATAAAATTCCAGTCCTTCCCATGCGGATCAGTTTTTCCAAAGGGTGAAAGGAAAATGAATTTTCCAATGCATTTAAGTGATTTCATTACACAATTATGTGCTTGCCTAAACTTTAGCCACATACTGTTACCCATCCTTGCAAGTAATCAGTTTTTGGTCTGTGTTTTACAACACATACTTAGTTTAAACATAATATACATTTATGTTTGTGTGTGCAAAGAGACACATTCACCAAACTCTGTGCCCTGTCTCTCATTCCAGAGAGAGGGAATGCATCTTTTCTGGGTAAGCATATCTACTACAGAGGAATAATGGTTTACTTTTAGAAACATCCAGCATCCATTTACTACATACATCTAATCGAGGGAAAACGCCACTCTTCCATACTAGCATCCAAGCTTCCAAACAGATGCTCAACTCACTACACTCCAGTGCAAAAGAAACCATTGCACAACCCAGCTGGAGGGGTATATACAGAATACTGGGTAGTCACATTCTCACAGATATCTCGCTCTAGTCTGAGACTGATCCAGCATAACACGAGTAGGTTGAAGCTGGTAGAACTACCCAAATGCTTAAAATTTCACACTTTCTCAAATGTTTACTTTTCTGGATCAGACTCTTGTGAATAACTGGGCCTGAAGCTTCTTGGACTAGTTTTTGAGGAGGGGTGTGATCAGGTCATAAAAATGAGAATACCATCTTTGTAGGGACTCAGCAGTCACAAACTGCAAGCTGATCATCAGCCTAATTGCATGTCATCCTCCTCTAAATCAGATTAGTCACAAATGCTTATCAACTGAGCCCTAAAATCCTGATGTAGTTTGAAAACATACAAGTTTTTATGAAGGTTATCTTGGAGACCCAATAAAAAAAACCCAAACATGGCAGCTTTGAATATATTTGGTGACAGTGCCTAACAGCCAAGAGAAATCAGGGAGAACTGCTGTGTAAAGTTACAATCATCTTTTCAAAAACAAGCCAGTTAGATGACCTCCAGCTCTGGAATCTGCTGTCATTGCCAGCAGCCACCCTCAGTATTTTTGCCTTGTTTTGTCTTCGCTAGCTCACAGCTTTGTGACAGCTATTAGTATTTTGAGTAAATTATGCAGCTTTGATTTGCATAGGCAGAGAAAATTCTTTCTCATCTGCTGGTGGTACCAGGTCTACACAGCCTGAGCAATTCTGTGCAGTCTGGTGTGAGCTGCAGAGGTTACATCAGCCTCCAGGTTGGACCATTACTCTCAGAAAACCTCTACAAGCATCTCACGGATGATGGGATGCTACTGTCCCAGGAGAGCAAGCCTGTGAACAGGTATTTACTCAACTGTGTACAATATTCTTTAGTTTGGTGCAAAGCAAGGAGCCAAAGCCATGGTTTTTAGCATCCCAATGACATGCTGTTAAATCTGGCAGCTATTTCAGATTTTTTCGAGCAGTATTGCAATCACAACAGCATGTTACACCTTTGCAGAGATACTTCTTGAGAAACAAAGTATGGACCTAATAACAGGTTCGGGTGTACAATACAGCTTGGTTGAGCAAAGAATTTCTGGTTTACATTTCTGTTCCTCTGTCTCTTCTACTACCAGAATTGATTTTCCCCCATATTGTCTCTAGGTCCAAAATTAAAGGAGCAGATCTCTATTTCTTTTCTCAGCACATGTTTCCTGTTCTGAAATGTAGGGTAAGTGATAGTGTATTTTTTTTCTTTACTCCTAGAGCAAAAATAAGGTTGCTTATATCTGCCTCAAGTGCCAGAACTTGACATACTTATGCTCTAGTTATCCAGCTGACTTCCTGTATTTATTAGATTTTTAGTACAGTATGTGGCATTATAATCAATGCGCTATTGACAAAAGCACTTGGATCACACACTATTTATTTAATTTACTAGGCCGACTCTAATTTAGTAAATTTAATTCATACACTGTGTTTTCCTGGCACATTCAGATACATTATTCAGAAAGGGCACATGGATTGCTTAGCAAACCACTCTAAGTTATGCCAGGGGCCTTGCTTTAGGCTGTTGATGATTAACCTATTCTCTACTGAAAACCTTGCTTGCTGCACACATTGGGCAGTAACTTGTGAAGTTTGGCCATAGTTCTGCAGCATTTTTAATGCCTACTAAAGTCGTAACACAAGAAGCATTTTACTGTAAACTGAAGGCACCACAAATTCTAAATCTCCAACATTTTTAGAACCAATTATATCGAAGCAATCTGATTGTCACTCTTTTGCACATAGGATTCTCCCATCAGTTAGCAGTCTTATATTACAGGCATAAAACACTGATAAGCATTTTAGCTCCGCCAGACTAGCTGCAGCTGTGTCACATTTGTGTTTCCTTATTTTATGTGTGCCAGTTATCTAGATTAAAGTTGGAATAGCATAGCACTCCACTAGATGACAGGATTGGTTTAAAGCCAGGCCACTTAGTGATGCTTATCAAAAAAATTTCAGCTACATACAGTAGCACAATTCAAAAACCTGAGAAGACCCTAAATTATCAGGCATGCCATGAGAGATAATTTCTTTTTTGGATGGAAGATTAAAACATTCCCCTCACAAATACATGGAGTCTCCCTAGTCAGGGGCATCAGTGAAATAATCTGATTCCATTTTTTCTACCCAGTTTTGAATGAATGTCTGACCCTCATGGTTTTGAACAATCTTACCCAGTCATTTGGAACCAGAGATGGAACACGTGTCAAATCACATGGCCCATGAACTTCAGAAAGTCCTGCTTTCAATAGCTCATTTTTCTATTCTTTGTTCTTATGCTCGTTTAGCCTTTGTTTGCTTGGTTGTGGTTTCCAAGCTATTAATGACTGATTCAACTCCATGGGCTACCCTCAGGCAATGATGCACAAACTTGCAGCCCTATCAGATACAAGTTCACCGTGAGTTTCCCTATCATTAGGGTGGGACAACCTGTACTTCAGACCATCACAGGTATTTGCAGGAAGAGTGTGACTGCTGGTTCTGATCTATCCCGAGAGAGGATGCCTCCTGAGAGGCAGAGGGCAAGTTTTTCTGGATGACTTTTTGGACTGATACCATGACTGGCCTTCTGGGTAGGCTGTTATAGGAGGGAAAACCTGGCTTGACTATCCAATGCTATCATTACCTGCTCCAAGGAACTTCTTTAAAGCTTTAAAGATTACTTTTTGCATTAGAAAACCAATTGAAGTAAATTATGTGGAAGCTAGACTGGAACTATGTTTTGAACTTACAGGTTTGTCTGTTGCTGCTGTGGAAAAAAATCAAGAACTGTGTGTTGTACAGAGAAACAGGTCAACAGCCTAACTGCATCACTGCCACCTCTGCCCCAGCTTGGGATGGCTGCAGTGATCCAAGTTGTGCTTACAGAGGATTTCTTGCACGTTGAAGAGTGACAGTGAACTCGTGTTAACTTCAGAGAGAGAAACAAGGCTCATTGCCTGGTCCTACTGAGGGAGAGAAATGGCTCCTCACTTGCTTTGCCAACATCATGATTTGAATGAGAAAGCTCTGAGTTAGCATCCCCAACCCCACACCTCTCCACTACTTTTGACTGAAGCACCTCTTCTATTTTACAGTAGTTTATAATAAACAAGCTATAATCTACAGCAGAACCAGCTAGCACTTAGCAAAACTCCATAAATAAACGGAGTTAAGAAATTCCAGGTAACTTGAGCATCTGTAGCAATGACTTTACAATAGAAACCTTTCTGTGATAAAAGCAAACAAGCAAAATACATCCTGATGCAGAAAGGTTAAAGAGGTAATGGTATGATCATTGCAAATTCTGGTTCATTCATTCTCAGTAAAACCAGTAAAACCTGCCCTTTAGGCTTATGTTGTACACATTTACATTTTAATACTGAGTAATAGTATCCTGTATGCTTCCCCTTAGCAATATCTGTCTGTGTTTTAATATTACAGGGTCTGATTGTTCATATTCTGGAGTCAGTGAAAATGTTCCCACTGACAGCAGAGAGAGCAGAATCTGGCTTCTAATTTTTAGAGGATTGAAGCCATCCTTGGAACAGCACATGCTCTACTCTCCACTTTCTTTGATGACTTCTAATATTCTTTTGATGTGGACTCCAAAACAAACCATTTTATTCTTTGGATATATGTGTTTAAAAAGATCCAAAACATTAAATAGCAGAGTAAAACATTTTGTATTTCAGGCCACAATCCCATTTAAACCAGAAGTTGCTAACAGCTGTCAGTTAAAAGACAAGAAAACATAGAATAAAAATGCTGGGGAAATCTCTTCAAGCTCATGGAAATACCATACTGTCTGGTGTAGGCACACATGATATGCACTGACATAGCATAAAAATGTCACTTATGCCCTGGTATCTGTCTATGATCATGAGCTGGATATTCAAGCAAAGGTCTTGTGAGCATCCTGATTCTGCTTCTCTGCACTCTGCTGAGTGAGTAGTTAAGAAAAATGGATAGATAGGAGGGTAAATGCCATTTATAAACACAGAAGTCCAGTGCTCTGACATACTGATGGTGGAGGGAGGGGTAGAGGCACATCAGGATTAGATTCACTTAGCATTCACTTTCTCAACGCTATGGTGAGAATAAACTCTGATGAAGTCTACGTTAAAAAATATATCCAGTGGCTAGAGAATTGTGAAAGATGCCTGGCAGTCCTGCATGACACTGAGATGTCACAGTTCTGATTGACTTCACGGAATATAGTTGATGGAACAGATGATGGAATGCAATCATATTGTTGAATGTAGTATTCTGGAAAGATGCTTCAATGTTAAAATTGTATGTGTAATGTAAGATCTGGCAAAGAATAGAATAGGATATAATTGAGTAGAACAGAACAGAGTAAAATTTCCTTTCAGAGGTTGGGGTTTTGACTGCAGCTCTGAAATGAATTGAATTTTCTTTTCTTTTTTTTTTTCTTAGTGATTAATTATTATCAAATATTCTTTAAGAGCTGTGACATCTGTTAAATGTAATTACTTTCTCTTCCATGTGTAAATCAAGGTCTTTCTTTAAAAAAAAGAAAAAGAGGCAGTTTATACTTAAATTAACTACTTTTATCTGCAATTTGCAAGTTAAGGTGTATGTAAAGCCTGTGGCTATACTAAAGGCTCAGTTGTGCCTCCTAGGCACAGTGTTAATTAAAGGGTGATGTGGATTTGTACCACTCTGAGGAGAACTCTGGAAGGGATTATACCTTGGAGAGGCACAATGCCTCCAGTGCAGCACAGCATGCAAGGAAAATGCACATGCTGTGCACCACCCGCGCCGACGTTGCTCAGCACCTCCGTGGGCCCCTCTCCTTCCCACACCCCCTCATCCAGTTTGCTGGGGTTCACAGCCAGGGGGCACTGGGAAGGGACAGTCCTGGCACCTGGGTCCAATTCCTGCACGCCAAGGGAAAGGTGCTGCTGACATCCTTTACACTGCTGATAGCTATTCAGGCTGGATACAACCTGGCCAAGGATAAACAGAAATTGCCAAGTGTCATTCCCTGGATATAATTTCTCTTTTCACTCAGCGTCAAGTCTTTTAAAATTCTGACAGCATGTATGATGTTTGACAGCTTCTTACATTTTATCTAACTCCATCCTATATAGCTAATTTTGAATAATTCTATATCCAGTGTCTGATTTTGTTCTCCTTCATATTTTTCATCAGGGACCATTTTTCCCTGGGGCAGCTCTCTTGACACTAGTGTAGTTTTAGATATGATTTACTCCTGTGCAAATAAGATCAGCACCATACCTATAGACCTTTGGTTTAGAATATTGACAGTATCCAAAAAAATTATTCCAATCTCTATGTAAATAATATCTGTGATCAATTTAATACACATTTAAGGGTTTTTCAAGGCCGTATTACTCACTGGATTAAATGTACATTTTGGTAATATATTATTGCTATTGTACATCCAATAGATCTAATTCAGCCCAGGGTGATTCTTTTTATAACCAAGTAATAGACCACTGAAAATAGGATTTATTACAGAAATGCCAAGACATTCTTATTTATAGTATAATAGTACAAATTGCCGCTATAATAAATACTCCTCAGTTATCAAATCATCAGTCTTTTATGGTAACACTGACAAATGATCCCATAGGCAGTATGATATTAAAAATGTAATGTATTAACATTCAATTTTAAATTGGTTATTCGATCTGGAACAACTGTACATAATATGATGTAGTTTAAGTCGGACTCGTGACCTAAATCTGCATAGCTTTACAGCAAAATGTGACTACACATAGTGCTTTAGACTATCCTCATGTGCAACGTGAAAACAGTATCAGTCCACAACTCAACACAGATCTGTAGATTGCATCCACTGAGAGGAAACTGTTACCAAAGAATGTCTAAAAGGAAAATTTTTCAATCATGCAGAAAATTTTTGGTAATTCATTGTCATTATTGGTCCCATGAGGAAGCAGGTCAATTGTTAAGAGCTGATGAAAATAAAGACTAGAATGAATTTTCTTTAAAATTTAGCTTTTGAGGGTCCTTTTCTTACCAGCAGGTGTTTGTTTCATAAGCTGTTCACTGTTGCTATAGAAGAAACAACATTTAGTTTTGTATATTTGATCTGGAAAAAGTGCAGAACCAGGTTCCTTTGTAGAGATTTTACATTTGTATAAAGTAAAACAAAATAAGCAGGCAGGATTAAGAAAATGTTATAAAAGTAAGCTTTGCAAGAAGTATTTATTTTAACGATGAGATTGGCAAGTCTAACAATGTAAGAAATATATGCTTAGCAATTTTTCATAGCTTAGATTTGTAGTGCTCAGCAGATACATTTTTTATCCTCAGTTCAGTCCCATATTTCAGTACTAGAAATCCAAATAATTTAAATCATTAATAGTCTCAGAATGAGGTACTATTTAATTATATAAATTTTATGTTTCAACATCACCAGTAATTTATTCAGAATTTTAACTGCTCTTAAGATGCATCAAAGCTTGATCGGAAAAAAGTGAAGATTTTCTATTTGTCTTTCTGGTCAGTAGGATAATATTTGTTTTGCTTAAGAGAAATTTAGCACATTTTTTCCAGCAGCCTTAAGTGTGGTCATTGTTGGTGCCAATGCACTGTAAAGATTTTAAAGGAAGCTAAACAGTTCAGACAGTCCATTGAAAAAAAAAAAGTAGTAATCACAACGAGATGTTGGGAAGATTTTTTTTCTATGTCTTTCTTATGTTACTCATTTTTCTGTTGCGGAGAAAATCTTGGTTTCTTGACTTGTTTCACTCTCACTCCAGCGCCCAGCCTCACAAGCCAAGTAGAGCAGCTAACTGGCTGATCAAAGTTAGGGCAGCTGGCTATCAACCCCAGACCACATTATAGCATGGAAAAATTCATCCTGGATCTCAGTCAACAGTCTCTTCCCTGTCTGTCTGTCCTCTCCCAGCCAGTTAACATGGTCTCTTCAGAAATTCCTGCAATTGAAGACACAGCTTTATCCCAGGTGGAGATTCCAGAGTTTTTACACTCTCCACCTGAAAAACATTTACAGATATTTCTGCAGTCCCTTCTACTCACATTTGGCCAGCAGAGCATATCTGTAATTTTATTAATTTACACTGACATGACTTTAGATTGTGGATTAAGTACTCATTAATAGGCAGTAAAAGTACGTGTTTATATCTGTCTGTCTTTATCAGAAGAAAGCATCTCTATTTTTCCCAGCTACTATGTCAAACATTCATAAATAGTCATCTGAAGCGCAACATCCTTCACTCATCCTCTAAGAATGGTCTCTCTCCAGCTCACCTAAACAAACTCTTCAACTACAGAATGCAGCAACTTAAAGTCCAGTTCAGCATCCCTTGTCAAAGCTTTTGCCCAAATGAGATCTGAGGCGGCTCATGGACCAGCAGTTGCTATGAAAATTAAGAATGTGGAATTACCCAGGGCACCAAGAAGAGCCTAAAACAACCCCTAAGTCCCACTCTTTGCTGTCTGCATAACAGAATTCATCACTAAGGCTCCATTTTGAGATCAAACTTTTGATCTAGGTACAAAAAGAATTCATCACTGATTTATATCTGCAGTTACTTTTGGAGATGCAACTATACCCACTATCCCAAAGCCAGAGGCCAAGCCAAAACACATTCTAAGAATCAGATGCTAAATTGATGGTGGTGATGTAAAGGCCTCGAACAGCTGCCCATGCTCAGTTCACACTTGATCCTAAGCCCATTGAAGGCACTGTGAATCTTTCCTTTGACGTCAATGGGCTTCAGATCAGGTCCTGAGCAATTTTTTAAAAACCCCAGACAAATCAAAACCATTTCCTTTGGAATGAGACTGTTCACACCCCTTGGTGAAGACTATTTCCTTTCCAAACACAGCTTTCTTACCCAAGTCACATCAGCTGAATTTCTATTTTTACCAAAAGCTTCATTTTTTAAAGAAGCAGGAAGTATGTTTTTACTTATATTTCATCTACTAGCATCTAAGCTGTTTTTGTTCAAACTTTCAAAAATATCCCCAGCTGGCAGACCAGACCTACAACCAAAAATGCAAAATGCTTTAGAAAGTTATGGCCATTCAAAAACCTCTTTTTTTAAATGGAAACTCCTTGCAGATTTTATGTGCTGAGGGATTGTCCCCACACACTGCAGCCAGTACACTCCAGTAGATTATTTTGTCTAAAATGTATGGCACCATGGCAAATGTTATAACCTGTATAGCAGAACTGATACAACACTAACTGTTCTACAGAACATTGTGATAAATACTATATAAATTGATATATAAATGTTTCCAAAATTCGAAATAAATTACAAGCTATAGTAGACCAGGCAGAGTAGATCTACCTGTCAGGATCCAGTTCTGTCTACCCATTTCCTGAACGTGATGGGGAGACTCTTGGATAATTTTGTCCATGAAAAACAATCCTTGTGATGACCAAGTGAAGAGTGAGGTCCTCCCCCTTTATTGAAGACTGTGAGAGTGGTGAGTGTGTGTTCACTGCTAGGATAGAACAAGGGTGCAAAGACATGTTCAGACACCATGCTGATGTGCAGAAAAGGCCAAGTAGAGAACACCAGTTTGAATCTATTCCCCTGTGTAAGCAGGTCTCCCATAAAGTTTTGCCTGGGGACATCACTGACCAGTGAGCTGTGAATATTACCTGGGAGACTTTCTGTCCCTTTGCTGAATGCCAAAATTTCTATACTGTTTCATGAACACAAAATCTGCCATATTTATCTGTTAAGATTCACGTGTGCCAGTGTTTAAGTAAATCATCATTTCAAAGGATAAGGGTATATAGGATCTTTACTCCTTGAACTGAAGTAAGTGTTTATGGTGATGGACAGACTATCTAAATTAGATTAGCTGAGTTATCATGGGAGAAAAAGATTAGACGAGCTGTGTATTCTTTTTCTGCTCAAGCATAGGCATGACAACCCCACCTCAATGACGGCCATCTCCCATTTAATGTGTGATTGCAACTTTACTCTGGGAAACAGCACTCTCTAGACAAGTTGCTTCCAGCAGAATCTCCTAGGGACACTTCTTCCCAAGTCCACCACTGTGTTCCTGCTGTATTGGGCCTCCATCCCTTGTGAGAACATCTGTGTAAAACAGATGGATAAAGTGATCTTCACCTGCAGTTTCCCCCTATTGTTTTCTGAGTATTCTGAAAAGATGTACCTCTCAGGGGCCCCAGACCTGTGATTTTGATGCAGGAGCAAAAGCACATGTTTTTCAGAGGAAGAATATAGATCTTGTGGGATAACTTACGATGCACAGTAGTCCTGAGTAGAAGCTAAGTGAGACAAAACCAGATAATTCCTTTGGAGAAGAATAGTTCCAGCTATATGGTAGACAATCTTGGGATGGGATAAAACAGAAGAATTCAATACAGAAAAACAGTCTAAGAAACCTCTTCCAGACTGAAAATAGCAGCTAAGAAGCCCAACTGTAAAGCATTGTCAACTACTGCTTCTGGAGTGCATCAGTTTCTTCTCCTATGCTGATGAAAGACTTAGTCTAAGCAAAATTTATTGTCCAAAACGGGCTTGTTCTAGAACCTCAGACAAGGCCAGTGGAAGGGACAGAGATGACTAGTTTGCTATAATATGTGAAATTGCCCCCAGAATATGTACTGTGCCTCAGATCAAAAACAAGCAGACCAGGAAGTATGAAATAAGCTTTGAAGGCAGTGCAGGGGGTCACAAGTGTTTTTTGGTGTGAGGGTCTTAGTGGCCTCAGCTGATGTCAATTTAAAGAGACAAATTATTATACCAGAGGCAGAAAAAATAATGTGGTGTTATTCCCCGAGGTATCGATATCTCATCAGACACATTTCTTTGAGTTAAGCAACAAGACAAAAAGGAGGTGGGGGGGAAGAAAGCCAAAAAACAACCAAAAAACCCGAAACCAAAAACACCACAGTTCCTCTGAGTATGAATTTAACCAACTAGTTGCCTGGCTTTATTATGTTTTTTTAATCCCATGAAAAAACTTGACTTGCTTTTCTGGCTAACTGGGACTCTTCCTGTATCATGACAGTTCAGGAAGCCTGAAGAAAAGGGCTATAAATACATACAGAAAGAGAAGGAATGAATAGGCAGTCATCCCGTGGGTTTAAGAATTGCCCTAGCAGATACCAGACTCCCAGTTCTAACTCATTTCTTTAACAGCACTGGTGAACATCAAAGAGTACAGCACGGAGCATGCTGAGTCCCAATTACACACCTCAAAAGTAAATGTTACTTCAATGGAAAGTCTTGGGAAATTCAAAACTAAATAAAGGCCAAGATACCCAAATGCTCTCTAAAAAATGTACACTCTTACTGATAACAACTGTTTCCTCAAAATACATAGTTATTAATATACAACATCACATCATTTCGTGAAAAAATGTTCCAGAAATGTGTCAAGAGCACATATGGGTGTTATACTCTGCAAGATATTAGGAAAAGAAGTGTCAAATAATTAATTTCAGTGAATTTCTATTGTTTTTTAACAAGCCATTTTTAGACACAGGAAATCTTTCCTGAGCCCAGCTCATGTTTAAAGAAGAAATAGAGTTAGTACAAATAATTGGTGCGTGTTGAAGCTGGGCAAGCATGAGCTCTTTTATTTAAAAAAAAACCCAACTCTTTAAAGCTGTGTAAACCCTCTGTAGCTAAATACAAGCTCAAAGAGTTATGTCTTTCACATCATTTAGCAAAAAATCATTGCAACAACCATCTTTGATTGTTGGGTTGGTTTTTTTTTCTTTCTTCCCACAGTAATGAACAGATTTTTCTCTAACACCTTAATCCAGTGAAAGGAAAAAACCCTAGCCATGTGGCCATAACATTAATTCAAATAAGGAATGGATAAGGAAATTAATATAATAAGTGGTCTTTAATTTCAGTCGTACATCCTCCCTAGTATTCATGGCAGTGCTCACATGCACACTCCCGTCACATATACCTGCCTTCCTGCAAGTATATCCAGTATCCAATGAACTGGCTATGGCATATACTAATGAAAGTATTGAAGTAACTTCGACAGTCACCAGCACATGCAATGTTACTTAAATGGAATTATTTTCACAGAAAAATTGCTATGCTATGGTAGATATGCCAATACTACCTCGGGAAATAGATATCAACTATATAAAAGAAGTATATGCATGTGTGTGTTTTATCAAGCCTTTGCATTAAGCTACCAACAAGTGTTTGTGCCCTTTACTCCACAGGGCGTTGGTGTTTAGCTCAGGTTTTACCTGGTCCTACCTCTAAGATTGTGAGTAGTTCTGTTTTTGTTCTCAGAAAAGGATAAGAATAAGCTTTTCCTAAGGAAATTAGCATCAACCAGGATTAAGGAAGTGTGTTAAGCCTCTTTTATTATTATTTGGATTCTAGACTGGATGCACTGCAAATAAGATGCAGAAGATGTGTCAATACTGAAATGCATAGCAGATAATTCATGCATCACCGATAGTCTAATTTTGCAAGACCAAATTGAAAGAAGACTTCCTTTTGTCATCCAGTAAAAATATCACTGTTTTCATTTCTTCAAATAAGTTAGAATTATGATTTTTTAATGTGCTCTTCATTGCTCTATAATTCCCTTCCTCTCACTGTTTTTCTGTTATATTTTTTCTTGATTTTGTTTTCCATAGCATTTCTTAATTCATTTTTCTCTTTCAACCCATGACCATATATTTCCTCATTGTAATGGGTTCCTCTACCTTTTTTTCCTTTCTTTTCCTTTTCATTAGGTCAGCCCACCATAATTCTGTAATTTACTTTTTAAAAGAATGGAGGGTTGTACAAATGAAGGGAGTGAATTGACGTTAGATTTTGTATTAAAACCAAGAACTAAGCTTAACTACAAATTATCTAAAATCCTTCAACCACGCACTTTTTAAAATAATCACCTATGAGTAATGCCCTATAATGAGGACATCTGTATTACGTTAACACTCCTTTGTGTTGTGAAAGATAGCAGAAAGTCATCTGGCTTGCCCATGCTGGCAGTCCCCAAGCTGCCAGACCTGAGCTTGGGTGCTGATTGCATCTGGTGCCAAAAGACTCAAGAGGAGCAGCCAACAGCTGAGACTGCAAGGCAAGTGCTCAGCAGTGCCTGTGAGCCCGACTAAAGCAAACATTTAGATGTAAAAGGAGCCACTTGGACATAAAAATTATTTGGATACAGCTGCCTGATTAAGCAGCCATTACGCCTGCCCAGGTCTCTTACACATCTCAGTCTCAGGTGTGGTTGATCAAATATGGGCAGAAGCAGGTTTGGATACAGGATCAGTTAAACCTATGAACCTCTCCATTAAGACAGGTAGCAGCCACAGCAGTGCTGAAGCTAAAACAGAGAAATCACACAGCAGAGAGGCAATGCAGAGGAAAATGTGAGGAGCTCTGAAGTGTGTGTTCTTCTCTTCACCCCTCTTTTTTTTTTTTGCATGCTTTTGATCATTTTTAAAATAGTTGAGAACTGCCAGTTAATGCTGAATCTAGACAAATGACAGCAGCTCCTACATGTCTTAGAACATGTGGGATGATAAGGGTTGCTCTAGGTACTGATATTTGTGGGGGTAGTTTTGCTGCCACAAGGGCTAATTTTTTACCTTGTTTTCCAGGAAGTCTTGGATTGTGGACTATAATTCATTAGTCATTCCTTGTGGCTCAATATCACCTTCAGCATGATCCAAACCACAAATGTGAGTCACTAATTAGCTTTCCTTTGTTTCTTTAGAATCAAGCCTTTTTATTTTATTTTTAAACTGTTTTATTACTTGTTTTATCAAGTGCACAAAAAGCAAAATTTCTTCTTCATTGATACAAGAACATGTGCACATTTTTATTTTTTGTTGCTATTTCAGTTTTTCTATAACACAGAATTATCTGCTTTGTAAGGTCGTAATGTCTCTTGCTGTTTTTCAGTAAATCACCAGCTTCAGGACAGTCAGAATTTTAGGAAAATTTGTTTTCAAAGTTGCTCCAAAAAAACGATTTTCAGCTCAAACTTAATAGGGTAGCCTTGTGCCTAGATGATATCAGCATTTTTTGCTATTAGCAATTATAAGAAATTTTCTCTTAGTGCACTGGTACTAGGCTAACAGAGACTACTTTTAGATTTCAGGTTACTTGGTTCAAACTGCAGTACGTGGAACTTTTCACAAACTACAGTGCACTCAGCCTGTTAAAAATGCTGATTTAATCCAGCTTTATGGAGCACTGCTGTTAAAAACAATGATTTTCAAAGTATGCCTTTAAAGCCCTTATTTCTTAAACCTGTTTTACCTTTCCTTGCACTAAGGATACTAAGACAAACTCATATACTCCCCTGTAGCTAGAATCAATTCAGGGAATATACACAATATTTCTGCGTTTTAATCCTACAACAATCCCCCCGAATTATCTGCATGCATGGAGAGCTCTACTTTAGTTCCTGTCAGCCTAAACAAAGAATCCACATCAGTACTTCCATATTTCTGCCCAGGATTTCCCAGACAAAAATATGTGTTCACATACCCCTAAAATATTTGAGGTATGCACAATAAATCCATTACTTTCATAACAACTCAGACGTACTTGTGAATGTGCAGAAGAACTGGACACCACATGCTAAGGAGCTGTTACGCCTCCTGGAAAATAGAGATACACTGTGCGTGCCAGAACCTCCTGGCAGCACAATCCAGCACTTTCTGGAGCCATCAGACTCAGGAGAGCGGCACTGTGGCAGAGGTCAGCGAGCCTGCTCTCCCCAGCTCTCTCACACTGCCACACGCCTCGGAACGAGAACATCTCCTGCACCACCCTGCACGGCACTGCGGGGCTGAAGAGCGGCAGCAGGACAACCCCCGGGCAGCTGGAGCCCCCTGCCAATGCCAGACCACAAGTGTTCCAGCAATTCCCACAGAAATGATGGGCTGTGCTGGTCATGGCAAGGTTAGGATGTGACTCTGCCACCTTTTCTCTCAAGCAAAGACGCTGGTCTTTCGAATTGGTGGTTGCTGTAGATCAACAAACAGAACCAACAAAGGGCAGAACATGTATCAGCGTAAGGATAATAACAGGCACGTCAAGAAACCCAAGAACAACTCAAGCCAATGGAAATAAGTAAAGCCAAAATATCTACATCTATGCACAAGCAGTCTGGCGAAAGATAATATTTACAACAGATGTTCAGTTTCTTGTCCATTTTCTGCAACTCCAAATTTCAGGAGACAAGCTCTGCTCTGGCAATGTTACCGCACATATTTAATTCAAGGTATTAAGAAAGCATGTGTGCACTTTGAAAGTTTACATTCATGCTGTGGGGGAAAAAAAATTAATTAAGAAAGAAGAAAAGAAAAGAAAAGAAAGAGAAAAACATAGGTAAGATGAAGGTGCTAGAACTGACTCTGTTTATTCATCTCTACATGTGAATGTTGCTGGTGCACTTCTTCAACCTGAACGCACTGACATGTACAGACAATCAGGCACATTGAGCCCAGCAGCAGGGGACAGGGGAAGCAGCTGAGCCAGGGAGGAGAAAAATTCAGGGCAGATCTCAGGATGGCAGGGGAGAGTATGTCAGGAATAGCGATTTTACATCCTAGGAAGGATATTTTGTTCTTTCAAGAGACTTCTATGATATAGACCAAAAATGAGATGTTAGGCATGCAAGGTTTAATTGCTGTATTTCAGCCTCCAAAAAGAAAAATGTGCAATGCAAATTAAAAAACAAAGAAACAAAACAAAAACAAAACCCCCCAAAAAGCCAAAAACAAAACCAAAAACAAAAAAAAAACCCAAAAAAAACCCCACAAAAACAAACAAAAAAAACCCCCAAAAAACCAACTATGTCTCTTGGTCTCTTTGGACAGCTATGGTAAAAGTGTAGGAAGAATGTAACATATCTTCCTTGTATTAATATACAGTATAAAAAAAATAGGTCTAGAGCTCAGGACACAAATGGAGCTTTAGATTAGCTGTCAACAATGTCATATCCATGTTAATAATGCCCTATTCATGCCTGGGGCTGACAGTCTTTCTTATTTTTATTCACAAATTCCATTTAATAACAGCAATAAGTCACTCTAGACAGTGTATTTCTAAGGGATTTCTGCACTTCTCAGGTGGTTAAAGTCACTTGACCTTCGGCCTCATGCCTTAAAAACTCCCTAAGAGATGTGCTAAATTGCCCAGAAATACATTGCCTGTCATGTCTTGTTGGTTAATTAAGGGCCAACCTAGATGGCCTATAAGGACTGCCCTTAAGTAATTACTAATTGATCTCCTACTCAAGAAAAATGAATAAATTCCACAGCAGCCGCACTGTCACATGGCATTTACTCAAATTCATATTCCTCCAATAGAGGATGAAAAGCGCACAGTACAATCCACAGGGTGGACTGAGTGCAGAAACATCTCCAGAGCAGCAAAGCCTCAGTCCCAGAGTTTGTCCTGTCCTACTGGTTGGAGCCACTGCTCTCAGCCCTTCACTTGCATTGGGACAAAATACATTGCCTGAAAACCAGAGTTTGTAGAGATTAAGAAATATCTAGTATTTCCCCTCTGGATTTCACTACTTTGAAAGATATTTAAACTTTGTTACAAATACCCTGCCAGGGAATCTCAGCAAGAGTGTTAAATTGTCACCTGATGAAAGCCAAATGAAACAGAATTCAAAGGCCTTTTCTGAAGAAAGGAGGAGGGATTTAGGTTGGTACAGGAGTGGTTTTTGCAGCTTTTTTTAACCCAAATTGTTTATCAGTACTCATGACAGAAACTTCCTGGCATTTTCTGTTTAAAAGAGTCCAAAAACCTGCTGTTAGCTTCTGTTTTGATAAGACAACGAGAATGTTTTTAATTGCATCAGAAATCTGGACAATGTATAGGAAGGTATTTTCAGGTATAAGCAATATGAATACAATGCTCTTAGAAATGTATGGATAACTATTTATTAGCCTCCTGTCAGCCTCAGTAAGAGCACATTTATACATTATCCTATCCAAGCAGTTTTCAGATACTGACTTCTCACACCTACGTTAGTGGTTTACATGTCTCAAAATTACTCAAAGTAAAAGGGACCCACCTCTGAAATATTTCTCTTGGACTCACTAGACGAAATGAGGACTCATTGGAGTCAAAGATAACATTTCCATTGACTTCAGTGTAAGGCCAAAATTTTATTCCTGTAGACATGAAGAATATAAAACTTTACAAAATTTGGGAGACTTTAGTACATGATAACGTACAGTACAGGAGGATAAGCCAATTTTTTTAGTGCCTCATATGAAAAGCTGCAGTGGGTCCATGCTTCAGCTGATGCTCTGTGCAAGGCTCTCTGCACTCCCCTAAAATCACATTAGGGGAAGAAAAACATTTACCCTACTTGCATAAAAACCGGGAATCTGAAATCTGGAAACACACTCTGATCACTGCTGGGGTACAAACATCACTGGCACAATGCTAGGAAGCACATTAAGATACCTGTCTCACTTATTAAATGCCTAACTGCTTTCTCTTCCATACCTTTTAATCTGTTAAATGTGGAGTCAGTGCATGTAAAACTGTAAATGTTATGGGTAGCTGAGACATGTGATATAAATATACCTTCTGGTCATTGTGATCACATAACTGATTGCTAGTATTTGACTCAGTGTCCTGTGCTGATTGTTTTAAGATATCAAGAGATTGATAAATTAAATAAATGCAACAGGCATTCCTGAAGCTTGTTTGAACCAGAGATATACAGCAAGCTAGGAAGGTCTGTTTCCCCCACCTGGATAAAACCAAAGGGCTGAAAAGCACAGTCAAATCCAACAACTGCCCTTTCAATCAGTCCCCTGGTACTCTGTGTAAAAATTACATCCTGACCTATTTCTGCAGTTGATGCAATTCTGGAATAATATGTTTGATTAAGCTGGCTACGGACAAGATGTGTAAACATATGCAATGTAAGCCAATTTTTGTGATATAACATTTTTACAGTTACACACAGGCAGCAACAAACTGGCATTTCTAGTGTGGGGGTTTTTTTCAGAACCTTGGAGCTCAACTAGATGTTTATGATGTTAAATTCATCTTTAACAAACATCAGTATTTACGCAGCCTTTTGGTGTAGCAGTAAAACATATTCCTTTAAAAATAAGGGAATAAAAATAGTGACAATTCTGATTCCTGGATGCGCCTAGTTTCTTGCGACTGAAAAGGCCTTTGCTGTCATCATATTCTGCAATGATTTCTGTGTTTTTCTATAACATTTTTCTCCCTACACATGTCGGTTTTATATCCTCTTCATGTTGGTATAGCATGAAGTCTTATGTGGAATTTAGAGGATCTGAACTAAATGTAGCTAAAAGGAACTTTTGGATGAACTGCCTGGGATTTGTTCAGATCTGTTAAAGTAATGGGGGAAAGCACAAAAGGATAAAGAAAAGAAAGGCCTTAATCTTTGTTCCATGAGTGATAAAGCAGCATCACATGGGTGAAAATTGGCCTGACCTTCACCCACATGATGCTGCTTCTGCCTCAGCCACTCTTTCTTTGCTCTGATTAAGTGAAGATAGCCTCTTTCTCTGCAAGGAAAAGTCAAAGAACAAAAAGAAAAAAAATTCTGTCTTAACTATAAAAGGTTTATTTTTTTAATCACAGTTGGGCTCATACAAGCCAGTTTCTAATCTTATTTTTTAAGCTAAAAGAGTGCCTTTTTAGAATTTCTTTGGCTCGGTTTCTTTAGCCCCCCCTTCGAACCTCAGGGCCTAGATCTTAACTCGCTTCCCTTGGATGTGCTTTGTTGCTCATCTTCACTTTTACATGATAGCTGTTTGACTTAAATGGGTTGTGCACCAAAGGATTGCCCCTTGGGGAATGGAAAAACTGGAGGGAGGGAGAGGAAAAGCAGTACTCAGCTGGTTTAAATGGCACGTACAGTATATCTATTGGCAGGGTATTGCCAATGCTCCAAGGAAACTTTCAGTGCTCAGCTTTCACCACTGAATGCCAGACACCGAGACATGATTTTATGTATCAGGTTATCCATGTTCATACAGACTAAAAAATTTACTGCAACACTGTTGTCAAGCAGTTCCTGTGACTAATATTTTTAACAGCAGGATATTTAAAATTTGACAAGGATATAATAATTCATTGTCCTGATAGTCAACATACTTGGAGAGCTGCTAATGTCTTCAAAGGTTTCAAGAGAGCACATTGAAATTAATCTCTTTTGCAATGTGTGCTACACAAATATTTTTGTTACACTATTGCAACAGCATCAAAATGTATTTTTAATTGGATGTTAATCTACTAAAAATCACTTAAAGTCATGATTATGTAGGTGTATGTATCTGTGAATGTATCTGGCTGAGATCCAGTGAATTACTGGCTAAGTCCACAGGCTAGCTTCAATTTGCACTGGTCATTTTTTCCTCGGGAGCTAAGAATATATGATGCTGTGCAACATAATGGAATGTCATTGTAATGTGCAATGTCTGTTATTGTATTACATATCTGAGGTAGGGAATGAGGAAAGACCACCCCAGCCTACCTACAGCAGGCACCAGACAGCTTTTAGCTGAAAACACTCTCTATATTACTTAGATGTGCTACATTATGAAATGGCAAATTACTTAATAAGTTCACAGTAGTGTCTAAAATTGAAATCAGACATCAGATACAAGCATGCTCTGTGTAAGTTCAATGTGACTACCACTGATTAATTAGTGTTGGAAACAACAAACACCAATTCACTCTGTTTAGAAATTCTGCAGCAGCTATGATTTATGAGAACATTCTTAAAATAACACTGATTCTAATTTTGATATGTGAATGCACTGACTCTAACAACATCTCTCTTTTTTGGCAGTGGTTTCAGAAGCATCAGCATGAGTCCTTTTCTGGCCTGGACAGATTCTGTCTAGCTATATGTCCTCACATGCACAGCTGAATCAATTATTCTTTACTGATATAACTGAGATTCACAAGACCTAGTTTTTGAGCGTGTAGTAGTATTGGTCACACCATCTAAGAATATGTTTCCATTTGTTTTCCCAAGTAAATTGCACCATTGTGCCCACAGAGTGCCACACAAAATGTTGTGGTTGTAAATATGTTCAGCAACAGTTAGGATTTGGATGCTGATTCAAAGCCCATTGAAGTCAATGAAAAGACTCCTATTGATTTCAGTGTGCTTTGGCTCCATCACTTGATTCTTTGTTTAGAACTTCTAATGATTATTTAGTGGAAGAGGCAATACTGTGAGCTTTGGGTGCTGAAATACTCTTGCTAAAAATAAAATTACAGGGAAAGAAAGGGGGAAAAATTATAATTTGTATAGCAAATTCAAGTTAGCTATTTAACACATAATCATCAGCACATACACATTTATGAACATTTATGGGGATTCATAAATGCTTCCATAGCACATACAAATACACTCCCCCCCCCCTCCATATTCATACAAATCGTACCAAGAATTCAAGATATGAACCCCTACATGCTGATACACAGGAGAGCCCAGTGATACCCAGGGTATCTGCAATACCCACTGGCAAATGCATCAGAGAGTCTGTGGAGTGCTGTTTTCTTCTGAATTGGCAAAAGGAGGCTGGTGACATCCCCAGGCCTTGCCAGATGGCATCAGGGTCCTGGTTTGGGGCAACCGAAGGCAACCCTTAGCCTCAGCAGTTAACTACCCACAACGGATTATCAAGGTTCCGTATATTTTCTCCATAATCATCCTACAGAATTGTTTTTAAGCTCAGAATTTGACAAACCAGCTGGTTTTAATTTTGTGGCTTGAATCATTATTTCATTAACAAGAGGCCAGCGTTCATGATGACATATAAAATACTGACGCAATAGGCTAAATTTAAGAAGATGGAACATACTGAAAACCACATTAAAAAAACAAGAATGTGTTTTTATTTAAACCACTAAAAATACTTTAAAATACATTTTTGGTTGAATTGTCTGGTTCTTTTAGTGTTTCTCAGTGCTAAGGGGTTGCTTTCACACACACCCATGAAAGCTCACATTGGGCATATATGGTACCACCCTCATCAGTAAGGAGGAGAAGTAATTTGGTAAATTCACCTGCTAGTTAGTAGCTATTGACAGGACTAATCTGAAGCCTTCCTCACCATCTTAACATAATGAGGTCCAGTACTTTTTTAATTTAAAATAATCTGAGCCAGCCATTGTATTTTACTGAAAATGCACGTTTCTACATATTAAATTGCTCTACATACAGCTTGTTTTGTATGACTTTTTCAGTTCATGGCAGCTGCCTTAAACAAGTTTGAAAGGCTCCATTATGGTCTTTTGGGTCAAAAATGGCTTTTTTTTTTAAGTGCCAAAGTACTTAGTTACAGTGAATTGGTAACACAATATCCACACCATAATATGCATATTGTGCATGACAAAAGGCGAATAATTTGTAATCCCCATTTAAAATAAAAGCATAAATACCTACTGTATTCAGCAAATCTGAAATATTCTACCAGTACATATTTAAAAGAAACCCAATGTGTTCATGTGAAAGACAACAATATTCTGTACTTTTTTTGTGTGACTTCCTGAAAATTTATACCTCTTTTTGAATTTTTAGGCTTTTCCCACCTCATTGTTAACATGGATTCACTACTGAAATGTAGTTTAGGAAGTCAACAAATGAAAATCCACGTGCATATACCAGCAATGAAGGCAGGAGAATCTATATTAAGCGTATGCCACACGTAATCCCGCAGTGTGACAGAGTTTCAGATCAGAAAGGTGTCCTGCCCCTCTTGGAGGGCCCGTTTCAGGCTCTGTCACTCACTCCAGGAGTGTGCTAGTGACTGCTGTAGCTGTACTGTACGTCCACAGTCCTCCTGCCCTTCGTACAGCCCTTACTTGCCAGAGATTTACTCACTCTGCCTGCTGTTTCTCAGATTTTTATTGATAACATATAAACACCATCCTTCCTTCTGTTACATTTGTTCAGTGATCCACATGCAGTATACATGAAACAGGGACCTGCGTTCATTTGCAAAGCCTCAAGATATTGTTCATTATGTTTTATGTGCCAGAATAGATAAAAATTATTCCCAGAAGGGTGCATGTTTAAACTGGCAAAGAAAGATGACTGACATCTACCATAAGTACTTTTGTCAAAGCTTTGGCGTGTTATCAGTTTGCAAAGCTATTCTAATGAACAGTGTCCACACTCACCAGATGTGCTATCAAGAATATGCCAGATACTTGCAAAATTCTGCTGGAGCCTTAATGCCAAATGTGTATGACACAAACAAGTCAGGCCACAGGTTCTGCTAGATAAATTTGATTGGATAAAGAGTTGAGCCTAAAGGGTCAAAGAATGTAAATAATTCTAGGCAGGAGCCTACCCTCCTGGCTAATTTCACTAAATGTGGATTATTATCTTTGTGCTCGAACACTAAATTGCCTTGGATAAATTTGCAACTTTAATACTGATGCAGGCAGAAGTAGCAAATGCTTAATTAAAATAAGGCTTTATATCTGTATCTCAGAAATTAAAAAAACTACAGTATTTAATATTCCTGTTTGTTTATCCTTTTATTCCCAAGTGCCCACTGCTAGCTCACAAACATTATTGTTTACATAGGGCACAAGAACAAGAACTGAAACAAAGTCTGTCACAAACACATATGAGGGAGGATTTAATTCTTTCAGGCTTCAGAGACACTAAGAGCTTGGCAGAGGTTTTCAGCAATGCCTTTTAGTCCCAGTTTTGAAACAAGCACGTACAGAGAACTTTCCAAATTCCCAGCACATGGCAGGCCTGTGCTTAGGCTGGCTTCACATCTGCTCTGACTACCTGAAGACTGCACAGCAGTAGAAGATATTGGTGAAAGGGATCTTGGTTTCTCCTGTGACTTTTTCAATTATTCCTCAGCCACTCATCATTCAGGTATGCATTTATGAACTTCTAAGATTTTAAGTATAAAACATAAAATAAATTATTTTAATCAAGTAATTAATATCAAATATTTTGTTAAAGTTTAATTCTTTAGGGGGCTGTTGGGACTGATACGTTAGAAACAAAACATCAGACTTTGTCTTTGTTCCCGGAAGCAGGAAACACATATTTGTGGATTCAGGTAAGAGCTGTTACATAAACTGGGGATATTTTTATTTCATTTCCTTGAGAATCTACCATAAAATTCAGAGAATTTTAACTAGATTATCATCACTTTCTTATCAACCCACCACCAATCATCCAAACACAGTTTTTAGATAACTGCTTGAACAATCTTGAAAATTGGCCCAAGAAAATCTGTTCATTTAGTGATATTTGTTTGCTATGATTCCTCCACACTGTCCCTTGCAAAGTGAAGCTGAAGAAGATCATGACTTTTGTAGTGGAGACTGTACATCTGCCAAAATACTCATTAAAAAGTTTCCTTATTCCTTCTCTGAACTTAGGAAAATTCCCCACTGCCATGAGATATGAACCCCCATGCTGCAGATGTCTAAAAGCACTGTTCGTGCTCGTACTAAAATATGCACTGCCAAGGATTTCAGGAGTGCCCAGATCCTCCCAGTTATGTGGCAGAGTTAATATTTGGCTAGTGTCTTCCCACTTGTCCTTGCTGTGGGAGGGAGATCCTCCCTTATGGCCTGAGAGGCTCAGGGACAGCACTTCCACCAGCTTCATGTCTTCCCTCTAGTTCTCTCTCAGAGTTGCTGTGCATCCACACAGAATAATACTTTCAGAGTGTAAGTGAATAAAACACCCCAGGTCTATTAGGATGTGTGTCAAAATTACAAACACAGAGGTTGGTATATATTCATGCTAATCATTTCTAGTTATGCATGAAGTTAATTTACAAAAGAAGATTTACATTATTTTAATGGCATTCTCTACAAATAATATTCAATTATTTCAGTTTGGTTTCCATGCCTTTTTATGTTTTGCTTGTTTGGAGATTGTATTAATTTGCTTTATCAATAATATGAAAAATTAATGGAGCTCTTATTAAGGTTAAAAGCACCTCAGAGAAGCCATCACTTGTCAGCTCTGTTTTATTACTATGATTACAACAAAGTAGTGCTGCTATCACTTGGCAAAATAGTTACTCCCTTTTCCCAGCCAGGTTTCAGGTTGCTTTCCTGCTTTTGCTTCTGGAGAGGAGCATTTGGAGCCGTCCTTTAGAGCTGCATGGATGCACTTGCAGAGCAGCACAGAGGAATGGCATCCATGTGTCCTCTGTGCCTGGCATACCTGGGCCACCCCAGCCTCCTCCTCATCCCCTGGGCACACAGACACTCAAACTCTGCTGTGGCTCTGCTTCCCCAGCACGACCCTGCCAGGCACTCATCCCCTACGTCTCTCTTCCATGGAGACACCACCAACCTTGGCTGTCCTTGTCCTGACCTCAGCCAGACTCAGTTCACTGGCCTAAAACAGTGGTATAAACCTCACATTTTTTCCTTTAAGAGGTCTAACCCTGCAGATTTCATGAAGGTGATTTTCCTGTTGATATCTGAAGACGAATGGCAGGATAATACCCATTTGAAATGTAAGTGGACAGCAGTATCGGATCAGATGGGTAGTGAGAAGAGACTGAAAAGAAAATGATGACAGGGCACTTTTTGTTAAGCTCTGATCCAGTGAAGAGGGTCTCTCTCTGGTTAATGCAATTTAGTGATAATTCTTTGGAAAGTAGAAAGGACTCTTTCACAGCTGTATCAACAATATCCACTCTCTTAAAAAAAAACCCAAAAAAAGCAGCAGCTGACTTGACATGTCAAGCATCACATATTTGGCTATGAAAGCAAAGCATAAGCCATGCTGGCCAATAGCACAGACTTGGAATGATGCCACTGAAAAGCTGGTCTGTAAACTGATGCTACTTTATTTCTCGAATTCTAAGAGGGCTTGCTGAAATTTAACAGCAATGCAGAACTACCACATTCCTCATAGATATTTCTTTTCTTGTTACATGAGATCCATGCATGAAGTGAAAAAGAGCAAATGAACATCAGGTTTACATCACCACTGATATGTGAATGATTGATCACCCATTAAATCACATACAGAGCCAGTAACAGCACACGGGGTAGTGTTAAAGCAAAATGTTTGATATTCTGTACTCTAATTAAACATGGAAATAATACGATGCAGTCTGTATTGTAAATGTTATTGCAGATTATAGACCTAGAGGAGAGGTGTTATGCCACCTTTATAGCCTCCAGTTCCTGGAGACTGTGACTTAGAGCTGCCTCAGGGCTGCCCTAAATTACACCAGTTGGTAATGACTCCCAAAGGGCTGCTATGCATCCAGTGGTTGCTGGAGTGTAAAGTACTTTGGCTATGCCAGCAGCCCATCATTTCACAATGGAGGCTGAGAGCAGCTGGCATAGTGCTTGGAGGAAATCCCCAAGTAGTGGTTTAAGACATTTTTCTAACACTTTTTGTCATGAGAGTGATATAAAATAAAGGCCAGATTTCACAAACACACAGGGGTTTTTTCATTTTTATTTAAGCATCTGTAGTTGGGGTTTGATAAACTTGGAGACGATGATTTCTATAGGTTTTCAGAACAGGTATCAACCTAATATTGCTTCAGCTTGGCAGTATTCCAGGTCTCTGTTCTGGCCCCAATTCCCTGCCCGTGCAGTGTAGCACCACTGGCTGTCAAAGGCATATTCCGGATTTACATCTGTGTTAGCAAAAGCAGAACTGGATTTCCCCTTGTATTTGCAAGCTTTTCAGTTCAGGCCTATATTCCAGCCTTTGCTGGGACTGCCAAAGACATCAGTTTGCATGTACAGAAGATCCTTCAAGTATGTGTCTCTGCAGCTCGTTCAAAAGCTGTGCCAATTCAGGCAGAGGGAAGGTTGGGTGCAGTTTTTTCTGCACAGTGTGTGGGCTGGGCCAACCATTCTTACACAAATATCCCAAAAGGTCAGCTATGAAATTATTACTTAATATTGGCAGTTTGGGGGGGGTTGAATTTTCATCTGTCTTTAGGATGTTCTTAAGTGAACGTCCTGAAGACAATAACTGTCTGCTGGCAGCAGAAACTCATGACTCTCAAACTAAGCTAATGCAGTCCAAAACTCAACTGATGACAGTGTTTTCAAACCTCTGAGGCAAAAAGCTGCCATTTATGATCTTGCTAACTGTTCTATGAAACACAGGGAAAAATAAAGTAATTTACAGAGATATACACAGCACAGAAAAGTAACAACCCTCTGGGAAGCTACCCAGGGAGAGGGAATTACCAGTTCTGTACTAAAGATATCTTTAAAAAAAATGTCCATAAGCCCAAGTAACATCTAGGAGAAAAATCCTATGAAATGTTCCTGGATATGAACTTATAAAGGACTGACTTTCAACTTAAGTGGAGAAAGGTGAGCATGCATGCAAGGACTGTACTGTAACCTTCCTAAAAGGAAGCAAAACATACCATTCCCTTCTCTTCCACCACGTCTCCCCTTTGAGCTAGTGCTGGCTGGCAGGTCTGCACAGGGTGGCAAAGGGTCAAAAGGAGGATGGATGAAAGAAGCTAATACTGCATTTTCTCTGTTCCCTACCTGTACATCCTCTATGCAAGGAGAAGATGGTCTAAAACTTCTATCCTCTTCCTGGAAGGTTCAGAAAGCTGTGAGAAAACTTCTTTAGTGCCCTGTACATATTCACAGCTAGCTACATGATTTCCCAAAAGAAATTGAGGAAAGTGGATCAGAAAATCATAGACTTAATCATACTAAAATGGTCAGAAAGGGGGATCATCTAGTCCATCATTTTGCTTGAAGGCAGGATTGATTTCCGCTGAGTAAATTCTGACAGCCTCCTGTCATTCTGTTTGTTTAATTACTAAATGATTTTAAATATTATTAGTACCTGTTACTATCCTCTAAGCAAACCATTTGGTACTCAGCTACTATTTCTGCAACCTGAATGACATCACCATATTAGAATTAATACAGGCTGAATACTAGGGGTCTGCCACAGTCTTAATATGCTTCATTCTTTGACTAGATCCTTCCTGGAGCTTGGAAAGAAGCCTAACTAATCTTAAATAGCTTGTACCCTACATATAAAAGGATCCTGGCCAAAACTTCTGTTCACTTTAACAGTGTAAATTTGGCATAAATCCTTGGAAGGCCAATATTTTACTCCACATTTCTAACAAAGCTGGAATACAGTACCTAAGGACAGGAAACACTTTTGCTGTGATGTAAAACCTACAGATTTTTCCCTCCTGTGTACTTTCAGAATTTGTTCTCGAAGGCAGAAAGGCTGGGATGGACAAATACGTAATTAAAGAGAGCGAAAAAGCAGGAACAATAAGGAACAAATGCCATTATTTTTACCATAGTTCTTGGGGGAAGCTAAGGTAGAGATGTAGAAAGTCAGTTACAGTGATGCACTTCACTTAGCATGGGTTCATGCAGTGCAAAGAGCTTAATGTCTGCAGCTGAGCTGGGCCTAATGGGCAGCAGTTGTTATCTGTGGAAATGGAGTCTGTGAGAGGCAGCCTGGCTACCGTACCTGTCTGTGATGGCTAGTGGGATTTTCAACATGCTCGTGACCTTTTCTTACTTATTTTGCTTAATTTTTATCCAAAAAAAGCCATCATCTGACTGGTTGTCCCAGCCCTGAATTTTGCAGTCTGAGCCCATTGGTGAGGGTTTAGTGAGAAGAAGGAGGGAGAAGAGGGAGAGTCTGCCAAATAAATCTGGGGCTGAGGACAGAGAGGAGCTGCTGGAAGAGCTGCTGTGCACCTGACCAGGACCCACATTTTTATAATCCTTTTATATAGCTTTCATACTTCTACGTATGCATATGTACAGGTAGCTCTTTCTGCATTTCTCTTATTTCTCTCCCAAATAACCAGAAACTGCTGTAAATCCTCTGACAGGCTGGCAGAGACCTTGGCATACTGCCTTACACCACACAGACTGAAAACCTTTTCCCACTCTACCTGCCTCACAGCAGTCCCACAGGTACTGAAAAGCTGCTGCAGTCAAATCCAAATAAGAATAACCCCACCAGTGCAGCACCAACCACTTTATGTCCTGCCAGTTTTGCAGACTGGTTTATAGTTGATATCCCCCAGCAACTTCATGGCCCTTTTAGGACACCAAGCACAGGAAAGAAGATGTTGATCTCACCAGAATTAGGGACTCCCAGGCCTCTGTCCTATCTGAGAAGGCTTTAAAGTAGGAAAGAAGGTTCCCTGTATTTTCTTGCCCCATGTATAAAGGCAGGAGTACAAACTTACCTCTACGGAGGCAATGAGTTTTAAGAATTTATCTCTTGAAACAAGCATTCAACTTAGAATGAAGTACTGTGAAACCCATCATATAAATCTTCATAAACTTGCAATTTCTTAGGGAAAACAATTATTTACCTGATCTAAATTGATCCTGTTTAATAAGAATCTCATTTATTATTTATATGCCTTATGAAGCTCCTAGCACATGAGGAAGCTGAGTAACTAAGTAAGGAAGTTCACATAGCAAAAACTTATTACCTATTATTGCTACTCCTTGACTACTTTGATGTTTGCATGCTGTGTATGTTTACACAAAAAGTCAGACTCTCCAACATGATAACGTGAATTTAACAGAAATGTTGCTGGCTTCATTTTTGTGGTACAGCAAAATACTGCTCTGCAAGGTTTCATTATGGATAGTTGGTGAGAATGAAGCCACAAATACCAATACTCAATGGAGTTGCAACAGAAATACAGTGGCCTGATAGCTCTGTTTTTCTAGATCCTGACAAGGCTTTGATAAAGTGTGAAAAGAAATACAATTTTATTCCAGACCATGCAGAATCAAGGCATTGTTTACTTCCCTCCTCTTTGTTTTGTTTTAATGGTGGGTTTCTTATCAAACAAGATCAGCTTCAATCTTTGGTCACCATGTGACATTCCAATTGCATGGGTGTCTTTGCACAAACACAGAGTATTTTTCAGTGAAGTTCAGCCCTATTTAGCAGATGAAAGTGGATTCTAAAGGTTGAAGTTCTACCAACAAAAGTCAGAACAGCAATTTAACAATATACAGCCAAATGAAATACCCACACTAGGCTGAATCCTGGCATAGGTGAGCAGGATGGCAGGAACAGGATCCAGGAGGCAAATCCTGAGTCTTGGGGTTACAGAGAACCCTTTTTCAACAGCACAAGTACACAGATTTTAATTGGATTGGTTGTTTTCCCCAGGAAGGAAGATCTGTGTTCGAGAGAGCTCATTTGGGGGGAGGAAGTGAAGGGGGGCGGAGCAGACACATGACACAACATTTTGGGGGTATTGTGGGAAAAAGTGTTTGCCAATCTGAGCAAAGGAAAGATGCTGCTTATTTTCCCAAGTGTCCTGCAGAAGGCTGCTTGAAAAGTGCGATGGTTTTTGATAAATTGTCAAAATCTTTGCGGTGGCTCGGATGCTGTCAGAACATTTTTCTCTCACCTCACACAAAGCTTTTCAACTCCTCCTATTTTAACAGTCCTAAAAACAAAAAATCATCAGATATTCTTTTTCTATTTTAAATGGCTATTGTTCCACTGTATTTAATCATTAAGGAACCAGAAGGGACACATTTCATTGAAAAATGCTCGTTTGACCCTTTGTAAACAGCAACTTGAAGCATTTTAACAGGCTCTTCAAACTGTTTGGGCAGAAATAAGCATCTGGTTTGAAGCACACTTTCATATTGTATTGTTTATGTTGATAGCTTAAGTTCTTTGCTGTGCATTGTTATTTACGACAATTGAATGTAGAACATTTTTGATTCAACAAAGTGCTTTCATTCTACAGCATGGGAATAAGGCAATCAAAGCTGAGGTGACTTGACTGATTTCATTTAGAAGGTGGATTCCAGCAGGCCTATTAGTATTGGAGAAGGGAGGGGGAAGGAAAGGATGGAGCAGGTAACTAGGGGATACAAATTAAAAAGGGTGAGAAATCTGGGAAAGAATCCTGCTGACGGTATGGACTATATGAGAAATTTCCACAAGTCACTAAAGCCATGGGAAGAAATTGCAAGAATCTGTCCAAACAAAAAGGCAAGAATTCTATATAGATGTTTCTTTTCTTTTATTTTTAATTTTTTTTTTTACTGGGAAACTTGCAAGAAGACATTGATGCTTCAATCCTCTTGTCCCCCAAGCCAATAAAACACACAAAAATACACACATTTAAAAAAAATATTTTCATTGTGTTTTCTGTATTGTTTCAGAGTTAAGCAGCAAACCAAATGATGCATATTATAAATGCAAAATGAGTCAAATGCCAAAGTAATGGTGAAAAATAAATAACCAAAAATAATATGGGGTTATACCAGTAGTAGCAGAACGGTCCAATGTCTAAGAAAGTTCCTAAAAAGGCTTTTCAAGACACTGTTTTCACGAGATGTTACCTATATATTAAATATATGTGTCTAATTTTCATAATATAGAATTATCAAAAATACATCAACCCGAGTATTAAATATATAAATTAATTAATTAATCAAACCCTTAGTGTTAATATTATGGTAAATGTGAAAGAATGGAACAATGAACTTAACTGCCTAAGAGTAAAATTTATGATTTTTAAAGACAAGTTAAAAGCCTCTATTTGCTGAGAAGGGAGTGCAGGAAAAGTGCTCAGGTTCTAAGGAAATCTCTTTTCTAAATATTCCAGGGAGGCCTTAAGGGACAGGGGCAGGTTTAGAAACTCTAATAAGCATTGCCCATTTCCAAAGCAGCCGAGGAAGGCATTTATGATTCTGACTTTTCTGTTTAATTTATTCTGTCCCATGTTTCTATTTACTGCACAAGGTGCTGGTTTGGAAGCCAGAGCAGCTCACTTAATTTGATTTCAGAGCTATTTCCCATAGATCATCCTCTAGGACGGAGCTCCTGTAACAGCAAGCAGAAGCCTGACTAACCCTAGTGCTTGCTCCCAGGCTATATGTTATTTTCTTAAAGACTCTTATTAGACTTTCTGTTTTCAGCCATGTTCAGCAATTCAGAAGCAGCAGTATTCCAGTCAAAGGAGTATAATGCAATTAACTATTTTTTCCTGTTGTAATGGTAGCATCTTCAACTTGTGGTTTGACAGAGCTTTTTAGTCAGGGTGAATTAAGCGCTGTATGCCTCTTTTGCCTGTTCTCCCCTCAAGACTTTGGCTCTCTGCTATTTAGTTCCTCTCAGGCTGTTTTCCTTTCATTTGCCTTATTAGTAGGTAGGTCAGTAGCTGATGCCACCTACTGTGGGCATCTAAAGGCTTTTCTTTTGTTTCCTTTTTTTTTTCCCCCAAAAGCTTGAGAAGTTGCCACTTTCTTTAGTAGTGATTCACAAAAGATATTAAAAAATAATTTAAATCTCTTATTAGGAAAAAGATACTGCACCTTCCTTTACATCTATGTATACACCTTTCTTTAAAACATGTATAATTCCAGTGCCTCATCCAAATATCTTAAACTGATGAAGGTAAGTAAAAATCCAAATGGGTTACAGATATATGACATATTAATTAACATTTTTCCATTTTCAGGGCTCTTTTAATCTATAATAGTCTGGTGATTTTTTTTTCCTTCCTCTACTCAGAAACCCCTGGAAGCTGGGGAAGGTCAGACCTTGGCTGTGTTGTTAAGACAGAGGGACAAATGGCATCCATATATCAGATCCGCGCTGCCTCCCTTGAGCATTTTTCCAGGAATCTGAACAAATGCAGAAGATAATATTGTACTCTGGGTCATGCTTAGCTGTAGAGGAGCGTGAGGCAGCGTGTACATGTGCATGGTTACATATCTCAGCAGGAACAAATAAACTGTTGTAAGAAAAAGCCATTAGTATGGAGGGGAAAAAATAAAAAGAGGGTTAGTATGAAATGTGTTCTCAAATGCTGGAATGATCAGGCAGGTCCCGCATGTGTCTTTTTACTTTACAGTCTCAGGTAACTAAGAATTTTCTGATACTCTACCATTCTTGTTTTTAATGCTTTGCTGTCATTATATCCATCCCTTTCAGTCAATCATTGGCTTTGAGAGTGGTCCCACTAATGCCCTTTTTCTATATTACATCCTTTTTCCTACTGGCTACTATCTTATAACATCCTCTGAGTTCAAATTTGAAGCTCTCTTCCCCAGCTGGCTTTCTTCTACTCTTGGGCACACTATGCAGATATTACTCTGTACAGGATCTCTCTTATCCTGTTTAACTTTTGAATTATTGTCCCGTATCTACACTGTTCTGTGCAATATTCTTTAGTTGTGCAATATGTTTCTCTGCTTCTATTGTGCCCTTTGTTTTGTCTATTTCTACACCTAGTTTTTGCCAGCTGCCATTGCTCCAGTGCAATTGATATAGACATAGCTACAGAGTATAATGAATTGCCTGTTGCAGATTTAAGAGTGCATTTTGGGACATACGTCACACATTTATATTCTCGCCTAGAAAGAGGTTGCTGACTCCAAAGAGTTAGCAGTACTAAACCTATACTGATGTACTAATCTCTGCAGTTCATGGACAAGTTTCTGAGCTTAAATCACTGATGCAAAATGTGAGGTTGGAGGTCTCCAGATGAAAATTACAATAAATTTGTTAGTGACAATAGCTCCATGAATTGAATTTACTAGTACTGGAATGACAAGGGGCACCACACCTAATTCATTGGTTGAATTTCTACAATGATTGTCATGATTTCCAGCCTGTACAATCATGTTTCCTCCTCCTTTTGCTGGTTTTCTTACACTGCAAGCCCTGGAAAACAGCTGCACCATTCAGTATAGATGCCCAGTGGTGTGTGGCCTCTGGAAGGCTTTCACAGCCATAACCATCTGCTCTGTATGTCAAACATACCTAGCCAAGCAGCTACTCTGCTGCACAACCCAGCCACTGTCAGGAATAGTTCATGCAGCAAAACCAGGCCTAAAGCACAAAATAGTGCTCAGAAAAAAGAAAGTATGCATACTCAAAGCTATACTGGTAGACAAAAACTACGTCGTGTGCAGAGAAGTGCAAAGGAGTAATAAACAGCCTTGTAATACAACACAAATCCATTCCTGTAATAGCTTGTTTGCGAGGCTGCATTCACTCTGCTGCATTCCCTCCTTCCCCTTCCAAGCTGAAGCTGCATTCAGAACACACAGCTGCAAAATGACCACAGTTGCTACTACATCAGTGTAAACAAAATTGCCCCAGCCTGTTCACAAACGTGCAAGATGCACTTGGTTATGTGTGTCTGAACAAAAGCATAGCCATAAGCATATATGCAATCAAATCAGTTGCAATGTGTTGCAGTACATCCCCTGTCCTGACTGGTTTTCTCTCTATAAATATCAGATATATATATATATATTTAAAAATATCTCCCCATTTAATGCCTCTCATTTTATGCATCCTAAACTTTTTATTCCACTTTATAATCTCGTTTTATAGCATATGCAATGTTCTCATCTTTTTGAACACTTCAGGAGGCTCCTTTTTCTCTAAGCAGTATCTCATCTCCCAGTAACTCACAAACATAACAATTCAGATTTCTCTGTTGCTTCCTTGCTTATCACTTTAATGTTTCTGTTTGAAATGAAACCGAGAATAAAAACACTCCAAACAGTGAATTAACTTGGACATGTAGATGTTCTCTCATGATTCTTTCACTTTGGGGACTGTATTTGTAGAACTTTTTTCCTCTCACTCCATTTCATACAAATTTTGCTAAATTTTAAATTTTCTAAAATTATTACATTTCATTTATTAAGGAACAGAACAGTCATATTTTCAAAAGCCTTTATGCAATAAAATTATGTCTTCAGCTGATTCTGAATTTTCCATGAGGCACTTCTTTTGTCTTTTGGAAGAATTGTACTGTGGCTTCCAGGAAAGGACTTAAGTATCTAAATCGCTGCTGTTGGTTGGAAGTGAGGATCCAGAATTCTCATTTAGAGAGCTTTACTTGCAAATTCTGAGCACCACCAGTCACTTTATCATTTTCGTTGTGGTGTTCATGTAGACAAGAGGCTGAGGGTGCTTGTCATGAAGATAGAGCTGGGACTGAACTGAAATGCAGAGAATACAAAAATTGTACTTCTGATTCTCTGTGAAATGTTGAGTCACTTAAAAAGAAATTCAACTGGCAATACACAGTTCTGTTCTGGCTTATTAGCAGAAACACCAAAGGCTACTATCCTGTTTCTACCAGTACAGCAATAATTTGGAGAATAGGTGTTTGCATTTCTCGGTTTTGGAATCTTGACAGCTGCTGTTGCCAGAACCTGCCTTCTTGCATTGCCTTTGACTCTGGAAAAAATAACAACCACAGCATGTTTAATTTTACTGTCTTATAAGGGGAAAAATTCACTTAAAATTACTTTTGGATTTTCATTAATAAGCTCGATAATCTCTTAAGAAGTCTTTGGCAAAGCAACCAATAAGAATGAAGGGATTACAAACTTTAGGTTTTAATGAGAATTAGTTGTTTGTGGTGTTTCTTGTTCTGCAAGATTTCAGCGCCTAGAATCATAAAATCAAAGTATGGTATTTGCATTGCTCATGTAAGCTTTGAATTGGACTAGTCAGATGAATGGTTTTAAATGTGCACATTTGATTTTGTTGGCCATTTTTCCCTTTGTTTTTAGGCAGCACAGATTTTTAGGAAGGAATTCAGTGGCCAGCTGCCCAAATTAAAGAATAGTGAAAAGATCAAAGTAGTGCATATTGCTACTGTGGTAGTTATTAGCATTCGTGATACCTTATTCTCATGATAGAACAGAAAGTGGCATCACATCAATCTTGTTTTGTTACAAAAAATAATAAAAAGGGGAATTGGTACAAGTACAGCTGTTTTCATTATAATCTCAGGAAAGTAATGTCAGAGTCCTCTTCAGAGGCTGTAATGAAAGGACCTTTGAAGAGCTGGGGTATTCTTCTGTTAGTCACAAAGGTACTGTACGCAGTAATTCCTTTTCTTAAGAAATGGCTGTTCCGTTAGACCAACAGGAACTGATCACGAGGGTCCCACTATTGCTGAGATGGGGTCATGTAGAGTGGAAATATGAGCTCCATAACCCTTGACCCCTTTCCCTCTTTATTTCGATTCCTTTAACAATGCATGGTTGGCAGACAAAAACAATGGAAAGTTCCAATCTCTTTTGTTTGGCTTGGGAAAAACTCAAGCCAGCTCAGTTTTGTTTTTACCTAAAAGTATGTCTGGGTTTCAATTAAAAGGAGCTACTTTAAGTTTGCTAGTCTGTGAAACTTTGAAAAAAGCCATTGTTGCCCATCCATGATCTAAGCAACAATGAGATACAGATTCTCACAGTGTGTCACAGTAAAACCATGTCTCAGTTCTAACTGCAGAGGCTAAGAAAGGATGGGGTGCTAGCAAGCTGCATTTTTGAACTACACACCCATTCATGTCTGCTTATTAAATCATTTAAAACAGGACATAGCGTTTTAGAAAGTCTGTGTCAAGGAAATACTGGCAAAAGGAAGAACCACAAATAGCACAGTTGCAAGAACTGGTGCAGCTTGAGAGTTTAGCAGGTGATGCCCTCAACCAACTGTCCCTTACAGAAATGTCATAGGTTTTATTGCAGTGGGACTGAGAAGTAAAAAGTAGTTGATTCAGGACTCTTAAAAAACAGAAATTGGATTTATATTATAATTTAAGATTAATAACACCTATTTCCAATGTACTCAGAGTTTTATGCACAAATGCATTCTTTTACAGGTCTAGACTCATGAAGAGGTGACTATTTAACTTCATATTTTCTCTTGTTATTATGCAACAACTCAATGTCTCCTTGATATCATACCTAGGTGCAAGAAACATTGTTTTCTCTTACAAACACCTCCTCAGGGTCAGCTGGTAAAGAATTGGTCCATCCTAACTCACTGTTAATGAGCATTTGAAAGGACCTTGCATGGTGGAGCAACATTCAGCTGTAAGAAGCTTCCAGCGAAAATTTATGGTAAGCACACAAATTTCAAATCACCTGCAGAGAGCTGTATTAGCTGACACAAATTTGTCCAGCACAAATTTGTCCAACACAGTGGGTATGATGAAATAAAGGAAGAGCACAATTCAAATCCTTTTCCTATTAAAACATCTATGATTTTTATAAAGTCAGCAGTTTATCTGTGCTCCATTTTGGTGTGTGCAGTTTACAGCTTTGGGTCAGTCCCCAGCTACATGACCTATGAAAGTAGATCTCTTCTGGGTCTCCCTGCCAGTGGAGACACTGGAAGACCCTTCCTGTGAAAAGCATAGTAATGAAAGCTGCATTTTCGGTTAAAGTACAAAGAACTGAGCTATGAAGCAGCAATACATATATTGCAGGATGTACAATTACAGCTTTTGAAGGACCACAACCAAATACTTCTGAACTGTTTGTTATTTGTAGTTTTAATTATGCATTTCCAACAAGTATGTTTCCAGGCATTCAGCCTTCATTTGCAAAGGATAACTCTGTAAAAGCATTACTCTCCAAATTGTAACTAATTTATTTTTTATATTTTCTTACAGGAAAGTTTACTTTTGCTTTGTATCATTCTTCAAACCTAAAATCAAGAATTATTGCTTGATGAACTTGATGAACTTTTGCAGTTCAAAAACACTTCTTAAGTTGTAGTATATCAGATCATACTGTGTCCTCTGTTCCACTGATAGAAAAGAATTTGTAAGATGCAGCACTGAGGAACAAGTCACTAAAAAAGAAAGTGTCAGGGTGAATTACTGTACCCACCCTTGGTACAGTTTTGCTACTGGAGTAACAATTATTTAATTTAAATCCAATTACTGGGAAATATTTATAATAAGGATTACTAAATTTAGGATTTCTAGGAGTTGTTCCAGTTTCAAGCTCAGCCTGACAAGATAAGAACATTATGGTTGGGCTTAATCTAGCTAAAAAAGGTTTCCTAGGTCCCCTGTGAGTAAGACAAGACGTGTAAATTGTTGGTCATTGCCAACCACTTGATCAGCTGCAGGAAAGAAAGAAACCTTGTTTTTGAAAATAGGGTTAAATAAAAGAGAAGAAGGTGTGGTCCACCTTCTCTGTGAGTGCTGAAGGAAAACATTTGTTGCTTTATCCACACAAAATTGAGGTACAGAAGCTAAAGGTACCTCAAGTAGGAATTTCCACAGGCACACGCATGTTTTTTGTCCAGAAGGGTACCATCTATATAGGAAATAAATTCCTATATAATGTACAATTCTAAATATTATTGTATTGTTGACACACAGTAGTTTGATCAAAGCCCAGACATTATTATTTTGTTGCTTGAAACAGAGGTTATCTCTTTTTTTCTTTCTCTCTCTCTCTTTTTTTTTTCTTTTTTTTTTTTTAAATCAGAATTTACAGAGGCTAAGGACCAAATTTTGCTCCTAGATATGTGCATGACTTCCATTGTCTTTTGTGAAATCTCTGGATAGACCTCTGTAGGCAAAATTTAGCCTGGTAGATGGTTCTGATTCACCCTGTATCCCTCTAATGTTCAAAATCTTAAAGATTATTTGGATATAATAAATGAAAGGGAAGACAATATCTGGAAAAGGATGGAGAACAATTATTCTCTGTTTCAAGGGTGAATTGCCTTAAGTGAGCAGAAATCAGTCACAGGAGGCTGCTTGCTTCACTTATTTTTCTAACTGCTCTAGGCAAATAAAGATTAAGCCATTCTTTTATCAGGAAAGCCCTTTCCCCAGTATAAAGACGTAATCAATCTAAATTGAAGGAAACTAAGAGATGCACAGAGGGTTTCTTGGGCAAGTTTGGGCTGTGTAATGACAGAAAAGTGTAGGGTTAATTTTGATTTGTATTTTCACTCCAATATATTCAACAGAAATTGAGGTCAAAGATAAACACCTGAAATGTTTTATAATAATTTACTGAATAGTTGATAAAGGAGAGTTTCATTTCATCTGCAAAAATTTTCCATAGAGAGTCACTGTTTTAAAACATGGGTAGCTAAAGCACAAGCTCAGCTTAGTTTCTCATACAAAGTCAAATCAGGATGGATAAAAATAATTTACCCTACACTGAACCACTGCAACCCTTAATCAAATTTAATCCTGTTTCCCTCTTTTGAAAATCTCAACCAAGTTGTGGTTCAGAGAGAAGGCAAACAGTTCCGGTACCCTGGGTTGTCAGGAAAGATTAAAAAGGCTAAACCTTATTTTTATACAGGTCTATACAAGTTCATGATTTTGATAATAAGAAGCATGTTTTATCCACGACAATATTGGATTTTGTTCAGCAAAACCAAATCTTAACTTATTAGCTGTTTCCAAGCCCAACTCAAAATCACGTTCATCCCAGTTTTCTCATAATAGAAATGACAAAAATAAAACCTTTTTTTGAACTCAGGAAAAAGTGTGATTTTCCTCGACCTCTGACGATCAGAATAAAAGTGAACAAAGACTCAAACTACCCATATTCTGAGTTTTAAAAAGAAAATGTGGCTTTTCTGCCCCTCTCCTGGTACTTTTTGTGGTTAGGAAAGTTTTGTTGAATCCTAGTTGTGTGTATTTCTGAAACTGGGACATAGAACCAAGAATGCTCCTTGAAAGATTTTATTTACACTTAAAAAGCTTTATTAGTTCTGCCAGATCAGTTCATATTTACAGGAAGGAGAGATAGCAACATAAAAACAGGGATGGTGAACAGCACAACAGCCACTGCACTAGATAATTCATCAGTTAAGTAGCAATACATGTAAGTGCCCATGAATTTTACTTTTGTGTCAAGTCTCCCCTTCATTGTGTTATCTTTTCAATGATGTACCTTTCAGTTTCCAAAACGAAGAGATAGGAGAGGCCTTGTAGCACTGATTAACTTCTGAGGTGAACAGAGATTTTAATAACAGCTGAGTAAAATAGAGAGACCAAAGAAGCACCCAAGATCATTGCTCAGTGCAAATTTCTCTGTTCTACTAATAAAAGGACAGCTTCCACCATAGCTTTTTCTTGGAGCCATGAAGGGTTTTTTGGAGCAGCAGTGTGCTTCCAGGAAAAAGACTGATAGGGCTGGAGAGGCTCCAGGGATTTTTCCCCAAATGCAGTGTGCACCTGAGGGTTAGAGCCCCTGTTCCTGTCTCACTGCAGAGAAGATGGGGATGGATTGCAGAAGTTGCACTGATGGATTTACAGCCCTACCACAGCAGCTGCCTTGTCTGGAGGCAAGGCACACACCTCAATTTCTCCTACTACATCTTGCCTTTGTAGTCCCAGATAAACTTTTTTCTGCATGAAAACATGACATTTTGCAACAGTCATTGAGCTGAATCCAAAATATGCAGCACACAACAGCCTTTTAAATAAACCCCAGCATCTCAAACACTGACAAATTCACCATGTATTTTGATTTTTAATCAGATGATTCTCTTTTCTTGGTGCAGCTCTGATGCTAAACTTAATTTCCACACATTATTAAATTTTTAAATATTGAATTGTTCCAGTTGTTGATATCAGTATTAAAATCACAACTGCATTTAATTCTTCCCGCATGTAGCTTTATTGTGTGCTGTAAATTTACTTCTAATGTTGATCCAAGATGAAGTCAACTGATCCTGCATTTTTTGCAGTGATTAAAGATTACAGTGCAGATTTTCTTTTGTGGAAAGTACTGTGAATTTAAGCATTCTATGACAAAATAATCAAACAAGAAGAAATCAGTGAACCAAAACACTGCTAAGGGTAAGCTAATTTTTGAAAAAGACTGGTATTCAGCAGCCCATATTTGTTAGCATGCTGGTGTCTTTTGAAATCAATTATTGTATTTCATTCCCACAGCAGATGAAGATGGTAAATTAGTTCAATTGCAGATGAGAACTCAGAGCCTACTGGAAGCTGATTTGTTTGTCAGCATCCAGGAACTTACAGCATGAAGCACATCTCTTCCAGCCATCTTCTGTCATGGAGAAAGGAATACTGGGATGTATGTGTCAGTTTGCTAGCCTGAAAAATGCCCTTCACTTCTTCCACTTTGCTTGCCTCAATTGTCTACAATTACTTCAAATTTCAAACATTTACAAATTGGTGATATGCAAAACTGTGACATACCAAAGACAGCTCATTCTTGCTCACTGAAGGCAGGAAATTCACTTCTCTTAGGTTTCAAAACTCAGGGAGAAAAGCAGCTAGGAAAAGAGGCTGCCACCCTAGGATGAAGGCATAGGGCACATTTATTTTTTACCTAATTGTCCACCATATTGTCCCATAACTGTGGGAGAAGGGGAACCCCTTTTCAAAATATGCTCTTAAGCTTGAAGGAAGCTCCCCCAACACTGTACAAGGGGGGCAGGAATGTGCTACTTACACTGACTATCTTGGTGGATTTCAGGAAATTTCTGTTGGGGGAGAAATGAAAAGATAAAGGAAATGAGGAAATGAGGGCGCTTACACCTTAGTTCCACTTTTAAGAAATGGAAAGGTAATGGAAGAAACACCAAATGCTGGTCATCTTTGACACCCTCATTATTAGGAGGTTTTTAAATTTTATTATTGTGGCTCATATTCAACCTGACAAGTCATGTAGCGATTAAAAATTGGAATGCTGCAACAACAGTGTTAGAATTAGGATCAGTGACTGGTTTAACTCTCCCTGACAAGGAAAGCCTGGCAAATGACTCGGTTCCAGCCAGTAGGGAATCTTCAGCCTCACTGCGCACCACCAATGCATCCTGACATGTCTTGCCAAGACAGCCAACGTGGGCCTAGCAGATGCCCTCGGAAAGTTTTCTCTTCTTGCTTTTCTTGCGCCTGTGCTGTTCACCGTTGGACTCTGAACTAAATGTTAGGGTGTGCCTGATGGAGGCTAGATGCATTTTCTAGAACTTGCAAAAAGCCTGGAGGAAAGGAATTGGGCTTATGAAAAAGCTTTTTCTTCCTCAACCTTCTGGAAAAACAGAATTTTTGCAATGACTCAGCCACTAATGTGGGAGGTTTCAGAGCTCAGATTCAGAGCCCTAGAAGTTGCTAGAAGGAATTACTGTGGAGAAATTGCATGATCAGAGAGGACTGAAACTTCCTTTACAATATATGGGCTCTGCCATGGGTCCTACAGCATTCAGACAGCCTCAGTGATATATTCAGATAATGATTTTGTCTCCCCTGGTATCTCTCTCTCTCTTTCTCTCTAATAACATGCTGCCCTTTCTGCTGTACAGATGCAGGACAGACGTCGTTGACTGATGTGTTTGAGACATGGGTGGCTTAATATCTGTGTTATAATAATGACTGATTTTTGGTGTCCTGGGAGAACATCTCTCTTGGCACTTCAGATATAAAAAACAAGTGACATTTTGAAATAAACAAGGTCTACAGGTGGTAGAATTAGCACTCAATCTGTCATCCTGCATACAAGGCAGAGCCACAGCCACCAGAGGATACAAAACAGAAAGCATTTTGAGGTAAGCAGACTAGAAGTTTGAGTTTATTACTAAGAAACTAAAACACAAACCTTACTCTCCCTTTCTTCAAAGTTGTCGCAGTTACTGGGCATGTGCAAATGGCATTTCCTGGGGAGAAGGGCAAGGATGGGAGCAGAGTTTGAAGAGCCACCATGGAGGTCTTGCATTTGCCAGGCAATATGAGGCTGGATTCCTTGGCAATTCTCCTGGGGGCAGTTTGCAGCATCAATTTTAGCAGGTGAGCAGTCTATTCACTTCCTTCATTTTCTTCACCTCGCGCAGAGGTTGCAAAGGTTGGGTCTTGCCTTCAGATTTGTAGCTCTGTATTCTTTCTGTGCCCCTTGGGAAAGGATTTCTTTCCTTCTGTGCCAGAAGCTGAGATTGGTGGTAAGATTTTAGTCAAATATAACACCAGCAATACCCATGGCGCTGCTGGCTAGAATATCTGAAAGTAAGTAAATAATAGTTTTACTAAGGAAAAATACATTACTGTTTTTAGGGGGGGGTTATTCCATTTTCCTGCTTAGCAGAATTTATTTATAGATGAGAAAATCCAAAATTTTAGTGGAGGCCTTCAGTCCAAACTCAGTCAAACTCATGAACCATTCCAGTGTAGACTTTAAATATGCAATTGCAGATACAATCTGTCTCTGATAAAATATTTTTGTGTGATGGCAGAAGAGATACTAATCAGCTCTTGATTAATATTCATTGTATACCTATATGTATTCAGGAAATTAAAAGGCATTTTCAGACAATCAGAGAGCATAGAGCACAAAAGACATTCCCAGATAAATTGAAGCAAGCAGTGGTCAAGGCAATCTCTTGAATTCAGAGTTAGCAAAAGGCCAGGCATTTCATTTTTTCATTCACGCAAGAGGATTAAGAAAAACTGAACTGATAGAATCTTGCGATCCCACCCACTTTGGGGGCATGTTTTCTAATTAATATGGAAATTTGATCAATTATCAAAATGCACTGGCTGATAGAGATGTGCCATTCATCTTCTGTTCAGTCCTACATGTGCCTTGGAAGCAAGAGGAGTGTTTTCAGGTTCTGCATTAATTTAGACATTAAAAATGTCATTATTTTTATTTTTATTTTCATGTCTAAGGCCATCATTATTAGTATTTTAAATGAGCCAAACCAAGCTACTGTCCTGTCTTCCACCAAGATCATGCAAAAATAGCTCATGCATAAACATACAGAGAGAATTACATATAGGGAGATAGGGATATATGACATCAACATAGTTATCTCTAAGTATCCTGGCATTTGCAAAGGCTAATCATTTCATAGAACTATTTGCAGAATCAGCTACTTCTCTGTGAAGTCGCAATAATCATTAAAGTAAATGAAGAATTTTCCCCAGCTCTTTCATCAGGGAACAGAAATGCAGTACTCAACGCCAGCTGCCCTTGGAGCCGGTGGGGCTCAGGAGGAGCTGCCCACCACGAGGAGGGCGTTGGGCACGCCCTGCCCCGCTCTTGCTGAGTGAGGAGCACGGGGCAAAGAAAACATTCTTACCTTTCACGTGTTTGTGGTAGTCTACTAGATCGAGGGGCGTCTGTTGATGTGTACATATTTCTAATGCTTTTTTTCAAAGACCTTAAGAATAGGACGTGGGTGGACACTGGGGAGCACTGCAAGGGTCGCTGTTAGACAGATACGAATTAGTGAGCCAAAGTCTAGAAAATGGGTGCTGCTGAGGCAAATTAAGAGGAAAAATGCCAAACCATAAAGATGTAAATGGATGCTGAGTGTTTCTAGAGACACTTTTGGCCAAAATTTTAAACAATAACTGGGCAGACCATACAGACCACTGTTACACTAACATGAGAGAACAAGAGCACGTGAGATGGCTGGTTATGGTGTTGTGTTGTCCTAATCCCTCTCAGACTGGTTACAGACCCAGTTAAGAAAGTCTGAGCTCATACACATCAACAGCTCAGATGGCAAAGGCCAGCCTTAATGCAGTAGGAAAGCAGACTGGGAAAAGCCACTGTTAATTTGCTGCCTTCAGTGACAGGACTCTGCTGGTTCCCACCAGCCAGGCCCCAGCAGCTCAGCCTACTGAAAAAGTAGGTGAGCAAAACAACCATCACATTGAAAACTGAGAACAGCCCGAAATGAAGCAGATGGATGCTCAGAAACCTCGAATTCAAAATAGAACAGCTATCTTCTTCCTGTTATACATTACTTGGGAATGCCCTTCAAGTGAAAATTTGATGAAAGTGAGAGACAATAGAAGGCTGAAGTGAAAATTTCCTCTCTTTTTATTTACTTATATTTACTTAATTAAAGACTGCAGCTAGCAAAAAGTGCTGTTTGAAGAGGCAGGTACATGCAAAACCCCAGGTCAAGACCATACTTCAGTGGACAAATAGATCTGACAAAGGCAGCAGGATTAAGATTATGCAGGCTCAGAAAAAACAGAGGGATCTGCCTTGCTGGTTTGCAGTAAGAAGGCTTCAGTAAATGACATTTTTCCATGTTTAGCCAGCAACCTGCTCACTTTTGCTTCCATGTTCAAGTTCCACTCTAACTCACTAAAAACTTTAAAACTCTAGTCCTGTGTGAAGATCTCAAAGCTACTAAAAGTGATTGTCCACCCAGGCAGGGTGCTAGGGCACTTTTCTATTGCCGTAGCTCGAATTATTCGTAAGATTAATAAAGATCATCTAAACACATGCTGTTCACAGCCATGCTGTTAATGCTAATAATGCATTTGCTCCCCAAGCAGGCTGTAGAGGTTCAGCACTGGGACAATATGTCCCAATATAGGTCCCTGCCTAGGACCACCCTGCTGCAGGGGCTCTTTCACAATGTAAGGTGAGGAGCAACAAGTAAATGCCAGATTTCATTTTTTTTTTGTACCAAAGACCACGCTGGAGTCATTATAATGCTGTTTTCCATTGCCAATGTACAGTTATTTGGGATTGTTTTTAGTGTTTGTCCCATCTCCATGGGTAATCTTGTTTGTTTGCAAAGTATGGTGAGTTTATACATGGCTGTTTTCAGAGTTTAACTTATTCTCTGTGGACAGAGTAGAAATGAGAGGAACAGGACTCATCTCTTTCTGTCTTTTTTATTTAACTTTTTTTGTTAAGAATATACTTTTGTCATCAATAAATTTCAGTGAGGATTTGCCACCAAGCTCAGTAGTTGAATTGTGATGAGTGAAATTCTGACTGTCTCGATACCAAACTAGAATTACAAATAGCATGTTATAATTTTATCTAAATTGGAAGAAAGGATTATAGAATTCCTTTAGCAATAACTTGGGGCTTATGCTTTTTAAATTTCAAATAGCAGTTTGAATCTCCAGAATTAATGGGAACATGTTGGAAAGAAACCTTAAATTAGATTACATTGTTTATTTTTGGATAACTCAAAGATTATTTTTCTATCTCACATTCACCAATAAAGAAAGAGTTAAATATAACTTTGGAAGGTATTTTAGTCATAACAGTAATCTCTTTATATATCAGTGGGTCAATAGTTCAGTAAAAGAAGGAACTATAACCTGAATAGACACTAATTAAAAGAATCAATTCTTATCCTACTACATATGTCCAGTCATATTAACACATTTCTAGATTTCTTACTCAGTGGACTAGTCAAGATTAAAGGATTTGCTAATATGGATGAACTGAGTATGCTTCCAAACTGACTGAGCAGATTTGTGAACAAATTAGTTCATTTAAAATTGACAGTGAAAGATTGATTTTGCACAGAATGAGTTACCTAAGGTATTCATCATTTCCTCTGCTTCCATGCACAAGACAGAGATCTGCTTCTTTTTCTTTCTGATTGTAATAGGACTGCTTACTGAGCACCTTTATTTTACAGCCATGATTGCAGCCTGTCATTCTTTTAATTTAGACATATTTTAGCCTCCACAGACCTTCAGAAATAACTTCCTTAAAAGCCTCAGTCTAATGACTCATTACATGAGTTGCTCAATTCAACCACAGTACTTTAAATTATAATGCAAGGGGAAAAATTGCTAATTACACAGAAAAAGATCCAATTACTCCTGAGACCATTTGATTCATTATTCAGATTGTTTTGGGGGTGGGGACGGGAGGAAGGGTGTCTCTAAACATGGGGTTATGTATCAATGTATTGTGAATGGCTCTTAGATGTCAGATTTGCCATCACTTATCATCATTCAGAGGTATCCAACATGTCTGTATTTTCCCCTACCAATCAAAGTAGAGTTTCCAGACTGTGATTCATGCATATGTGCCAGTATGCAGTTGTTCATCTTTAGCCATTAAATGACGTTAGAAGAAAGCTATAACCAATCCTTTCTCAATGCTCCTACAGGCCATGTCATTCACTGAGTTGCCAGGGGGACATATGTGACCACAAATGCAACGGGATGTGACCCACAAGTCACGAATCCCTGGAGAGAAGAGTTCCTCCACTGATGAAACATGTGTGGTGCTTGATTTTCTGCCAGTCCAGACAGTTTGTTTGTGATTTGCTCATGACCAGGTCCCTCCCATGGTTCAGTGTGGTGTTTACTGTTGTATAGGAGTTGAAATCAAAGGGAATGGCAAACCTATCAATGTCATCCTCTCCAGAGCCAAAGTTACTGAGATTTAACTTGTTTCAGCTACCCCCATAAACCCCCTTGGACTCTACAGAGTTAGATCACATCCAGTCTAAACTTGTGTTTTGCTTATGGGACATTCAGGGCTCCCTTGCAGGACTGCAATCTTCTCAAACCTGGCTCATGTTTAAAGCAGAAGGGAATTGAAACCAGCTAACTACATTCTGTTCCCTGTCTAACAGTTCTAGTTACTAGATAATAAAAGATTTTATATGTATATGTGCTTTTAGTTTAGTTTTCCCAGATGTGAAATGAGATCAAATTTTGATCCAAAGAAGAGCATTTAAATGTCAGTGTCTGAGTGTTTTCATGCCAAAATTAACAAGATAAATGAAGGTGATTGTAATGTAGAAAATTTGATAAAATCCTACTCTTTTATCCTACTGCAGACTATTGTTTGCAGCTATACTAATGTGAGATGGAACAATTTTAGAGCCCTCAAAAATTACGGTTCTTTCAAAAACTTACAGTCTGCTCAGTCATAGCTCCAGTTTTCTACACTTTACTAACTGATTCAGCTCTGCTATTGTTCCCTGAAACATGTGTTCTTCCATAACAATTACTCTTTTGCAGTATATCCATTTTAGTCATCATTAAACCCATCTTGCCTACAGTGTGTGAGCCAAGCATTGCCATTTTTTGCAGGATGTCACTTTCTAGTCCACACTTTCATTTTGTGCCTTCCTGTAATCAGCTCATTTTTTTTCTCTCCCATTCATGCTTCTTACTTCTTACTTAATTTCCTTTTATTTTACCTAAACACATCAATACTATTTGCTATTTCTGATTGCATTACAGCTCTTCTTCCATTTTCTTAAATTTTGCAGAACTTCTCCTGACAAGAATGTTATGTTACTTATGATGAATTATGCAAGAGCAATAAAATGCAAAATATGTAAATGGCACACGATTGTTATCTCGCTATTAAAGTGAGACAGTAACAGAATTTGTAATGTATATTAACAGGTTGTTCACATTTTAAATGCAGCAGAGGATGAGAGAAAAAAAATCTCTGGACTTTGTTCTTCAGTTGCAGGTGAGAGCAAGACATAATGAAGACACTCTCTCCACCTTCAGTGATTTGTCTTTCACAGTTCAATTCTGCCATTTCACAAGCTTGCTGGCTCTAGGGTTGTGCGTCCTGGCAAATTGTTGTCTGTCACCTGTTAATGTATTTCCTCACTTACCTGATTGACAAATTCCCTGCCTTGGCCATTGATTTGTGCGGGTACACATGAATGTCTGATGAATTCAATCAAAGACCTCAACACTTTTGGGTAGTTTATCCTGTTGAGGTTTGTCTTTAGTCCATTTTGAGAAGTAATCCATAGCTGTTGCCAAATATTTGTATGTGTCAGCGTCAGCAGTGAGAAAACAACTATCACCATTCATTTGTGCTATCTGTACAGTTCCTAATCTGATGACCCTGCCATGGTGCTCCACTGGATCACATTTTCTACCTCCAGCCAAATCTGACAGCTAACAGGCAAGTTTTGCAGGAGGGTCTCCCATTTACCAGATTTAGCAGTACCCATGACAGTCTCCCCAGGCTACGCAGTAGTCCACAGTCTCAACAATTTAAGCAGATGCTGAGCAGAGGGAGCCCATCCTCATGTCCACCCCAGCAAGGAAAAGCCATGGGTTTGACCAGCCCAGGGGTTTGTAGCTGCACCTGAGTGGAGAGAGGCAGCAATGGTGATGAGCACAAGTACTTCTGTGCCAGTCTGACAGGGAGGATGTTCCCCCTCATCTTGCCTGACAGACAGCTCAGCCAGACTGAGTAAAGCTTAGCATAGGTTTCAGCTCTAAAATGAAAGTCGGTGCTCGAGAGCTGAGTCACAGGATGGGAGAGGATGGGAGAAATGGGAGAATAACTTAACAATCCCGAGTCTCTCATGTGCTATGCTTTTTTTCAAAATGCATCCACTTTCTGTGTTAAGAAAGGGATCTCGATTTAAAAGCCAAACATTTCTGCATCTGCATGAAACTGAATTTTTATATCATCTTTCACTCAGGTCATGGTGAACATCTGCATGAAGACGTCAATCTGTGGGACTAGCAACAGTTCAAACCAATTTAAATACTAGTCAATGGCATTCCTGAACTATCAAATATAAATAAGTATAAATAGCCCCTCCTAGCTCATTTTGTTGCTTGGCAAGCCTCACTTCACACACAGCAATGTAAGCACCTGGTGATTTCTGCTAAAATAGCAATTCTTTTGGCATGCCATTTACTTTGGACTATTCTGCCTAGGTAGGGACTCCTGGATTCCTTTGGGACCCTCAAAGTCCTCACTTTTTTGGCTGAGCTCAATCCAGCATGGCTGTAGCCTGGGCCAGCTCTGCCTCTGCACTGAAACAACACTTTAGCAGGCCATGAGCTCAAAACTGGGCAGATTTCATCCAGCCATAGCAAAGTCATATGGAAACAAGCTTGAGTAATAAAGCTCTCCCAGTAACACAGCACTGGCATTAGCCAGGATTTGCCTTTCTGTAACTATATCAAGTTCAAAATTAAAAACCATGTCACTTCAAAAGAGTCACCACTTTCCTGTTCTCCAGCCTGAACGATTTCCTTTCCCTTTTTTCCTGGTCAGCATCATGAACGATTTCCACTCTCTTCAGGAGCAGGGCCTGCAGCTTTCACATTTAAAAAGCTTCTCACTTCCATCGAAGAGATGGAGCAGGTTCTTACCTAAGCCTACTGATGACAGATTTACTAGGTCTGAGAAGGTGCAGAACAAGCTGTTAGAATAAAAAAAATCAAGCCAGATTTTCTGATCTGATCAGACAGGAGGAAGAAACCCAGGAACCTTAGCTTATTTGTTTGTTTGTTTTCTATTTAGAGTGTTATTTATTTTTTATTCTCATGAAGCTAAAGGATTAATAGTGGGAATATTAACTGAAGCCAAGCATAGTGTGAGAGCAGATGCTTTGCAAGCCTTTCCATACAGCCTTGCCAATCCTTCACAGAGCAGCTCTGGGTTACCACACTTTTCTTCATTTTTGTGCCTCTTTTCAGCAGCCAGTGCCAGCCAGAAGGAATTGAATGATGGCTTTGTGATTTAAAGGAGTAATCAGAAATACTAGAACAAAGATTACTGGGCATATTTTTTTTCAGCAACACAGGCAAGAATAAAAATTGTTTATTATGTGTGTGTGACTAGGCTATAAAATGCACACAGTAAGAATATGAATAAGGATAATTTCAGGTTTTGATGATTTTTCAGAACTTCAGAATTCTCTCGGCCCTAAAGTTGGGGAGATTTTAAGGAGCAAGGATTTCAAAAGAGTTTATAAGCTGAAGTCTGTGTTTTGAGATATGCTTGCAAACAAACTGGTAGCCAGTGTATTTTAAGACCATGTTTTTCTCTTTGCAAAGGGCCCCACAAGACAAATGCATGCTGATAAGCACACCCTGAAACAATATTCTGTAGCTGTACTAATTGCTACTAATTCCCATACTGGGAGGGGACACAGTACAGGAATGCAATCCTGTAAATAGGACCCCACAATTTCCAAAGGATATCAAGGCCCAGAAAAGGCACCAAAGCTGGTGAAGGACCTTGAAGGCAGGTCCTGTAGGGAGCAGCTGAGGCCACTGGGTTGGTCTAGTTTGGGGGAGGCTGAGAGGTGATCTCATTGCTTTCTACAGCTTCCCGAGCAGGGGAAGTCAAGAGGGAGGTTCTTCCTGGGCCTGACAGAACACCAGTGGTGTTCCAAAGCTCTGGAACCCCTGGCAACGTCTGTGTGTCCTGTTTCTTGTGGCTGATTCTCCAGACTCCACATGTGTGGGCAGGGCAAGCTCTGCAGTGATCCTCACATTCCCTTGGTCGTGCCACCGCCATCCAGCTGAAAATGCCTCATAGCCTCAGGCACCCCCAGGTGTTGGTCGTTCTTCTCATTTCCAAGAGCCTCACGCAGCCTCCAGCCTTGGCCCTTGGTGGCCAGGCAGTGGACACGGCTGCTGGGCATCCCTGGAAATTCATCCAGTTCAGGCTGTAAGGTCATTTATACTGCAGATGTTCATTAGGTTCTGGAGATGCCAAAGGTGCAAGAAGGGGTTTGCTTCTCACTATGTGAACTTTGCAGAGATGAAGAGAGCAGGCAAGACTTCCTCGCCATTTCTTACCAATTTGCCAAGTGACATTTGCTACTACACTGTTGATGGTGAGGTCTTCCTCTCGGAAAAAAACATGGCATTGATTTGTGTTCTTGACCATCTTTGTCCTTGCAATTCAACAGCTCTGTTCCTCCTTTAGTGTTCATTCTTGCTATTTTTCTTCAACATGATGATTGCCCTCTCAGCCTTCTTTTAGTCCTTCTAGTCATCTTCTTTTATATGCCCTCCATGCCCCTAATCAACTGCTTAGTCTTTATTTGCCCTCATCCAAATGGAATTTATCTTTCTTAAACCTAAGGAATGACGAATGTACATGGGTGCGTTCTCCCAGGGCTTTGCACGATGCTTGCTTTTCCTATGGAAATACCTTTTGTGACACACAGGAAAGCAATTGCCTGTGTCATATTTGTGGCTCATAGTCATCCTGGGATCTACTCATGCCTCCAGGAACATTTGCCTACTCGGATGTTTCCAAAGTGCAGCAGAATCTCGTGGCACTCCACCTGCCATTCCCTACATTTACAGTGCGGTTCCTCATGCATGGTTTGCTGAGGAGGGCGTCTGTCAGAGCTCCAGCTGGAATGCAGTATGGGGGCTACAACATACCATGAGATACAGCTTTTTCTGGTTTATGGATGGCACAAAATCCAGAACATAATGTGGGTACTGAGTGTATCTTTTGGATAAGGCAGGAAGCCTACAAATATTGAATGATGGTTTTCTGCCATCTAAATTCAAAATACCTGACCATGAACCTCACTGTTCCATACATTTGATGACACCAAAGCATGAAGAGTGAAGGCTGAGAGTGTGTTAATGAGGCTTTTGCCCATCAGTAGCCTGCTGGAGTCCAGCTCCACATAATCACGACCAGCAGATCCAGCCCTTAAGTCTTGTGGAGTCCCATGGATTTCATGTTCATCATGGAAGAGTGAGGCATTAGAGGTATGAGGGTGCCAGAATGGGGGAAGTGGCTATACAGATATTTCTGCAGACAATTTTTGCATAGTCTCCTTTTGCATATTTTTTGCATGGTCTCCTTTCTCCTACCCAGAAATTATTAGTCAGTTAATACTTTTCATCTTAATTTTAAGAAAAACATTGTCCCTTTTAAAAATAAAAATTTAGAGTACTGTTTTCTTCATGCATTGCACTTGACTGACAAAGCATGGATTGTTCCAGCTGAAGTTTCAGCTTTCATTTTTAAATTTAAGTTACATTAAAGTTTAAAAAAAAAAAAATAAACTGCAAAATATAAATCTGTTAGATATTGCTGCTCATAAGTTGCAAAGGATGCCAAGACCATGTAAGCTGTACAACAGGAATAAAACCTCTGAAATGGATTTTTGTAAATCTCAGAGTCAAATTATTGAACTATAAATATGCAATACACATATAATTGTGTTCATTTTTTTCTTCAGTGAGGTTTTTCCATGTCAAGAAATCTCATCTAAAAATTTGGCTCAGTCCTGATCCTTTAAAATTCCACTAGCTCTTATACATTAGCATTTTCATACTTCCTATTTATCATTATGCTTAGAATTGTTGCAGTGTGATAGAAAGAATTATTTTTGAAGACATAAGTAAGCCTGTTATCCACATGAATAAGGAAGATAATACGGTGAATCTCTCTGAAATGCACAGCCTTAGTGTACAATCAGTGTATTTCTTTCATGTTTATTCCTTTGTCACATATTCATTTGTGAGGGTTCCACAACATGTTCAGTACATGCCATAAATTGGTTTACCACAGGTTTATCCATTCAGTGCATTTTATTTCACTGGTAGGGCAGTCATTGCATGTTGGCAGATTTTTATGCATCTAATAACTTCATTCTCTTATCAGATATTCATTTAATTGGATTTCAGACTGGTTTCACATAGGATTTGGATAAATGGAAGTATAGGTTGCAACTTACGTGCTCCTTAGCAGAAATTCATGTAAGTTACTTCAATTGACATTTAGTACACAATTACTGCTGTGCAATTTATCTGCTTGAGTGTTGCTTTTGACAACAGGACCAGTTTGGAGAATAAGTGTCCCTGTTACTGGAGTATGCAGACAGTAGGCTATAAAGGCACTGGACTACCATCCTCAGCAAAGTTGAGCAAAACAGGCTGAGTGAACCTTAATAATCTTATTTAATCATCTGGTGGTCCTCGAGACTTCAAAGTCAAAAGTGTTTAGGCATTGAAGTTATAGATTGTCTCTCTTTGCTAGATCAGTTTAACTCCTGTTTTACTAGAAAATGAAAACGCCAGATGCCACCTTCAATGACATTCATAGTACTCTACCATCTCCTGTTAGTACTTGGGATGAGGAGTGGCCTTTTTCTGTTTTCCCTTTGCATGTCCCTCCCTCTGCAGCATAGCTGTGCAGGGATTTTTAAAACCGCATCTATTTCATTTGGGTTATTTGCTGCTGCTTTTTATTTATTTTTTAATGAAGCTTTTATGAAATTCTATATTGTACATTTTTCTGCCTATTGCAATTCCAAGTGCATTTATTATTAAAGTTGAATAACTTACTAATGAAAAAAGACAAGAATTCAGCTGCAGGGTACTTTGTGTTTGGGATATTCCACTTGCATCGTTATCCTTAGATATAACAACACATGTTCACGTCCATGTGCACACTTGCGCACACAGACACAATACCCACTGGACTATACCAGAACATAATTTTTAAATTTGCCATTTTAGCAATAAATTTCTAAATTGCTTTTAATATATCTCTCAGCTTCCCCTGGATACTTTATAAGTCAAGGTTTTGCCATAAAGGTGATTTGCCAACATTAAAATCCTGTGAAAATGAAGAGCTTTTTCTACTCTGGTGTTGCGCAAAAGTAACTAAGGACAGAATTTAGCCTCATGTGTCAAAGAAGGATTAGGCCTTCTGTGGTTTTGGTTTTGATTAAAATCATCATTGTTTAGCTGTACGATATATTTATGAAGAAAAAACATGAAAGAAAAGAATATATTTTGAACATTAGGAAATTGAGGCAAATAAAAAGGTTAAAGAAAACTATTTCATAAAATGGCATGTAAACATGTGGAATACGTTACCAAAGACAAGAGAGGTAACTTAGAACATATGTTTATGAATCAGTATGTTCAAAAGAGAACAAGATGAGTTTCTACACAAAGAGAGAATAGAGTGTGAGGAATGCAGGAAATTAGAGATGGGGGAGGCAGGGGGAGAAGGAGAAAGGTTGGTTTTATGAGGATTAGTAGCTTTTAACAGAGCAAGGCTGTGAGCAGGTGGAGCTCCCACCCTGGTCTGAATGGCAAATGCACAGCTTGTACTTCAAACTCACATCCTTTTCCGAAGGGGTGAGTGGGGTGGGGAGGAGAGTCTTCAGCAACAGTTGAAAACTAACAGCTAAATATAACATTAAAATCTAAATATAAACTCCAGGTTGAGATCTTTAATGCTCCTAGAGTTTTACAGTCAGCATTGCTATCCCAGAACATTTTTTTCTTCTTTTGAATGGGGTGCTCCTGTCCTTACTGTTTGATAAAATTAAGTCACAATCAAAAAGCAGAACTGACTCAATGGCTTCACAGACAATAAATACCTGGTAATCAAAGACTTTGGCTTCCTATTATGCCCTTCCTGCAAGAAAGCCAAAAATAAGCCAGTCACTTTAAGGGTCCTCTTTTCTGCACAGTCCTTTCAGGTCCCTGTCCAAAAGAGCTGTTCTATACAGCCAGTGGAACACCTACATTTGGGGGCACATCATGCCTTGGGATCATCTGAGAGGTCAGACAGAATATTATGTCATAAAGCCAAAGCTGAGCTAAATGGCAGTCCAGAACACACAAAAGATGCTTCTGAAAAGCCTCTCCTCACCCTGATTGTCTGGTTAAGTTTTGCCTCTGAGAACTCATTTCTAGAAAGGCCCATGCAAGGACACTGCCTGCACCCCTGGCAGGCCAGTCTGCTTCACAGAAGTTTTGGGCTCTCTGGGAAGGATCTGTTTTTCCTGATGTACATGATGTTAGTAATCACTATAGGTAGGAAGAGTGACTGAGTGTTCCTCATCATTCAGGATGTGCATCTGCATCCTTTTACCCCCTTCTTTAGAAGTTCTATATGCTTTAATATTTTTCCATAATAAAGCAATTGTTTTTCTTTCTGATTGATTGTCTAGTCAAAATGCAATAAATAGGTATGTTTGAATTGCTGGCAACTTCATATCTGTGTGTTTCTCTGCCTGCATACATCCTAGGTCAGTTTTGACCTGTTCAAAACTTAGCATTTTCTTTAAAAAAACCCTCATGTTAAAGTAGGGAGGTTTTAATAAACCAATGTCATACCGTTTATTCACTTCAAATCTTCTATGAAAAAAAGGAAGCATTGATGCAAAATAAAGATTTTAAATTTCCTTGTGAAAAGAAAAAAAGCAAGTAAAGTCTGCAGAAAGCAAATTCATGGAGGGTAGGTAATCAGGCAAATCTCTGGGTGGGTGATGTTCACAGTATGTGTTCACTATCCCCTGTTCAGGCAGCAGCACAGTATGGCATGTGAACATGTACATGGACTGACAGAAACACCAAAATACCATGCAGGGCATGCCGAGGATCACCAGGAAATTCTGCGCTGTTGAGGAGTGATGATGTTGAAAGGCATTGCCCTGTCTGCTCCTACACCAGGCTTAGCCTCTTTCAACATCAAACCCAAACACAGCAGAGGGGTTTCTCTGCAGATGGGGGAGGCCACACTCCCTCCCTCCATCCTTCCAGCACTGTGGTTGCTGTTTGATCCCCTTCGTCTGTCTGGGCTGTATCAAGCCTCATAATAACGTTCTTGTACCTGTTAGTGGCGTCCAGGGGAAAAGCTCCCAGATAAGCTTACTTTCAATGTTTGCTGTCCTCTCTTCACCGTAAATTGTATCTGGTAAAGTAGCATTGCCTTTACGCCTCCATTTTGTTGCAGGAGGTGGGATGCTCTACGAGTGGATGCTTTTGTTCAGTGGTGGTTTCCTGTGCTGTTAAGTGGCAGCAGATGGTCGCCCTGCAGTGAGATGAGCCCTGGCCATGGTCCTACTGGCAGGGGCAAGAGCACTCAGCTGTCCCTTGCATCCGAACTGGTTTTATCAGGAAAAGCTGGAGAACAAGATAAAGAATCAGATTTCACTAAAGCGGCTCCCCCATCCCCCCGCAGCATCTGTCAGGGCCTGCTGGCTGAGGCACCACCACCCTGGGAGGCTCCAGACACCGAGGGAGAGGGTGTGCTGGGCCATGCCGCGCTCGCTCCTGCTCCCAACAATATGGTTCTTGCCTTATGTTGCATTACTATGGATGCACAGTTTCCATGAAAGGGTTTTATTTTTTCATGGCCACCTGTCCTTGCAGGTCTCCCTTTGCTTTCTCTGAAGTGATATTTCAGAGCTGTCTGTTATAATTTCATTTCTGACTTTCTGCAATTCGCACTTTTCTTTCTCTGACTCTCACGTTAGATTTATTCTATAGCAAAGGTTCTCTTACATTTTAACAATGGTTGGGTTCAAGTTTGCTCTGTGCTGCTCTTCTGAGTACATACTTTTATTCCCTGGCTTATGTCCATTCTTTTATAGCATTCAATGTTAAAAGTTTTCTTATCCTTGCTCCACATTTGGTTTCTGACAGCCTTATTCTGGGCACTGTGTTGACACGACAAATTCTTTCCTCTGGCAGTCATATTCCTGATAACATTAGATCTAGAGCTTGCCATCTGACTCTGTGAGCTCAGCTCTTCCTGCTACACAATGCACTCCAGCAGGACATTGTGCAATACAAAACACAATTTCCATGGCATTCTCCCAAGATGTGCTGCTGGTTTTCTCTTTGGCTTATAAGGTAAAGCCTAAGCAAGTTCCCCTACCAGAAATATCACTAAATTGATCACTACTATATCATTATTGCAAAGTGATCAGTCACAGTGACAGATGGCTAATTGGTAAGTACAAGTGGTGCCCCCAACTGTTCCCCGGAAGAGTCTTGTTAGTAACCCCCTCCAACACCAGAAAGCTTGGATCACCGAGGTGGGAGTGACTGCAAGTTTAGAGGGGGCACATAATATATTAAATCACAGCATTTCGTGGTTTTCTTTGCCGTGTCTCAGTCATCAGTGTTTCAGGCTAAGCTCCGTTCAGAGCTGAGTGGTCAGTGAAGCTGCCTTCACTGTCCCCTCCTTGTGCTGGGTAAACCCTTGTGCCACCCATCTATGCACAAACCACTTCCCCCGGCCCAGCATGTGCACGGGGAGCACAGGCAAGTAAATACACCCCTGTTGCAAACTGAGACCTGACATTTTTGATGACAGCTTTTAACATAGCTCTTTGAATTTCATTTCCTGAGAAGGTTTCAGCCAGTGAAGCCGAGCTATTCATGCAAAACATATGCAAAAATGAGGCAAGCCCAGCAGATGAAATCACTTCTCAGAACATGAGCAAACTTTGGTGGAAAATGTTTGCTATTTTTCCCATGATAATTGAAAATTTGTGCATGAGAAACCTGTATCAGTATCTGCTTCTGAGCATGGACAGACAAAGTTCAGGTCAAAATAATGACTGGAAGAGGCTTTGCCTACCTCTCAAATTGAACTTTTTTTTGCAGGTTCAAAAAAACGAGGCAAAGCTGTTATGCTTGTTTATCTGGATGATATGTTCATTTTATTGGGAAGTTATTTGCACATCACTGTTTTCTGGAGCAGAAATATTGAGCTAAGTCAAAAAAAAAAGGTTGGCTTTCAGTATTTCCGTCCAAGTTCAATCCCTTATACTTGAAAGTAAAAGCATATTCCTATGATAGTTCAAGCACCATTTTTACTTGATCTTGTTATGCAGCTTTTCTTTGCTGGAAGGGATGCCTGGTCTTGGTACTGGGCTGTTAAAGGTTTTCTCCCAGTTATGTGTTCACCAATTAATTTGTACAGTCTAAAGAAGGATACGTTGCTTTAATAGCTATTGTGGGAAAAATTGCACAGCAAAGTTTTTGTCTTTCAAAATATTTTTTCCTGGGCAAATGCTGTCCTAGAATTATTGCACCTTCCCCTAAAGTAGTTCTGATTTAAAGAGGAAGGAGTGACATAAATCTAGGGGAATTTTTTGGTCTGCACTGTAATTACATTTGCATAAGGTTGCTGAGAGCAAAAGTTGGCCCATTCTCTTCACACACTTTTTCTATCCTGCCACTTCAGTGTTGCCATTTTATTGGTTTCCAGCGATATGTATAAAAAACATCTAAAACCTTCCAGTTATGTTTCAGCTTTGCAAACATGTCATTCATCACATGACTGAGAGTGTTTCTCTAATCCTCTAATCACGATGATCAACATCTGCTACTTTTGCACCGCAGATAATTCCATTTTGCAGTAAAAATAATTTTAATTTATAGATAGTAAATTAAATATATATAACAATAAGTAAAATAAATAATACATCTATAAAGGTGACTTGGTCTTGAAAAATGAGAAAGGTTACTTTAAAATACTTTAGTTTTGGGAACAAACCCAAATAACAACGAGTCATGTAGGAGGTGGTTGAGATCAAGGCTGTGTAGTTCTAAGTCTGTTTTTAGTTAATCATCAGCCTCTGACTCGCAGCAGCCACATTGTCTGGTTTTATTTTTTTTAATTTGGGAGAAAAATATCACTTTCAATTTTTTTCCTTTTTTAACTCAGAAGAAATTGTTTTGAAGGCCAGTCTTTGTCAAGCTGAAATAAAGGGCCCAAATGCATCACAGAGAGACAAAGGCAGTGGTGGGATCTCATCCTCATGTAAAGTTTTCCTTGAAAGAGCAATTCAAAGGGTCACTTAGAGGGAGAGAAACATGAGTTGTTATGATCAGGTAATCATCAAAACCCCATGAAGAAAAAAAAATCCTCTTCCCATTCTTCTCCTTCAGCTGTTTATTTCAGTTTCCAGTCAATTCTGCTTTAAGTTTTTTCTCAAGAAGTGATTAGACTGAATCACATCGTTTTGATATAAGCCTACACTTTAGATGCCTCCAGCAATTGTGGTGTCAAACACCTGGAAAGGGCAGCTCCAAACATGAGGCAAGGTCACACCAACCGCAGTGACTGAGGTGCCTTGAATTTGGCAGAACTCAGGAGCAGTCTGACTTTTAATTTAAGCTCAGGGTCATCTATATTAAACACCCATCACCAGCTCTGAAGATTAAATACGTAGATTCAAAGTTTAAGGCTGGATAGGGGCAGAGGAATATGAGCCTTGGAATCAGAAAGATGGAAGTAGTATTCCCCACCCTGCAAATATTTTTAGACACCAAATTTTAGCAGCTCACAGCATTTTCTCATAGAAAATTTTCTTGAGGATAAAGTAAAGGAAGAGAGAACTTTTTTTCCCTCAAAGCCCAAGTTACTTGTAGAGAGATATGATTCAAAGGAGAACTCAGTAAAAATTGTCTTATCCCGTGCCCCTAAAAAAGAGAAGCAAGGTCTACCATAAAGCAGGGAAGCAAGAAAATAACTGTCAGGCATTCTTTCAGAAGGCTCTTCAAAGGTTTTATAGGCAGATGGATGAATAGACCTCTCTATACATCTCTAGCCAGATTCAGATCACTTCTTGTTACAGTATGTAGATGCATCTTAACTCAGAACTGTTTCAGGTTATTTACTTTGAACAAAAAAACCCCACCAGTGAACGCTAGATAGCAAATTAGTCATTTCAGCTGTATTTACTGGCTCATCGGCAGCGTACAAACCATAAAATGTGACTTGGGAAAACTAATACTTCTTCACCCCAAGGTGAATACACTGTGGTAATTACAGCTCCAGTTTTCCACCAACAATCAGCTTTTTTAGATTAATTGTTTCAGTGCAATAAAGATTGCTGACTGTGGCCTTTAACAAGGGTGTGGGGACACTCGAATGCCGTGAGCACTATGCAACTTTCTCATCACTCAGATGCTACTGTAATAGCAGAAATCTTCCTGCTGCTGCTCTTTGCAGACAGTTCTTCCACATCCATGTGGGAGAATGTTCTCATCAGCAGAGGAGAAATCCATCCTTCCCATCTGTTTATGTCAATGAGTCAATCAGCAGTAACTTGTCTTCCCAGCACACTCCTCTCTCCCCTTCATTGTGCTTCTGGGAAGGTTGTCCCATCCTGTGACATGGAGTGGAGGAGGCTGTGAATAATGCTAACATTCAACAAGACTGTGGCTTACATGGTTGTGGTCTAGATGAGGTTCTGATAAACTCTCGATGAAATGCCCTGTTGTAGTGTCAAATTGTTGTGGTATGTCCACAGTATTTCTGTTCTAGGACATCTGTATTAAAACCTGCAGTGACTGCCTGACAATCTTCAGTCTTTCCTTCAGTGTGCTGCTGAATTAATTTCAAGTACAGTCATTGTTGTATGGTAGGAAAGCACATCTCTTTAATCAATATAAAGATTGAACTGTTTTACTCAGCAGTCTGTCTTTTGCATTTGGGCAGAAAAATGTGGACATGCTCCTCCTAAACAATACCTACGCATGCCATGCTGGGGTGCTGACAGATGGACATTCTGTATTTACCAACTCCCCCCTGTGGTTTCTTTGCTGTTGGATGTGACATTCTTCAGATGTCTGTTTTATGAATGTCAAAGACCACATGGCTATTTTGCAAAGAGTGGAATTGTTAAAGCAAAATCTTGGCCTGAGTCCCTATTTTAGTTTTTATTTCCTAAGTTCTGCTACTGAGACCAGAGCAGGTCTTTCCAAAAATGAACATTCCCTGTCAGTGTGACACCTTTTAATTCCAATAATGAATAAACCTGGTCGTTTGCTCTGTTCCATACTTAATGTTATCACCTGATCTAGTTTCTTAGCAGCACTGCCACAACAGGAGCAGTATAGGATCTTACTTGATTTATCAAACTAATGAGTTAGTTTTATTGTAAGTGATTAAATGTGTTTTACTTTTTAAAGCACAGGAACTGAAAAGAAATGCATTGTTACAATCTGAAAATAACTAGAAAGATAAGTTCATTAACTTGCCTACACTTGTGCATCATAAAAACCTTGTTAAAAATTACTCCCTAGCCTGCTGTATTAGCTTCTTTATGAGGTAATTTCTCCATACAGTAATAAGATTTTTCTTTTACTCTCCAGTGCATATTAAACCCACTAATCTTCTTTTATAAACTATAGTTTCAGCCACTTTCTCAATTTACTCACTTTAAAGATATTCTCCTATTAATATTAAAGGTAGCAAGCACAGATACGAACTTTGCAAAACAGTCTTTCAGATTTATGGCACAATCACACCACTGCATTGCAATGGCACAAAAGGGACAAAGCAGTAACTGTCAAGGATGTCTCATGACAAACCAAACAATGTTTGTCCCCACAGAATTATTTTCCCATCACATTTATTATGCGAATGAACTATGGGCGTGTTTTCCCCTCTCTGAGCATAAATACAAAGTCTGAATATTCAGTTTTCTGAGGTCTGCACAATTTGCATGGATGTGGTGGATTAAAAGAACTGCTCCACCAGGGTGTTGCTGCAGTTTTACACCAGTATCCACGCCTCTGATTTTTAATGGATGTAGTCAGAGTCTTGCCAGAGACAAACAGGTTCTAGGTCACCAATTCTGTTTCCAATAAAGTAGTAGCCAAATTTCCCTTGAGCCACAGTGAAGTTGTTCAGTTGGTTGAGTGTGGTCTTGAAAAAGGAAAATACAAATGGGCCATAAATTAACATTTGCTTTTTCTCAGCTATAAAATAAGACAAGTCTTAAAATTCCAATAAATAATCTCTGCACTGAGTACCCGTAATTTATTATTGTCCTGATTATTGTTATCATTTTTATTATCATTTGAAGTGGGGCCATCTCTTGTTATGGCTCAGGAAGCCCTGGGGTCAGAAGCTGTGCAATCATTGAGCAACCAGTCAATCCATACGGTATTTTAGAGTCATATTTAAATTCAATACTATATTCTGCAAAGTGTAAGAGTCAGTTTGTCCATACTTCTGCTTTTTAACAGTATCCAATCTATTTTGGTGTTCTAACGGAGGCTCCTGAGACACTGGTGTCATTTCAATCATCTCAACTATCATCAGAATTGTTTCAAGATAGAGGGTTAGGTAGGGTACGGGCTATGCTGCTCATCTGACACTGTAGGATAACCTGCAAGCACAGGTTTTTAGTACTGCCATAATTCCAGGCATTAAGACACACCTAACAATTAAGCCATATGCAATTATGCTTAGAAAAAGATGTGACTAAGGTGATGCTCTCTCCGACAAGACCAAGAAGCATTTCCTTTATTACGGATGCACCAGTCACGATGTCCCTCAGCACCAGGGAACTCAAGCAAGGAGCCATCCCATTAGTTGTAGGGCATATCCATTATCAAATGAGTCAGTGCAAGTGATAACAAAGTGGGACAGAAATCTGTAACCCTGTCTTCTGAGCAGATTGGTGCTGTAGCAGTGCATGCATTTACAAATAGATATGAAGAGTCTTGCTGAATTCTGTGGAGAAGCTGGTGGAAAACCAAGGGATGTACAGGAGTTTTGTGCTCCCGTTACTAGGAAGAAGATACAGGTATTGTTGGTCTACACAAGTACACAGATTTTGATTTCTGAGCTGAGAAGATAGATACTTTTGGCTAACCAGATTTATATTTCTTCATAGTGTCACACTGTTCCTGTAAATTTGAAGTCAAGACATCACAGAAATGCAGAGCTCTAATATGCACTGAATATGCTTTTAATTCATGAACATCAACATCCCACCAAGTTCAGTGTAATCACTGCTCTGAGCCAGAGCTGACTGAAGAGTTGCGGTATAATAGGACAAGAGTAAGAATAAAGCCTCTTGTCAGTGTAATGTTTATATAACATCTCTAGTATTTTGGAAGGGAAGAATGTCTCTGTGAAGTCCTGCCCTTTCCCAAAAACACTTCCATGGATAATATTACATATTGAAAAAGTCACTGGACTAATCCACAACATATTTGTTCAAAGTTCTCCTCTGGCAGAATTCACACGAATTACATCATCATAACAGAGCTGCTCGCTCTGAAAACAGAAGTGTATTTACAATTTTAGAGGACAATAAGTCTACTGAACACTACTGGAGAATTTTTTGGAGCAAAGTTTTATTTCTATTCTTTAGATTTTAAAATGCACCCTAGTAATTTGTTCATGCATTCAGTGTTGACTTGTTATAGAAAACACACATGCAATCAGACTGGTGCAATTTGATACCTTACAGCTAAAAAATTGAAAAAAGTGACTTGTTGAAAACCATTGTTTAAAGATGTTCCCATGACAGGGGGGCAGGGAGAGAACTAACACAGGCTTATGAAGTGAACATTGAAGTGTTTGCAAAAAAAGCAGAGCACATATATTCATTATTTGATATTTGCTGAAAAAAATATTCCGATAATGTGTCATTTTTGATTACACACAACCAGATATGGGCACATTCCTTGTTTCCACAAATTATGCTTTAAGGGAGGGATGTAATTTCGGAAAAATTTAACAAACATTTTTTGTAACACTTGTTACCTCACACTTCAGTAAAAATTTACAAACTCAAATGGATATTTTGTTCCAGAAGTTATTTGATTTTTTTTATTATTCATATGTTTTTATATGAATAAAACCATGTCATGTGTCTAAACCTGGGAAATGCATCTCGTAAAAAAAAAAAAGTTTCATTTGATTTTTTCTATCACTTCTCAGAATATAATTTTGCAATATTTCTTGAGTGAAAAAAGAAGTATTATGCCTTATCAATGGCTCTACCACCTTGCAAATGCAAAAGACAAAAACAGTCACAATTAAAATTTATTTTTCCAAAGACTAAATAGATCTATTTTTTTTAAATCTGTGAAGACACAGTAGAAAGAAATTAGATTAATTTGAGTCTCCAAAACTAAGGGTATTTGCAAAGAGCTCTCTTAACTAATCTGTCTTTTAGTCATGAAAGAAGCTATTTTATGATAGTGGCAGGGACAGAAGCCCACAGTGATATGAACAAGAAATGTGTCATTTTCACACGTGTATGGTCAAGACTGGCAATAATACTCCTTAAGGAAAATTTTGCCAGAGTACCAATTTCCCAGTGCTTGGGTGAATAATGAACCTTAGTTCTTTCTTATTTTGGGGAAAAAAATAGCCTTGAATTAGTACCAAACCTAAAACTTGGTGCAGTTTTCACAGAAGCACTATTAAAAAAAAGGAAAAGACTCATGCTGCTTCAGAGAGCTTTCACTTGCACCTTTTCCATTCCACACAAAGAGCTGGAGCAGTTCTGATGTAAGTAACATACGGCTAATTTGCTGTATTTATGTCACATTGATATGATACTGACAGTATTCACACAATGGAGCCATTATCTGTTAAGACATATGTCTTCCTGGTGTCTGGGTATGTGCAAGGGTCAGAGGAGAACCTGGGCTTTTACAGACAGTTTGAGAAATCCAGGATCATAGGAAAGTGGAGAGGTATAATAGGCAGAATTATCTCTGCCCACTCAGAGGTCATGAGCATGATTTTCAGACATTTAGCCTCATTTAGACACAAAGATAATGTAAGGTGCAAGCGCTCAGTTTTATCTCCATGCATGGGAGAATCTTTGGTGCTTGCTGATGTAGGCAAGATTGAAGGAGCTTTGCTTTGGCCCCTTCCACTGAAATGGGTATAAATCATGGTTAAATCTGTATTCCTACCAGTGAAATTGGATCCAAACCAACAGTCAGGTACAAGACAAAGATTAGGAGTTTAGGCACAGGGGCACATAAACTACATAGGGGTCAGCAAAACACCATACCTGAATGGAACCCTCATGAAGAAGAGGTGTATTGCATAGCAGAGTTTAAATTGCTGTCCTTCTCTCCTTCATTTCCATATTCAAGGCTGCTCTTCTCAGCTGAGACACAGCACATTCACAAAGTAACCCACCAGATTAACACCGTGTCTCAGTGACCTGGAGGAAGTTAGCTGAGTTACATTAATGGGTGATGAGCCTTCCTGACCTAAAGCCCAGATGTTACTCTCTTTCATATATTTTATATCCTATATGGACATCTTTTTAAAGGACCAAACAGTTCCCAACAGAATATTTGTACCAAACCTTTTAAGGTTCATTCACATTTATTTTCTTTTCTATTTTTTCACCCTTAAAGGTCATTTCACAAAAGAGATCAAAAGGAGCCTTTTCCATTCCTCCTCTGCAGGTGGCCAGCAGCAGATTAACTACTAACAGAGACTTCAATATATAAATCTGAATGACTTGTTTTACACAGCAATGCAATGCTACTGTCACATGTTGTGTTTGCGTACATTAAAGTGTCTCCCCTAATTTCCTTCCCAAAATGATTCCTCGCTATTCTTTCCCCAGAATAATTGCTTGCAAGAAATCATATGTTTTGATATTTTTAAAAAGGTACCTTGAAGCTGAATAAGTAACTCACTTTACCAAAGAAACAGAATCCCTGCTAATAAGGTCCCATAAGAACAAAATGTGCGCCTAAAGTCAGCTGCCTTTGTCCCAGACAGGAGTTAGTCCCTGCAATCTTGTTTCTCCAGAGCTCTTCCCAAGTCAAAACCAAGCCTGAAATTGTAGTAAGACAGATTCAAATGTACTTTCCATGAGTTCTTGAAGCAAGGCTGTTCAAAACAAACTAAACCTTATCCATCTGTCAAACAGAAATGTGGCTTTCAAATAAAAAGTGCTGCATTCAGTTAGTGGAAAATTCAGAACATTTCTTTAAAATATCTTTTTATTCTGTTATCTGCTATTCAAAAAAAAAAATTTAAAGAACCATTTTTTCTAATTGGGCCACAGTTTAAATAACATTAGCAGGTCCTTGCAGGGCTGAATACCATTGACTACTGTGCCCTTCAGCGGGTAAAATTGTGAATCTTCTTTAGTTGTGTTGCCCTATTTCTTTTAAGGTAAAGACTGGTGAAATAGTGAGGACTCCTCTTGTAAAAAAATAATAAAAGAATGTCTGAGAAGAATTCTGTGAAGAAATCAGCTGCTTATATATCCATTTTGCTTCAAAGCTATAAAAATAGGATGTTCGCTTCCTGACCCAAGTATGTAGGGCAGAGAATAGAAATGGGAGACTTTTTCACACTAAAAAGAACAGTTAAGAAATAGATTGGCAGTCTCAGAAGGCAAAGTGATTATCAAAACTTAGAGATAACTTTCCAAGTTGTTATACACCTAAAGAGGGTCTATCAAACGATTTGCTCCTGCCCTAGACATCTGAAATTGAACTTTCCCATTGCACTACCCTGGTACTGAGAGTGTGCCTTCAATACATGAATCAGAGCTCATATTATCTCCAGACTTCTGAGTATTTAGGTAGTCTGCATTGAAGACAATTTCTCACTTCCTATGACTAATATTTCAATTAATAGTGCATCCCCCCACTGCAGGGTCTACCATTGAGCCCCCTGACTTTTGTGCAGATTCGATGCCGTCTTTTAATTTTAAAACAAAAAATCTATAATGTAGTAAATGTTTCTTGGTAATGTAAGCCATGCAAGACTCCTCCTTGTAGAGCCAGCATGTAACACCCCAAGTTGGGCCAGGGACACAATCACTTCTATTCATCCAGGATGGGCTTCAGTGTCACAGCGTGGTCAAGCATGACTTCAGCTTGCACAAAAGAAAAAGAAAAGATTCTCTGAAAAACTGTTATGTGAAATGTGACTTTTAGTGAACTATTCTAGGCTAGATTCACTTTTAAGGGAAGGGCAAGGGGGCAAAAAAGGTGAAGAATAATTGGCTGCTTCTTCACTTCCTACCACAAAACAGTATTTGTGTAAGATACGTGTGCCAGGGCTCAGGAGAAAGCAGTTTTCACCATCCCCCACTGGGAAGAGTAAGGTTGTGTTATGGTTACACCCAGGCAATGTACGGGTGGTGCAATCACTACAGGAGGGACAAGCTTTTGGGCTACAAAGAAGAAGCTGGGACGTCCAGGACTGGCAGTCAGAAGAAGAGTCCCCAGTTATTCTTACCACCACAGTCCAAACCAGCCAAAGTCTCCTGGAGTGAGGAAACGTTAGGTTTCGCTTTCTAGCTGGGCAGGAAAGTTCAACTTCTACCTGAGCTCTAGAGACGGTTTGGGCAAACAGTGTAATGAACGAGGAACGACACAGCTGGAGAAAAATGGAAGATCTGGTTTTCCTTCTAAGCAGTATTTTGGCTCTGCCACTGTGTGGGTGATGTTCCAAGCCAAGCTGTGTGTGACAGGAGGCTAGGCTGTAACATGTGTTTATGGGCTGGGGCTTTCCAACGTGTTGACTCCCACCTGCAGCACCCTTTGCTCACTACCAAGGTGACACAGAGCCCTTCATTTTCTGTTGCTTGTTGAATCTGTCTCACATCTCATGTAGTGCACTTGAGCTTGACCTGTTGAAATCAATTGGAATAACCCCACTCTTATATTTTCTCTGGCATTTTAGTGCTAAGCATGATCCCCTAGCACAATTACAGGTGTCTGCCTAACCCCACTGTGATGTAACAGTCTGAGAAAGTGTCTGACTGGTTTTGACCTTCAGTGAAAGTAGGTTGCTAGGAAATCTGGCAGCATTTGGCACAAGACACAGAGTGCATTTATTTGTGTTTTGAGGTACTTAGCCACATTCAGAAGATAGTGGCAAACTGGTACTTTGCCATGACATTATAATATAGCTTAGGGCAATCTATAAAGTCCCACAAGACAACACTTTCAGTAGCATGAAAACTTCCTCGTGGGAATATTGCACTCAGGCAGCAATGCCCAGAGAAACACTCAGTGTTGGCTGTGATAGACAAAGATCATGGTCAAACCAGGTCCTAAAGCAGTCTGTGTCAGTGAAGGTGCTGAGAAGCTTTGACTGTGTGTTAATTTTTTCTTATTTTTGTCACATGTACTTTGTGAAGGATCGCACCAATTAAATACCTGCACTGCACCTGAGGCACTCATCACCTGGTACTGAACTCCAGAGCCACAGAATTTCGATAGAAAATACTTGACCTTATCAAAGTGTCAATAGGACTGGATTTTCAGCATTTTCTAGTCTTATATGTATTAAAGGACATTACTAAAATATCTGGTGCTTCTACTGTAAATAATATTTGGATTAAGCTAACATTAATAGCTGCTAAAAATACCTCACTAAGGCAGTGGGAAGGTGAGACAAATCCCTCTATTGCAGAATGGACAATATTCTTATCCAATTCAGCAGCAGAGGAAGAGATACTCTCTCATAGTGGAAAGGAACTATTTTTAGGAAGCATGGGGCCGCTTGTGAAGAGATAAAGCACAGGTATAAGTGTAAGAGGTTTAAGCTTATTAAGAAAGTGTATTTAAGATGACAAACATGAAATTAATGCTTTTTAATTTTTTTTTACTTGAAGACTAATGCAAATACATGGAATATCATATTTAAGTTAGATGTGTTCCTGTAAAAGTGCACGCATGCATTCTTGTAAACCTGCCCACGTTAGCACAAACAGAAGGTTGCTCTGGCAGAAATGGTACAGCCTCGTCTGGAAGTAGCATGGGATAAACTTCCATTAGAGCCATACATCTCCTAGACAGGATCCTGAGGTGTGGTTCTCCAGCAGCCAGCTACCAGCCTCGCTTTCAGAGAAACAGAAGGGGCGTTCAGCCAATGACCAGATAATCAACGTCTACCCAATGACACATCTCCCTATTTAAAAATCAATTTAAGAAGGCATTGACTGTTTCTGACAAAGTACCTTAAAGAAATGTCTTGCAAAACTGATTTCTTCACGTTTTAAATGGTTGTCTCAGCAAAGATGTGAACTAATCTTTAGGGAACATATCTCAACTAAAAATTACAATAAAGGTATTAGATATAGGAGCTGGATCTTGCAAACTTTGCATTTAGTCCCACTAAAAAGAAACCAAATCTATGGTAGCAGTTACAGTCATATCTGTACTAACTTCAGAAAGTCAAAAATTGCTGTCCTTCCCAATAGACATTGTGACTTTTGAGGAAGATGATTTTTAAATTTAAATTTAAAAAAATTATTCTTTTTTTATTTGCCTTTTCAAGTTGGGCCTTTGGGATAATACTTTCAAGACTTCTCTTCAATCAAGAAGCACTGAAATTTAATTTTTAGTTTTCTTAATAGAAACAAAGGCTCTTAAGCAATCACATAGCTTCAGCAGTTGGGGCTTTAAGGAAAATACCAAATATTCTTAGATGTGTAAGAGTATCAACATGCATAATGATTTTCAAAGTCTGTCTCCTATCCAGAAAATCTAATGATAAATTTGTTCAAGACAGAAGTCACTTTATGAAGGGTGTTCCATACAGAAAAAGACCCCATACTTGCCAATTGTTATTTGTTCCATAGCCTTTTCTAATTAGCAGAGTTCCTTCAATTAGTAGCTGGAATTGGTTTGCATACATCCTCCAAATTGCTGTAATCAAGCCTCAGAGTAGGAGCCTGAAAAATAGAGGATGGCAGGGTGGTAATAGAGGGAGGGGTTGCTGGTGACTGACTTTACATCCGGCAATAGCCAGAGGTGAACCTCACAAATCCAGACATACCTTTGGCATCCCAGCCACCTGGATGTGTTTTGCTGTATTTCTCCACTCTTTCACATGTTGCTAAAAGGCAGTATTAGGTCTACAGCATGACAGATAGTATGGATTAGAATAAGCCGCCTTTTCCAGGCAGAAATTCCCAAAAGAGGTACTCAATTCCTTTAAGGAACGGTAGTAGACATAAGTATTACTAATGACTCACGTTCCTTTGCCCATTTCCAGGGTTCCTAATGAAGGGCTGCACTCAGTGCTCAAACATGTAGTTAGAGCAGGGCTGGGAACTTGGTTCCTTTTCATTCAAAACTCCCTTTGATAATAATTGAACTGTTAACTAATTAGTATAAACTCTGTCTGCATGGAAAAGAATGATCAAAATGATCAAAATGTCAAGCAAAAAATCTCAAAAGCAAATACAAACAAAGGCAAAAAAAAATCTTTCTTTTTTTTTTTATTTTAGTAGCAAATTCTCAACCTATGGAACAACCCACTTGACAGATCTTTTCCATCACGTCAATTCAAATTGGACACACTGCAGCTTTTTGTGAACAGTCCAGCAATATAATATGTTATACTTGTTAGACCATTACATCAATTGGTGTTAATATTCTTTCACAGCCATGTCTCTCCTATTCAGCCAGTTCATGAATGACAGGCAGATAGCAAATTTGTAGTAGTTTACATCAAACAGTTCAGAATAACTTTCCGTACTGTTTGGTCAGCCTGCTTTTCAGTCCAGGAATTGACAACCATCAGCACAACCGGGCTGTCAGGAAGAGCTCAGCTGCCATTTAGGGCTACATGAGCTTTGCAAAAAAGCTCAGGAGTTATCAAGTTCCCTCAAAAATTGCAGTGAGTTTCACCCAGACTGTGTCAGCCATTACACAAAGAGAAATGTATGCAAAAGTATAAATAAGACTGAGGTTTTGTTTAAAAAAGAAAGTATTCAGAGGCACTCCTGCTTGGATGACAAAGATTTTTTAAATGACAGGAGTATCAGATGAAAAATAAAATAGGGTCAACTTCTGCTGTCAAAAAAAACCAATAATGAAGTCTGAAAATAATATTTGTCGATTTTCATGAGTGTCCAGTCCACAGCAGACCTGGGAACAGCCGTGAACCATGACAAACTAAATTCAACATGGAGATTGTACTAAAACAAGGTTTATTATTTGACTTTGTTCCTCTCCCTTTGTTCATACACCTTGTCAAGAGAAACTGAATAAGTAGGAAGAACCAAAACAGCAAAGAAAAAATTCAAAATATTTCAAAAATAAGCGGACTGTAGATCTTCAGCTGGTTTAAATTGACTTAGCTGCACTGATTCAATTGTTCAGTATTAAACATAATAATGTTTCCACAGATATCATAGCAGGTGAGACTCTGCCTGTGCTCTTCAAAAGTGACACTTTCCAAATTTAATTTTTGATTTAGAGCAGTTAGACAGCTCCTGTTCTCCATCCAGGGAGCTTGCTGGGCTGACGAACGAAAACTGCCTGCATGAGGCTGACTGCCCCCAGTCCCACAAAGCCATCTATGTTCTTCAGTTGCTCTAACTCCACTGAAGTGGATGGAGTTAGAGCAATTTAGCAGCAGCTAATGAAACACGTTCACATATCCTAGCCCACAGAAATGGTCGTGCTGTATCTATGCCGATAAACTGTGGACTGCTTGATAATACTGACTGCCTGCAAACAGTAATCACTCAGGCACCATAAGGAGGTTCGTCCTTAGAGATTTGCAACAGATTTTGCTCTCCAGTATTGAAATGCCATGAGCCTAAAAGGAGAAAAAGAACAGTAGGACTAAAGTGTGTTGGACATGCCAATAAATTAATGATAAATTATTAAAGCATGATTGGAAATATTGCCATTTTTCACAGCTGTCAGTTTAAGTATAAAAGCATCAGCACATTAAACTAGTTACTGCTTTTCCATAATTGAGACTTTAGCTTCTAGCTGTGCCCTGCAGCTTTTCATTAATCACTGGGACTGAAGTTCAAGCACAATGACAGCTTAGAAGGCATTAAATGGGCAAAGTATTTTCCAGGTACAGCTAGTAAAGGCCTTTTAGTCCTATAATCCTCAGCTAATTGTTTTTCAAAGTCTCTAAATAAAATCTGCTCATGGCGTCTCCTAGTGACAGAATTAGCAGCAGACTGGCTCTTTTTATCTTCACACTCTTTCTCTCACCAAAATCTATTGAGTGTCTATATGTTAGCTGTACATAACAGGTGCAAATGGGTTGCGATATGTAAAACTGTAACCGATACGCAGCCAGGGACACATTGATTAGATTGCCTGGGAAACAAAACTTCCTGAGTGCTTGCTCTAATCATACCATTTAATTTGTCACGAAAGAAGCAAGATGGCGTGGAAGGCTTCTGCACAGTCTCCCTTTAAACCAGGGAGAAGGAAATGTGCAGATTTTAAAGTTCAGTAAAATCTGCATACTCAGTGTCCTGGAATAAACAGACATTTCTTCTGCTGTAGCAGAGGCTGTAGGTTCCCCTCTTGGGTTCCTAGTATTCCCCCCTTTGCAAAGATTTGTACATCAGGACTTAATAGATGTGCCAAAACATTCTTTCTTTTGTATAACAAATTATCAACTGCACCGAGATTCATTAATTATGTCATCTAATTGGATTGAGGCAGGTGCAAAATACCTCAGATGAAGTGGTCACTGGCAAGAAGGCCTAAGCACAAGTTTTTCTATTAGAAACCAGCATGTCTCCAGACTCCTGGAATTACTTTGTACTTATTGATTAATGGCCATAATTTATTACAGTGCAGAAGATCTTGCATTGAGTTAAATGTGTGATTAATCAATTTTCCATCAAATTATGAACAGCAGAACAGTTGCAAGAAAGAAAATACCAAGTGAATTTTTCCCATGGTATATGAATAGAGGGTATGAGGACTTCTGCTTGAGGAGAGCTAATAACTGTCTAGCACTTGTTTAATATTTCCTGCCATACTGATGAATGCCATCCACATAAATAGGCCACAGGTAGCAGTGATTGAAAGACCACCAAATAGCTTTTATAGCTGTCTCTCTTATATAATGAAATATTCTTTAAGCCCATCTCAAAACAATTTATTAATGCAAAATGCATTTCTGCCTTCAGCCTGAAATATATCATTGTTAAGTCAACAATATTATATTAAACCGATAACTGATATTGCAGAAGGAAAAATCCCTAGGCAATGTAGAGATGAATTTGAGATTTTGTGTACAGAAGCTCATTTTTATTTCCATCAGAAACACAGACATGTGACTAATTGATGTCACTTCTAATCAGCTAGTAATGCACATTACAAGTATAGCATGAGAACATTTGGGGCCCAATTGGAGGGGGAAAAATCCCATGGTATTTCTATGTCTTTTATTGAGTATAGTGACAAGCTTCCTTTCCCTGGTGAAGCAGCATATGCTGTAGAGTTTTATATTACCCTACATCTTCCATAGGCTGTTTTGCTTTGCTATACACTGAAAAGATGCCCCTCCCTCAGTCTAGGAGAATGACAAAAAATGCAAGTTGACAGCACTTCCTGAGGGAAAAAGAAATTTAAATAACTTTTTAAAAATACAAAAAGCAATATGGAGCATTTGTAAAATGAAAGTGCAAAGGATTTTTTCTTAAATGTCTCTGTGAACGATCAAATTTTTATTTTCAAATCACAGTGCCAAATTACAGTGATTTAAGTTGCAGAAGCTGCCTGGCCACCATGCAGTTCATTTTCTAAGGTATATAGGGGTAATTTCTGCTGTCTTTGACATCTTTCCCTAGTAACTCCCCAGTTTCCAGGGTGTGGAGTAGAGTCCTATTCATCCCTCTTGCTATAGACTACAGGAGATGGGCACTTGTGACTTGTTACTGTTTCATATACACAAATTTCCTTTTTGCTGCACTCAACTTCCCAACTAGGACAGGGACCTTTCTTCTCTGCTTGCTGCCTCTGTTGGCACTACTTCTGAGGTAAGGACTTCTGTTTTTAAAATCATGACCTCCAAAATGTCCTACCAAATCCTGTAGATGGTGCAAGGAGGCCATTCAAAATTATGCTCATTTTTTTGGTTGGCCAAATGTCACAGGGCCAACTGTTCCAAAAGCACGTGGAGAACAACTTGAAACTGTGTTCTTTTAAAATATCTCCTGTCTAAGCTGTATGTAACATCCAAAAGTGACTATTTTTTGGTGGCTTTTCTGGGCTTTATTGGAAATTAACTGAAAGTAATCATGCTTGGCAAACAGATGGCTGTATCTCAACATCCCTCCAAAATCAATATTCCTTGGCTCTATTTGTATCATCACAGAAAGATAAGTTCAATGCATCTAAACTAGATTTGTTGCCAGAAGGAGAGGTTGGAAATTTAAATCTGAAGAAAAAAAATTGTAAAATGTTTTTTATTGTATAAATAAATTCTAATGTGGTATTTAATCAACAAATCATTAACTGCTGCATTCGGAATGTCAGATCTCACTTAATCTGCATGTTGGAGCATTGCCTGTGGATGTGGGAGATCTTGTTTAGAGCTTCACCCACACCTCAGAAAACTGAACCTGTGGAGGAAGTTCCTTTGCCATTCCTGTTGTCTTCAATAATGGGAAGTGTGGGATGATTTCACCGACACTGTGTTTTTCTGTGACACCCATTAAATGGGTGTTTGCATTCTCTGAGTGGCTAATGTACTGAACTTCTCTCCCCCCTCCAAGGAGAGCTACCATGCAGGAGGGCATGGGTGCTGGATCCACACATATATACTCTGGCACATGCTCTATGATTTTTTCATGTGTGTGATCATCAAGAAACATATGGAACATATTACAAAAAGTGAAGACTGGAGGTTACTGCTACCCTGGGAAAGTTCGAAATTGCATTGCTGTCTAGATGAGTGAAAAATTCCTGAAGCATACAGAAGGGCAGTATATGAGGAGCACAAGTGTTTCACTGTGCAAAGACGTTTACAGTCACAAATTGCACAAACATATCTCTTCTAGGTGAGATGCTTGCATATGTGTGGCCACACACACAGTCAAGAAGCAAAAGCTGATTGCAGGAACACATTATTTCTTTCAAATATTCTGAACACTCCCCCAGTCTCCCAATCCCCATCGATTCAGTCTGAGCCTTGGGGCCAGGTTTCTTATAGGCATCCAGCAAGGTGAGAAGGAATTGTCCTCACACGCAGTGTAAGGCTTTGTGGGAGGACTTGGGGACTTCAGTCACCCTCCATGGCTCATCTGGGAGCCCGAACCGAGCACTGCACTGGAGAGCCAGTAGCTTCCTGCTGGCCCTTCATTTTCTCTTCTCCTGAGCACAAGGGTAGTGTTTAGGACTTTCTCTCCTCTGTGGGAAACAGGGTGCAGCCTGGCCATGTTCCCAAGCCTGCAGCACCTGGCGTAACCCAAGTGGCTCTCCAGCAATGTTTTGATCAGTGCTGTCTTCTGCTGCTTGTATTTAATACTCTTGCACACTCCAGTTTGTATATTTTTTCTGATTCTTTTTTAAATATTAATTCCGTTACTAATTAGAAGTCTGCTCCAATTAAGGGAAGTCCTACAAGTGAACTCCCTGTGAGAAAATTCTTCTTGAGAGAATAGTTGTCTACTGAAGCTTTTAAAATTTGAAGATACAGGCAGTCTGAATGCTACAATAGGTACCTAAATTTTTTTTTTAAAGTGCAGTTACTTACTTAATAAAACTAAGAGTGCTGTATTAGCACTACCAAAAAGTTGTTTTTAATCCATTATTAATGACACAGAACAGAAAGTTCATTTTTTCAGCTGTAGCCATTAGTCTGTAACATGTTCTGAACATGTGTATTTGCCTTTGGTTACTCAAAGGAACAAACAGATGTTTCTCTTGGAGATATTAACTCTAAACGTATTTATTTTGTTGCTTTCCTTTTGCAGTCTTTTATAGTTCTTCTGAAAATCTTTGTTTAAAGGTCATTTAGGTACAGAGGCTACAAATGTAAGAAGGTGCTGAAGGCAAGACTGATGCTCAGATGTGCCTCATGGCTTTCCCTGGACTTTGGAAGAGCTGTGGAGATGCTTCCTGATGGGGCAGGCAAGAGAACCATGGGGTCATGGAAAAGACTATGGATAGCAGAACCAGGGGGAACAATGTGGGAAAGAGAACTACAGGTCTAAACTGGGAATGGCTTTGGGAAAGGAGAGGCAGCAAAACCTGGGTTTGGGGATTGAATATGAAAGAGTCTGAGGTAGGTTTGTATTTGGGTGACTAAAGCTATGTCAATAGATGGCTGAGAGTCAGATTACTTCAACCACATGAGTCTATGTGCTTTTTTTGGAGCAACAGATGCTGAATTGTGCAGAAATCGACACAATGGATACATGACCAGATGGGGGAAGCAAACCCTTTTACATCACGAAAAAAAAAATCCACAACTATATTCATCAGGCAGAATGACCCCACCTAAATCTCTTGAAATGAAAACTTCAAATAAATATTCAAAGTAATAAAAAAAGCAATCTGCATGTGGTATCTCAGCAGAGTTATATCAGCACATCTATGGGACTGTGTTGGCTCACATAAACTGAGAGACTCCTAAATAAAGTCAGTGCGTCACCTGGAGTACATGAAACTAACGTACGGATATCATCATCCATGTTAAAACCAGAATTAATTAAGTCCCTTAAAAGTCTTTTGCTTCAAAGAGTAAAATACATTTTTCATACAGCTTTTTACAGATACACAGATTTCCAGATCTTAAATAAAAGCTAAAGTTCCTCGAGGAAACTTATTCTTAAATTAAAATCATGAATGCTACTTGCAGTTGTCTCATGAACTGGGAGGCAGTATTTTACAGCTAGGATTTCTGACGAATGACTCCTCTGGCAATTTCATCTGGAACTTGCCTTTATATGATATTTGCCTAGTTGTGTCATTCTGAATGTGCACTACCATTTCAGATCAAATAATTTAGATTTGGCACCTATATATCAATAAAAATGAGGTATGGAGGTAAGGTAAATGTTTGACCCCTAGCTATATTTGTTACAGTTAAAGCTGATTCTTTCAATATTTACACTCCATCTCTATTATTTGTCATAGAGTGTAAAGTCCTTGTCCTTTCTTGAGGACCAGGAACAAAGCAGCAGCAAAACAAGGAGAAGCAGCAGTTGTGAACTTTGTAGAAACAGCTCCTGTGTTAGGTCACAGCTTGGTCCTCAAAATGCTGAGGAGGAGGAGGAGGATGTGGTACCCTTTGGTTTGTTGATGGTCACCTCTAGGCATGCTGCAAGTCAGCCCCTCCAGCTCCATCTTTAGCACCTCCCAGCCAGTTGTGCCATGCCAGAGCAGCTTCAGACAGCTGTTAGCTCCATCCTCTGCTGCTGTTTGGAGAATCAGATTATCTAACTTTTCCTTTAATCCTTAAGAACTTAAGCCTGTGCTTATGACATGTTAGACACGTCGCTGCAGCCAGACCTCTGGAGAGAGCAAGTTCACCCGCGGAGGCAGCTGCAGTCCTGGTGTCCTCAGCCTCTCGCAGGGAGTCCAGTGAAGGGGAAAGGCAGCTCTGCAAATCTCATCCTGTCTCCCCAGGACCGCTGCCAGCGGAGGCTGGCCAGGGGCAGGGCTGCAGCAGCCTCTGCCTGGGCCTCTCCCCTCCCGCTCCCCTCCTGGCTCCTGCACTTTTGGCACAGGCTCACCTGGCTCCCAGCCCCTGGCACCGGCTGATGGGCAGGTGGTTGGTGCTGCTGTGACCTTGCTCCAAGCAGACTTCTTATCACCAGGGGTCGGCAACCCAAGGAGCGGAGCCGGTCCTTGAAATGTAACCTCTGACTTTCGGGGGTATGGTGCCGCTCACCGAGGCCTGAAACAGGCTGTCTTTAGGCATCATGTTCACCCTCAGACGCACACAAGGTGCATGTGCCAGTGCTAGAGGCCCCAGCTCCAAAAAACCCTCCGACTGCTCAGCCAGTTAAACCAGAATTTCTAAGACAACTGGCACACAGCTAGTGAAGCATCCTGCTAAAACGGGGAGAACACAATTATCCGCAACTCTCTCAAAGGAGCATGTTTCCCAGAGAGCATGAATGAAGGGGATAGGCCAAAAATTGGTGCATATAATGGCAGCAAACCACAAGCATGTAAATATGCAAGACTATCATTTGAAGGAAAATTTTAAGCCTCATTAGTAAATGCTTTTTGCATTACTCACTATATTTACCGAAGACAATACAGGACAGCTAACAAGGCAGAGTATATCTTGGGGTGCCAGTACGCTGTGCTGTGAGGGGCTGTCAGACCAGTATCAGACCAGTTCCGTGTGCTGTCCCTGGTTTCCACAGGCTCCAGCAGGCAGAATGTCCTGGACTGACTGCGTGGGCAGTATCCAGTGCCCAGTGAAGTCACGAAGAAGCCTTGTCATTGGCTCTGGTCAGTCCTTGCCCCCTGGCACTCATGGTAAAAGCAGCTCCTTGCAGCAGCTTCCTCAGCCTTACAGCCCACTGGGTCCCAGGGGGTTCGCTCGGGGGCAAACCTCCAGGGTACAAGGCAAGAAACAGGGGAGGGAGGTGAGGAGGCTTCCCTGAAACTCTCCATCCTCCAGCCAGAAATGGGGAAAAAAGTGTAGCTCTACTACAGGGGATATCTTGTTGTAAACTTTTTTTCACTCTCCCTTTGGCCAACAGTAGCATTAAGCAAAGTTGATTTTTTTTTCCCCTGCCATCCATGAGGTGTTCATTATTGCAAACAGTAGGAACTCAGTCTTCAAAAATATATTTGGATCTTAAGAAGAATAACATAGAGACTTTTAAAGTTTGGACATCCATTTTAAAAGAAAAATATGAGTAGGCTTAACTGTAGTTCTTATGTGAATTTTATATGTCCCATACATTTATTTCATATGGTTAATATCAGTCAAGCATGGTTGATATTCTAGTAAAGCAGTTTCTAGTTATTTTTATTCAAAATATCCTCCTGAAGGTAAGTTAAATGCTCCATAGTCCCAAATCTAAAATTAAATTTTAGGAAAATGTCCTTTAAAAATGGCGTATTGTGTTAAGCCATAGATGCAAAATGTTATTCCTGGCATGACACATCACCACAAGTAACAGAATTAATTTTTCTTTTACAGAAATTACTAATTAAATAAACATAATATAAATCCTTACAACCAAATTTTCCCCGCAGTAACAAAATCTGGACTGGGCTAAAAAGACTGAGAAAAATTGTTATCATAAAAGAATTTTGTTTTCAATTGCACTCAAGCTTACTTTGGGCCAGATCAGCCTCCTTTTGGAGAAAAGCAAAGAGCTGAAACTTCAGGGGCGTTTCAAGGAGTCCGTTTTGGTGTGGCGCTCGACAGGGAAGGGGGGCAGAGTTCCTTATGGCAAGGGAAAGCAGGCCGGCCCAAAGGGCCCCGAGCAGGCCGGCCCAAATGGCCCCAAGCAGGCCGGCCCAAAGGGCCCCAAGCAGGCCAGCCCAAATGGCCCCAAGCAGGCCGGCCCAAATGGCCCCAAGCAGGCCGGCCCAAAGGGTCCTAAACAGGCCCCACAGAGCCTGTGCTGGCTGCAGACCCAGCCTTGGTGCTTCGAGCCCAGCCTGGAGGCTTCGGGCGGTGAGGCTGAGCCGCTCTCCTGCGCACAAAGGGAGGTATCTGCTCATAAACAGACATTTCTGCACGCGCGCCAAGGGAGGCTCCTCCACCGCGAGCCAAGAGCAATCAGAAGAAAAGTCGGAGTAACCCCGGGATGAAAGAGTACTAGAACACTGCTCACATGACCTCACAGCTCTCTACCTTGCATTTTTAAGATTGCCATTCAGCCATTTTATGTCCCTTAAACTCTCTACTGCCTGCAAACCATATTTTATCCATCCCTTATCAAACACTTTGTGGTTACACTTCAGGCCAGATCTAAGCAAAGTTATTAATCATCTGTCAAATAAAATTGTCAGTCTGCTCCATCCTTATTCTTTTTCAATAAAGATCAATTGAAACTGTGCAAAAAATGTCAACAAAGTCAAACTTTTAAAAAGAAAGCAAAATGAAAGAACTGTAAGCTGTGGTCCACCACACTTTAAAGTAACTTTAAGCTGTGGTTTTGGATTTAGACATATCTAAGCCAATAGGGGTGGTATTTGTTATTATTTATTGCTTAAATGTGAATCTTTGTTTTCCTTCTAATATGCCTTATGGAAGAAAAAGAGACATCTGTGCTAAAGTAACCAATCCTTATGGGTGGGGAAGAAACCATCTGGGTTAAAGTAACCAGTGTTTCACTAATTCTAAATCAAGAAGCAATAGCTACGTGAAAAAAAATAATGGTACCTTCTTTAAATTAAAGCACTGAATTTGAAAAGCAGCATTCTAATCTTTTGGTAAAATGGCTTTTTTCACAAATATGTCTCTTACAAAAATCATGTTGTAATGCAAAGCTGATGTGTGGACAAGCTAAATCCCTATTTCTATTTTAAGCTTTGTCACACAAACATTGAATAAGTTTTGGGCACATAAAAATCAGCAAGAATGGCTATTGTAGTTACAGTGCTGAAACCACTCAAACTGACTTCCAATTAAAAGTCAACAGGATTTGTATGCTGAAATTTATCAAGCATTTTTGAAAAAGTTTTATTGCAGCATTTGCCTTTCAGTTGTTCTTGCCTTGTTGCAAGAATCTCCTTCCCATCTTCTGTGATCTGTGTAAGTGTGTAATTGTCTTTGTCTCATAGGGTTACCCACTTGGCCTCCAGTCAGGCAATAATTCCCTAATCCCATTGTCAATGCTCCATTTCCTTCCACCATAAGCAACGTGGCACTGACTGTCCTCTTGCATGTACCAGCAAGACTGCAACCCTCTCTGCAGCTCATCAGTGTCCTTCCAGCAAGGTGCCCACAGCGCCTTTTTACCCAGGGTGGGGAATGTTCAGGAGCAGAAAAGCTCTTAAGACACTCAACCACATTTCCCAGCTCAGACTGTGTCTCCCTGTACTGCCAACAGCCACAGGGGTCACTTCTGTTTTCCTCCAAGTGGCATTTTCTTCTGTCTCCAAGATCTTTGAGTCATGTCAGCCTGTCTTTCATGGGAATTTAACCTCTGTCCCATGATGTTGATGTCCCGGTTGCTACCCACCACTTCTTACCTCTGTGATGTCATTTCTCTCTTCTGTTTAATTATCTTACGAGGTAGGTTGCAGAGCAAGGAATGAGCTATTAATCCATTAAAAGAAGTGCCTGCTATCTAGGGAGAAGCTGCATTTGTGGAGAAAATGCTAGTTTTGGAGCAGCAGAGTAACAGCAAAGAGGAGGCCTGAAGGTGTTTTAGCCAGGGTGATGTGTTGCCTTCCCTGTGCTGTGAGGAGGGAAGGGTTTAAGACCTGAGTAAATGTATGACTTAGGTGTTTATCCTGGCTCTTTGAAAAGCTCTGAGAGCCTGACTATCATTCCTCAGCTCCAAAGATATTCTTTATGATAGTGACAGGGGAACAAATTAGCTGCCAGATGGTATCAAGCTAGTGATATGTTTCTGCCTTTTGACGGCCTAAGCCAGACCTTGGGTTCTTCCTTCTCCTGTAATCGTAACCTTTATATTCTTGTACAGGAACGTGCTTCAGCAAAACTCTGCTTGACCTCTTCAACGTCAGGCCCGTCTCTGAAAAGCCAAAGCCCAAATGTATAGCTGGTATTTATTGCACAAAATTCTTCAAGAGGCAAGCAGCCTTTCCATCAAACTTCTTGAGGCACAAAAGAACCATGGAAAATTATTTATTAATATGGCTTGGATCCAAAATTATGCACAAAATAAATATTCATATCATCATTATTGCTCGGCTTTGACTGCTGTTCTCAGGAGGCCATAACAACCTAACTATGACTAACCTGGCACAGGCCTTTCATTGACAGAACTGTATGTTTGTTCTGTTTTATACTGTCAGTGATGTATAATCAATTGCTGCTGCTTGATTTGTACTGCCTATGGCACTAGGGAAAATTAAAATTAGCATAAATTATAACATTTAACCTTTCAGTACTAGCATGAAATGATATATTAGCAAATGGCAGGGTAAAAGAATCATTTCTACAATGTACCTTTGAAAAATGCATGCAAGTGAAATGAAAGAAGAACTTATGACAATGTTAATTAACATTATGGCATCTTAATGGACTCATTCCACTGTAATGTTTAAAAAATGAAAAATAAGATTATTAGTCAGGTGAAATCCAACTGAGAAAAGTGCTGTCTGGATATCTTCTGCCAAGTGGAGATTTTGCTGTGAATCCACTGTCCGTGTGGTGTTGCCCTCCCTGGAGCTACATATCAGGAGGCAGCAGCTTCAAAGCACTGCAGAAATAATGTCCTTTTCTGATGCTCTTTGGTCCTCATATTTAAAGCAAATGTTGGGACAGAATTGGCCTTAATTAAAAATAAATGTGTTTCACTGATGCTTCCTGAGGTATGCTGAAAAGTTGGGCTGAAGGGATTGCCCTTTGTTGTCAGGAAAACACCTTGCTGTGGATGAACACTGCTGCAGTTCATGTCATTCATGCTATAGTTCTCTTTTCTTTCTAAACATAACTTTTTCTATTTAAAAAATGTTTTCTTACAGTTATGATTATTTCTAAATCTAGAAGGGGAAGAACAATACAATCTAATGCCCTTAGTTTTTAACAAGAGAAAATGTGATTGAAAGGCGACTATAAATAAATATAAAATGTATTCAGTTTTCCACATAGTTTTATTCATTTCATGAATGTCTACAGCAGTTAAAGTATGAAGCAAGTGATCTAATCCCACTTACTTCTGGAACATATAAAGGATAGCCATAACCTACAGAGAGACAGACAGATATATGGATGCACAGACAGGATAACATTTTCAAGGTTTCTGGTGAGAGAATCCTTGCAACAGATGTATTTTTTAATTTAGGATTTTCAGTACAAGCTTAGATCATTCATAATTATACCCTCAGACAAGGAGGGCGGTATAAATAAACTTTAATGGAAAGGAAACAGTCTGTAGAATAAGCATTTTCTTTGAATCATAACAACTCTTTGAATTTAAAAAAGAGGCTTTCCTTGAGGGATTGGGTGAAAAGCATTTAAAACATGGCAATCCTTCCCACTTTCTTCTTTGCCTGAGCAGATGGCTGCTGGTCAGAAAAGGCTGAATTTAAAAAATATTAATTTGCCAGGCTGATTCTGGCCCTCAAACGTGTAACAAATGACCAGCACAGAAACACCCTCTGTTGTTACAGCAGAGGGAGGCAGGAAATCAGACTGGTCTTCAAGACCTGATGCTCCTACTGAAGAACTGAAAAATTAGATAGAAAAAAAGCCAACAACAACAAAAAAAAACCACAAAAAAACCCACAAAACAAAACAAAACAAAAAAACCCACCAAAAAAACAACAAAAAAAAAAGACAAAAAAATGTAGCACTAGAAAAATAGCTCAAAGAAAGTAATCATAGGACCTTACTGCTCCAGACTCTGGCCATATACAGGCACTGGAACTTCCTTTGAGCTGGAAGGATAACAGCTTTATATCTCAACAGAGGGAAAGAGGGTGCCTGGATTCAGGCCTTTTTGCTGGGGGCTCTGATAATCCAGAGACAAAAGTCGATAGTGAATTCCAGAGCAGCAGCTGTGATGTTTCCATCTGGGGACCAGAAAACATCTGAATGAATGAGAGAAATGATCTAACAATCAATAACTTTTTTCAAGGCATCACAAGAAGCCTTTGAACAATATCACAAGAAGGAAAAAAAAGAGAGAAATGCTGTTCTAATGGAGGGGAAAATGAACCCACAAACAAGACCAAATTGACATACAGTATAGCACTATGTTCACAGGAGTAAAAAGGAGAAGAGTCTGGGAACTGAGAGTTTCAGTCCAGAAAAACATTATTTAAAATGTTCTTAGCAAGCTTGACTATGGAAAAAAATCCACTGATTGTGGTGAGGAAGAAGTGTTGCTTTATTTAATAGGTATCGATAGCTCTTCCAAAGTCGAGCTTCACATTTTACTAGACCAAAATTTTGTTCTATTTTGCAGATGACTACATCTTGATCAAAGGAAAAAGGTAAGATGAAAGGTCACCTGTCTGTTAGGGTGGCAGGGAGAAAGGGTTAAAAAAAGAAAATGTAAGCAGCAAACCAGAGATCCTGGTTCTTTCTCCCTGTAGACCTTAGTGGGATAGCAGTGTCCAGGCTATGACGGTGAAGTTTTATATATTAACCTTCCAAATGCAGTGTGGGGGAAGTAGAGGATGGTGAGCTCAGAAACCTTTTCTTGTCATCTCATACCATTCTCATAGGGAAGGTGTAAGCTGAAAAAGCAGACAAAGGAAGAAGGAAAAAAAAAAACCAAAGCCTATTTCAGACCAAAGCAGGCTCAACAGTGGAGCAACCTGCAATAGAACAGAAATCAGCTCAGGTATTTGAGGTTGCACAGAGTTCTTTTATAACTTACAGATGGTTGAAATAATTCGTAGGATTTAAAAATTTGCTGGTCTTGGTTAGCGTCCAGAAAGTCAGGAAACAATAAGAAAAAACAGCTTTTATATGTACTCCTGGTTTAAATAGTTTCCAGGGAGCGTTTATGTATTGTCTAGAGATAAACTTCGACCCCGAGTGATGCAGTTGCAAAGTATTCATCTCCCTGCTAAGGTGGGATATTAAATGGAGGTGTTGTCATGGTGTAAATGAGACCTACTGCTTTGTGAGAACATCACAAAATAGCTGCCCAGCCTTCTCATAGATAAACCTTCTGGCAAGGTAACTGGTAGAGAAGCCACAGAAAAAAACCCAACCAACAAAAACAAATAAACAAAACAAAACCAAAAAAAAAAAAACAGCAGATGTCAAAAAATCTCCAATGCAAAATTATTTGGTCAGTCTCGAAATTCCTAAAAAATTCTATTGTAAATTCTCTTGGGCCTTTCCATGTGGTTTGGTTTTTATAAAATAGCTGTTGTGGTTCTTTAATAAGAAATGTATTTCATACTTCATACTTAGTTGTATTGCTCTAACATACTCTACTTTATTTATAAAAGGAACATATGTAATGTCTAGTCCATATAACTACACCAAAAAAATTCTGAAAACCAAATGAAATTTTTGGTTCTGACAGAGTTTGTAGATAGTCTTAGGGGAATGGATTCCTCATTAATTCATTTAGAGTCCAGCAAACTCTGCTCTTCCTTCACTGGAAAATTGCAGGTCTTCAGGACACTGAGGATTTGCTGAAACCTTGAATCGCCAGCACTCTGGCCAGGACTTGTCTCATTCAAGTGAGAGAGAATTACATTACAACAGATAATGGCATCCTCACTATTTTGCAGAATTTCACAAAATAGGAGATGAACTATTGTTTGAAGAAATGAGAAAGCCAGTTCCCAGCAGCCAGGTGTTGTCAGAAGGCACCAGTCTGTGGGGCAAGGGCAAGCAGGGAGGTCGATTTCTGGGAAGGATCACAGGAGCTCCTGCCTAAAGACCAGAACTGCTCTGCCTAGTAAGCATCCTGAGAAACACTTCCTTGAAACACAGTTGAAAATAATAATCCTCATATTTTATGTCAATGGGTAATTTCAAAGATAAGCCACAGCTCTGTGTGTATTTTTATGAGGGTAGGAAGCAGGGAATGAAATATTTCAGAGCACTAGAAGATTAATATTACTGTGGGATTCAAAAGTTCTAGTGTAGAGTTTAAACACTGTTGTAATGAAACTTGGTCTCTCTGCGCTGTGAAACACACACATCCTAATTATTTCATGACACTTCTCACACAAACACAAACCCAGAATATTTTATCACATTAAATAATTTAAAAAGTCATGGACAGATGAAACACCATCAAGTATATGAACTTTAAACAACATCTTTGTGAATCACCTGAACTCTACAACCTTCCAACCTCCCCTTGCTACAAAAGCATAACTTAAGGTTATGATTTTCAATTTTTAAATGTAAGGCAATTAAGAAATGCTGAATTCCATCACATGAGTTTCTGTGATCTTTCCAGAATGGATCAAGTCTTAGATGTACAAATTATGTCTTACAACTAAAGATATAATTCACATGTTTAAGGCTCCTGAGATGCTTAATCAATAATGCTCTGAGAAAATGTGTTTTTAGAGTCTCTGAGCCATTACCCATCAAAAGCTGTAGGTTTGTAGCAGAATGTTTCTGTCTTCATGTGGAAACTCATCAATGCCTATTGACATCTCTCTGCTTAATTGCAATTTAAATCATGGTGTATTTCATTAGATCTCAAAATGGATTACAATGCTCCATTAATTTTGTAGTTATGTATGGGAAACTTCTACTAGTGACTCTATGGGTCATATATAGGCCTTGGTTTGTGAAGGGAGCTCCTATTGACATCAGTGTGAGTTCTGCACATGGACTGAAGGCATGACACGGCCCATTATTCTCAATTTTCCATAGTACAGTTCTCTGAGAGAACACATCGCAGTAGAAATTGCTTATCTGAGATGCATCAATAAATATATTCCAGGTTTATTATCAAGATTGAAAAAATCAAACATTTTCTGTACCCACATAGTCACACTTTTTCTAAATGATATTGTCTTTCAGATTCCTTTCAGATATAACATACAAAACCATCCACATGAAGAAAAGAATCTGCTGATGAAAAAACACATCACTTATATTACCAGAAGGGGAAATCAACAATAGATCTTAACTAACTACAACTGGGAGCTCTGTCGTTGATTTCAGATAGAAAGAAATAATTTCATAGAAGTTTTCTGCTATTCTATTTCACAATAGTAAGAAAACGTAATTTAAAAAAATCTTAGGTGCATGTTGGCCAAAGATGGACAGGCAAATAGTGGAATGAACTTGAAGGGTGTGCTCATTAAGGAGAGGCAGCACACAAGGTGGTGCGGAATAGGATGTAATTAGCAATGATGGTGTAAAACTTAATAAACAAAAATATACACAGAGCGTCAATAGGAAAAATTGTAATGCTGAGACTTTTTAAACCGTGAGAGTAAAAATAGTGGTGATTCTGTTCTCTATGCTATACACATGGAGCACTGTAACACAGTGTTAGAAGCAGCTGATGTTTGGTTAAAGACCTTCGACCCTGCAGCTTTCATGCCACGCATTGGGAATGAACTCCAAGCACTTGGGACTCATCCAGACCTTGAAGACACAGCCTCCACTGGAGGCATGGCAGCGCTTCCCCTCAAACTGTGTTCTTGCAAGTTAAAATGTGGGAATGGTGCCCAGTGCTGTACATTTCTTTGACCCCACTGCTACCTGTGGAGTGGCAAACCAGACTTGTATTCAAAGCAAATTATACATCACCCTGGCAATAAGATTTGAGGGTTACTGAAGATTTTTAGTCCACACTCAGTAAGGAGTACCGTTCAAGGCAGTTTAGCAACATAGACGGGGCTTGATCCAAGGGAGAGCAATGAGCAAAAGCAGAGAGCAGTGAGGGGAGGCAGGGACTTCTTGTACCTGCTGATGCCAGGGCAGCTACGTCAGAGGTAGAAAATACACTATCCCTTTCCCAGAGCTGGCTCTCCACACCATCGTCACTGCATGCCCCAGCAGCACAGCCCTTCCTTTCTCCCCCACAGCAGTACCCAAAACAACTGCTTCTTTGCCCAGAACCAGTCCCAAGCTGGGGCAAGTCCCAAGACTCATGGCATGCACACAGGATCACCAAGGTGCAAACACTGATCTTGCCTTCTTTGGGTGCAGCTTGGGAAAACCAAGAGCAAACAGGCAGCTCAACTTAATATTCAAGCTCTGGTTTACTACCTCAGAGGAGAGTGAGGCACATTTTTAACCCAAACTAGCTACTGATTAAAACTAGGACAGAGTGATTTTAAAAACATAGAGACAAAACCTGAGGAACCATGAAAGTGCCTTTACAAGTATCCAAGAAAGTCTGTAAAACTTCTAATATTTTCAGTCAACACATTCATCAGTACCAAAACCACCCTTGGTCCCTCCCTACTCCCTTCAGAACATTAACACTGAGTCCTTCTGGTAGATATTCTTCAGAAACACAATGGTACACCTCTGATCTGAGCAGGGATTTGGGGCAGATCCACATTCTTTAGCCACTTCAGAGACCTCACGAATGGCACCACTGCCCACATCACCCAGAGCTTCATTTCCTCGGATTATAGCAAATCATTGTAGTGATACTCATCCCCCTGACAGCCAATGAAACCTGCCAGTAAAGCTGAAGTGGTCCTGTCTCCCCAAATACTTCAAAAAGACCCACAGCTCTTTTTTTCCTAAGTGGAAGATGGGCTCATCAGGGATTGGGAAAGACTTTTCTTGTGTAAAATGCATATAATTTAAGAATTGTATGGGGGAAAAAAGCAATGGACCATGACAGTGCTGAGCTATTTCCTATCTATCCAACTGGTGTTTATCCAGGATGGATAACCCATTGTTTACTTATTATATTGGACTTGTTAGTCACTGTGGTACGGATCACAGAAATTGCCATGGCTCAACAAGTTGCTGCAAAGGTTTTTATGGATACTTTTGATGGACTAGATGCTCCTGTGCTGAAGTATCATGCCTACATCTTGGATATTACACGGAGGAGGAAAATAAACCCTATCAGAAATAAACAATCAACATGGAAAACACAGCTAGCTTTGAAAAGCGTTCTGACTCCAGTAAGAATTTTCCCAGTAATGAATTCCATCACCACCATTAACTCCAGCTGGAAAATGGAGGTTTCTAACACAGTCAAGAAGAATCCATCAACAGCTGAAAAAGTCACTGCACCTATTTAAATCCACATCATCTTGTGTGATCCATTTTTACCAAGCATATGCTGAGTGCTGTGTATGAACCAACAAAGTGGTAAGTAAGACAGGAAGTGCAGAGAAATCTGATACTGGAATAAAGGGAGGGCTGAAGCTACCAGTGAGGATAATGCTGAACATAAATGCTTACTGTACTTCCTTATTAAGGACTGGGCTTAGCCACATTAGAGTCACCTACTCGCCACTGAAACCCTCCTTCTCACTATTCTCCTCAGCCCTTTTTATTTCATGCTGCAAAGGAGGCATGGGGAAGTTTTGAAAGGTGCTTCCTCTTAGTGTCAAGAAGCTTTCTCATCATCACCCATTGTCCCTGCTCCTCCATTGTGCCTGTGCCTGGGAAACTCAGCCCTTCTCAGCACTCTCCTCGCTGGCAGAGCTGGATGGGAGGAGCACGGTGCTGAGCAGTAGGATGAGCAGATGACTGGAGCCTCTGAAGAAGACCTCAGTTCTCTTTCTGCTCTGGTTAGTGACAAATTTCTGTAGAATTGATGGTTGTCAGAAAGAATGCCCTGTCTTTTGGCAGTGCTAGGATAGCACACTGGCTATCTTTCAGCTGCTGCATTCATTGTTAAGGTAAGGCACCAGCCTTTTTCATTCAGGAGTGTCTTAAAAGTGTAGATTCTGCCCCTGCTTTAGATCAGAGTCTTCTCCCGGGGCAGGATACACCTGGGACCACCAAAGTCTGTCTCTCACCTAATCAAGGAGCAGAGGAGCTATGTAGGAAGCCCATGCGCAGTAACTAGTAGGCAGAAATGGGCCACAGCATGCCAGATCTGGGATGGATCCACTGCTTCACACCACCTCAGGCTTTCTCATCCCTTGGCAAAGGGACCAATCCAGAACACTCAGGGGAATGGTTCTCGTTTCAGGGACATTTCACACGTTTGAAACAGGAACTGGTGAAGTACAGAAGTCTCAGTACAGAGGTGTCATTGTCAGGAGGGGGGAGGGAAAAATTAACAAAATATTCACATATGAGGAAGTATTAGCACTTAAATGGCTGTAGCTGTGGTGCCTGATATCCTGCATTCTGTTAGGCAGCAGTCACAGAGAAATTAAATCTGTTTTCTTGCAGTCCATGTAATCATACCTGAGTACGAGTTACGTAGTGGATCCAATCAGAAGAGCAGAACACTTTAGGTGGTGCACAGCTGTAGACTAAGCCTGGGTAGTAACGTTTTTATTTTGTCATATCTTTTTTAAATTACATGGAAATATTAACAGGGTTTCTTCTTCTGATTTTTTCTTTAATGACTTCTTTCAAAAGACAGTAAATAAATTAGCCTCTATTGATTATGAAGCAATAGAGTAGTTAGTACTTTTGATCCATGCAATTAACATAGAAAGCTAATGTGTGAAATGCACGAAGCATGTGCATCATGAGTCAGTATTGTCATCAGTAGTCTTGCTTTTCAAGAAAGAAAAAACTGTTTGGGGAAATTGGTCAAACAGCTATTGCTATTGCATCCACACACTGCTGATTTCTAATATTTTTTCTAAAGATCAGTAATGATATTCTATTAGGGTGATGAGACCAGAATTAATTTAAATAACTTTGTGCCTGATTCATGAAAAACAAAAAAAAAATGCCTCCACAGCCAGGGGCCATTATTTCTGTAATTTTTCCGTGGAAAAGTCATGGTCTGTATTCAACTTCCAGTTCAAAAAGAAGTTTTCAATTTACACAGATAGGATTTTATCTTCACAATCAGTTCCAGAGGAATGACTTAACTACTAAAAGGAAAAAAACCCTCCAAAATCTAGCTCAGAAATGCACCAATCACACAACAAAACTCAAAAGTATTTTCTTCTAAAATTTATTTATCCACACCTTCTTCAACTCTAATCAGAGTAAAATAGGCACACAGAAGAAAACTGATACACTGATATATTAATAGGCCCTTTGCTTTTTAGACATCGGTATAATTCCCAATATTGAATAAATAGAAATGGCAAAAAGTTTTTAAAGGCATGAATCTAAACGAAGATAGGAATTAAAGTAAAACCCAGAGACGTGTTGCACTTCTCTAACGCTCGAGCGGTGTGTTCCGTTCAACAGCTCGCATTTACTTGTTTGCTCTCAGCACATCTCTAAGCAAACTGTAGCAGCATTGTAAATACCGCTTTCATTTTGCTCCTTCGCTTGCAATCTTTTTTTCCAACGTGAGCAAGAGCTGTGTACCTTGGAGAGATATCCCAGCCAGCTGAGAGACAAATGATGTGGGTAGCATAACTTTATGAAAGTGCGGTGGTTAAAGCAGCTGTATGAGAGATTCTGCTCGAACAAAATCAGATGAGTATTGCCTGCTGGTTAGAATATTCCTGTGAAGGCCAAATCATATCATATTTCAAATCTGGCAAAATATTTACAATATTATTTTTACATTTTCCGGTATGATTTTTATTAAAGTGTATACTTGTTCGGTAAAGAACAAGCTCAAACCACCTACCACAAAGATATTACCCACACTTGTGCTGGAAAGTAGTTTGCTTTCTACAGTTACAAAGAATATTTAAAATTAATGGAAGAAAAACAATGGGGGAAAAAAAAATCTCCTCAGATTGTTTATAGTGTGCTTTTGACAGTGCTTTCTGTGTGGCCAGTGTTAGCGTTTCCTTTAGCTTCCCTCCGTTCGTGTGTGCAACGTTCACAGCCACAGAGAGATTATTTGTAAAGATAGATATATATATATAATTGAAAAACCACAAAACCTGGCCAAAAGATGCAGCGGAGACCAACTTACTTAATTTTAGTCCTGCTTTTAAAGGAGTAGATTGCAAGTTTTTAGGGATAGGTTAAACTTTCAGTGGATTAAATAAAAACCTGCAAACTATGATTTTCCACCTTTTTTTTTTCAGAAAAGTTTTGTTTCCACTTCCAATATTAAATTTCCATGGGGAAAATTTTCTTCAGGTGTAAAATGTTGTCTGAAAACAGAATCTACTCCCTGCTTTAATATTCCTGCTTCAAGAAAGTAACTTACTGATCCCAGATGACAGCGAGGACACAACTAGTAAAATCTCTTTCACATAATTTGTTTAATGAATTTTAATAACACTTTACTACTTTTTTTCAGAGAATACATTTCCTTCTAAATGCTGCTCTCAGCAAGATAGAAAAGTGAAAAAGAAAAAGATTCTTATTTGAGTATGGATTGCAGGATCAGGCCCATTGATCTTGGCTTACTTTCTGCTTAGCTTGCAATTCAGAAAAAAAATATTTAAGACTCCTAAGGCCTTTTTCAGGTACATATACTACAGTTTCCTGCAGCTATAAATCCTTTTGGTTTAAAGAATTTCATCCCAATTACCAAAAAAAAAGTACATCCAAGCCCAAGGCAAATTCTTTCTTACGTTTTTGTTTGTAATTTTAATATTAGCTTTGCTTCCTAGATAATTTCTTTAAGATCTTCAGGCTGTTTTACACTTTACTATTCCCTTTTTATGCATTTTCTATCCTTAGATTTCTATTTAATACTTGTTTATGCATTTCTCAATAATTTTAAAACATAACCTCAAAAATAAAATCATACCTTTTCTGCTATGAAAATCCTTTGCTTTAATACAAATACAGTGATTTAAGCACCCTTCTGGGGTTTTTTAGCTGTTAGTGTTCCTGGTCTCAAATTTTAGCATCATTATTTAAAATGAAGGAAAAAATCAACTTGCAATTTAGACAGTTACCAAATTACCAAAACTAGTGCAGCAACTCTTAATGAGTGAAACCATTAACAATTTTCTGACTGCAGCCCCTGTTCAAATACCTTGGACACCTTGTTAGCACAGAATGAGGTGTTCAATCAAGACACTGGGAATTGGAAGTACCAGGGCACAGTTTTGAGTGGTGATTACAAGGGCATGAGTGTGAGTGCCAAAGTAACAGTCTTCTACACTGCAGGAAGCTGAGAAACCTTCAAGTCTACATTTGTAAATCAGCCTGGATGATTACAGCAGTCACAAGCAAAGAACATATGAAACAATTATTTGCACCGTTCTTTCACTCTTTTAATTTGCTCTTAAAATGAACACAGTGATATTAAGAGCCATTAGTGCTTTGTCTTTGAAAATTTTGTGAGACTTCATATCTTTCCAAGCAGCATCCTAAATTGCCTAAAAGTAGAAATGTAACAAAGAACTATTGTTTTCTGATTGTTAAATCCCTTTCACATCAATAATCTAAGCTTACATTAGCATTCAGATATGTCTTTGAATTTTCTTAGAAATTGTTTGCTTCATATGCAGAAGTGATATGATTTTAGGCTTTCTACTTTTCTACTTCTTAATTGCTGTGACAAAGACAGTTTGCCTTTCTTAAATGAGTAAATTTTAAAAACATATTTTGTCACATTAATATTATGTTGTAGCTGTAGATCTACCTCCATTCTATTAAAGCAAGAGAGTACCACTCTCTGGTGTTAAATTTACTACTTTAATTTTATAAAAAGAGTCCTTTATAATAGTTTCCCTACAATCCACTCATTTTTTTCTTTAAATCCATAAACTTCAATCCATGTAGAAATAACCCTGAACATTTTTAAGACTCATATTTCAGACACAAAACTTGCAATTAGGAGCTACTTTCATATTAAAGATAAGGAATTATTGACTAAGGAAGGGATGAGAAAAAGCAAAGAATTAAATTATCCCCAGTGAAAAACTGGAAAAAGATAATCTATTTTTAAAAAATTCAAAGTATCCTGATACATTTCTATACTTCATGGATATATATAATATATATGTGTAACTCTAATATTTCACTGCCTCTGGTTTGAAGAAATAAATTGTGGTGGAAAGTATCTAAAAACTGCTGCTTTAATTTAAGAGAAATATAATGTTTCTGCTGTGAGCTTTTTGGACAGCTCATCTAATGCCTTTTATAGAAATAAACAAAGTATATTATGGGCTTAATTAGCATCTCAGCTGTACTAATTGCTTATATAAAGAGCACATAGAAATTAATTTTTTGTTCTTTTTGATTATCAAGAAATATTATGCAAGAACTTTTCACATAGGACCATTTTCTTACATGCATTATTGAAGGAACATAAAATACTTATTTCAAATTAATACATTTTTAAAATAATTACTTCCTTGCATAATTCTATTTTGAGCCTTGCAAAAATAGCTAGTTCTCCAATTTTAAATGCATCAATATATCTGACAAATCCTGAAATACTGTCATATCAGTCTCTGGCTTTACTACTGGTTTCTGGAAACTCTCAATAACAAATCTTTTAGCACTACGAGAAACAGATAATTCTGATTCTGTATCTAATATGCGAAGAGTAAAAAATTATTGAAACAATACAGACAACCTGTAGTAAAACAAAACTCCAGACTGTGATGTACTTTACTGTTAATGACACACTGGGGAACTAAATTATGCTGTAGGGAATGCAAAAGTGCAGCGCTGGGGATCTAAATTATGCTGTAGGGAATGCAGAAGTGCAACATCTCTGCTGCTATTTTGCGCTTGGTGTTTTTTCTACGTAACTTGAAATTATGTATTACTGTAAATTTTGTACGTGAGGGTGCTGAAGCTTTCAGGTAATATTATAAAGTTACATAGCACTTAAAAATGTAGCTGAATATTCTCACCCCTCCCCCGCTGCCCAGCTATACCTACCAGCAGCTGAAAAAAGCAGTAATTGAAATTAAAGGCTCCTCCAGCACGTAGGAACGTCTGGGTTTAATAACCGGAGGGGTTTCAGGTGCAGAGGGCGCTGTTGTTCGTGTATTCTGCAAGCATTTCCTGAGCAGAGAGAAAAACAGGGATCCAACAGTTTAATGTTTATATTTTTAAGCTTTCCATAAAATGTCAGTGGAATTGCTGACATATAGATGCTACCTTCCACAGTATGTGATGAGTTTCCTGAAATAAATCCTTTTCGTGGCAGTCTAGAAAGGAGATGCCAGCTATCGTCACCAAAGTGAAATGTTTTTCACTGTTTCCACTTTACAGTCCATTTACCAAGATTTTATAACCCAGCCACAAGGTTCCTTCCATCACACATTTTCATATAAGGATATTTCAGTTATTTTTATTTTAAAACACACCAGATGTGTTTAAGTGTAACTTGCAATGCAAAGTGTGAAAACAATTTGAAACACATCACTTCAGTGGCATTCTTCAACATTTCTTTCTTTCCGAAATATTCTTTGCAGTTCATAACTAATTATTTCAGGTGTTGTTCCCATAACAAATTATTAACTAATTATACCCACAAAAACCAGCAGAATATACCATTTACATCTTGAAATAATCTTGTGCACAAAAACTTTTGAGTTTTACGTATGCATTTATTAGCATTATACCTCCACACACGTAACTAACAGCTTTAAAGACATCATTAGTTCTTTGAAGTAAATTGTTTTCTAAATCCCTGTACAATGTACAACATCTTCTCATGCATTCGCATTTTCTCTTTTGCCCCCACAGATGGAAAAAAACTACCATGCCTAAAAAAAAAGAGTGAAAAAAAAAAGTAAAAATCTTAATGACAATTTAGACCCACAGAAAGCCAAGAAACTTACAGTTATAGCTGAAATTTTGGTTTAAACTTGAATAATTGTACCTAAGGTGTTTAGGAAAGGATGGTCATCCTGCAGTCCTTTTCTGGAGTCACTGGAAGTTCGACCTCAGTGGGAATTACAGATTCAGGCATCAGACATCCTGGATCAGCTCCTGTACTGAGTTTCCTGTGCTACCTAATCCCAACAGGGTGTATTAAAGCCAAAGCAACAGGCTTTGTCCAGCTCCAAGTTATGACTTTAAATCAAACTAAACTGCTCCAGCAACTTTATTAAGTTCAACATTTATTTACCCATAAAATCTGACCTTACCTAAAAAGTTATTACTTGAAAGAAAGGAATTGAAGAAAATTATGTGATATACTTTACTTTTCTTCTCTAATAAATTTTATTGATTACTGTATCACACTACAGTCTAATGCATCTGCATTTTAAAGTGTCTGCAAAGCATCCACCTGGGAAATCTGATTTTTAAAATGAAGCTACTAGGTTAAACAGTAAATTTTGGGAGAAGTAAATTTCTCACATGTCGCTCCTGCCATGGGGCTCTCCAACATTTGCAAAACAAATTCCATATTTCAAAGAAACAAAAAACCATCAGAATATGTGACTGACCGAAATTGCTCTTTGCATGAGGTTTGTATTCCCCACTAAGCAAAACTTTACCTGGTTGAAACAGTGCCTACATTCTAATAAAAACCAGCCATTGTCAGTTTTTCTGTTTCAATCGATGCTCATTCAGAAGTTTCCCACCTGATAAAGGCTTTAATATAACTGAGACAAAGTTGCATTTTATGATTGGCAAGTTCTTTGCGCCCCAGCTACCCCCCAGCCTGGCGGAGTGGGGCTCCGAGATGCATTTTGGCCCTGTCTTTATGTCAAATCACTGCCATCAAAACAATGGCACATATTACAGGAAAATCTTGTGCAAATGAGCCATAATGGAAGTGAATGACAATCTTGTAAGACCGTGCAGCAGGATTCTCCTTTGATCTGAAATATTGTTAATCTTTCTCAAACATAACACTAAGTATACTTGGCAAATCCTGGATGAGAAAGTCCCCGTAGTGCGGCTCTGTGGACAGCCAGCCAGAAGCCAAGCACACCCCGCCACAAAAAGAGGCACAGCCACGAGAGAGGAGCACACCGGCCCTCAGCCACGAGCTCTGCTATTGCTACGAATTTGTTTACGGCTCAAAGACCTCTTCACCCATTTCCTTTTCCCGAAAACAAGCGAAACTATATGTTTATTTATTCCTAATAATGTATATTTGCTGCTGGATCACAGCTTCATTTAATTAAGAAGCTGCAGTATTTAAGATATTAAAATGCATATTTCGAGAAAGGTTTGCTTTTACAAAACACAGGCCTTATTTATTCACAGCTTAAGAAACAGCCTCACTCTAAATTATAGTTTTAATATGATGTTGTGGGGGAAAAAAAATTCTAGCAACGTAAGGCAAGATTTTTCATTGGTAACAAAAGCATGATATAGGAGTTTATACTTTCCTAATGATGCTTAAAGCAAAGATCTGGAATGGTATGTCTCAGATGAGGTCATGCATCAACTTCAGGAGAGTAAAAACCTCTCCTTAGACTATATTACAGCCAACTCACACCTTTTTGTTGTGCAGCCAAATATGCACGGCGTATGTAGACGAATGCAAACAGAGTAAATCATGTTGATTCAGTGCTAGTAGGAAATATGCCTCTTCAGTTGTGTGCTGCTTTTGAAGTACTGCCTAAAAATCAGTCTTGGGCTTCAAAGAGAGGGGATTATAGCCTTTATCCAGCAATTAATATGGCTGAAACTCAGAATGTCAGCACCTGACGACTATACAGGCTGGACAGTAGCCTAGTAGGGGTCCAGTCCCCCTCAAGAATTGGAATTTACAATAAAAATGAGTGCATAAATAATATAAATGATAATATATAAACTGAAATATTTTGGAAAGGGGCACAAAATTTTAACTTCTAATGACCTGTCTATATTTTGACATGTGGGGAAGAGGGGGAGTTGTGGTGTCCCTTGACCTTTAACCTGCCTTATCCACCTAGATCATTTTAATCTCCCACCAACTGTTAAGCAGAAAAGAGTGCTATTAAAGAGAAAGCTATTCCTTTTGCCTTCTTACATAGATCAGATGACAACCTCTCCAAGTCCCTCCTCTCTGTCAGAGTTCAAGGGTTCAAAAATGGTCAGAATATCAAGCAACAGAAAGCCAGCAGGACTGCTGCAAAAAGAGTTTAAGGACTTTATATTATGCAAAGGGGTTAAAAAAAAAAAGGGAGATTCCTTTATTTTGGAGTTTTACTCCCTGGTTTACTTTTTTTTTTTTAAATAGGTACTTTCATTTCAGAACATCATAGAGCTTCTAATTTGAGGGGGAGGAAAATTCTTACATTATTCTGATATGCTCCCAAACTTGTAGCTACCTAATAATCTTTTCCATATTAATTCTTCATATGTAGTTCCTGAGGTTTAGGTCACGTACACATGCATTTATCGATAGGTTGCACTGTAAATAAAATGAACACTTAACACTCTAGTTCTAGCCAATGTGTCAGGAGAAATGAAGTAAAATAAGATAAAATGAAATTAAATAAAATGAAGCATGCAGTCTTTTAGTCTATAACCATCCTCAGATGGCATTTCCACAATGCTACATATAGCACCCTATTCCTCAGAGAACATCCAAGCTTTCTACTATTTCTCATTCTTAACCATAGACAGTTGTTATAACACGTTTCTTCCCAGAATTTCCACTTGCTTTGAAGAAAATATCCCCTGAGTACCCATGCTTAATGTACTTATGGAAAAGCAACTCTATATCATGACAAGCTAAACAATATGGTTCTTTAATAAAGAATGTGCGATATTAAATGCAGAGTTCTTATTTCAAAATGGTAAAAAATCAGTTTGAGGGAAGGAATATAATTGCTCAACATAATATAAATGGAATGGGTGCAAGCTGAACGTAATTTTTAACAGAGCCCCACTTTCTAAATATACATATAATGTGTTTGTGTGCCTGTGTACAGAGACATGATAAACAATAGAATTTAGAAAACTGCCTTAGATTTTGGCTTTTGCATTAGGCCCTTCATATCCTGTGTATCCTAGAACGCTTAACAATGTTTCCATTGTACTTAACTAAATACAGTAATGGTGGTGCAACAACACAATGGCCTGTGCTCTGCCTTGGACGGCCGAGCCTGGCGTGTGACAGCGAGTTTTGGCTGGGAAGGAGGCTTAGCCAGCCTCTTTTCACAAAAGTGCCACGGCGATATTGCCTAGACAGGCAGCAGGGGCAGGAGAAAGGGATTTTGGATTAACATCTCATCTCATGAAGGACGGCACCTCAAACAGTTCAACATCTCCCTGGTGCTGCAGTGCCATGTCAGCATTAAGAATCAGCCCAGGTCCTGGTGGGAGGCTTAAACTCGTGACCTTCTAGCCAAGAGGTAAGAGCGCTGCTGGCTGAGCCACACTGTCATTATTGATATGTGCTTGCGTGGGCTGACATCAGTGTTGACTACAGTTTGACCTGAGAGTGGAAAATTGATGCCCCCACAGGTTTTAGAAGTAACCCCATCTTGCAGAAAAGCTTAGGGGTTTTTTTCCTTATTGGAATTTACCTCTTCTACCAAAGAGCTGCAGTTTCCAGCAGATGCCTAATCTCTAAATACTGACTTCCTAAACACCTTAAAGGAATTGGAATACCTTTCAGATATGTCTGGATTCACAGTATTTAAATGAAAATTTTTAGTTTCTCTTACAGTGTTTTCCAGGTAGAATGCATTTTTATAGCAAAGTTCCTGGTGGAGGAGGGAAGATAGGGAAGATTGATATAGTATTTCCAATAATTAAGATTAAATATATACTTACATTTTACAAGGTAGTAAAGGACCTTTAAGGCACCTTCCGCCTATATAAGCCAGGGTATTTTCCAAAGACACTTTAATATGAATAGATAAGATACAAAAAGGGGTAAGAAAAGCGTTCAACTGGTATCGTGCGCTATGCACAGCAAAGGAAATTCCCTTGAGGAATGTTTTCATTACATTACTACATACATAAATTTGATAGGGAAGAAATTATCTGTCTTGATTCTGCTTCTGCTGAAGTTGCCATTACCAAATTAGACAGTTGATGATTGCAGACTTGGACCCAGTCACTGAAGACTCATTCCAATTTGACAGTGATGCTAACCCTATTTAGCAGATGTTAAAATTTAAGCATCTGAAGACTATCTAGATTTGCAAAGTGATGATGTAAAAAGGAATTTTCTAGGGCTGAGGTACATTGTGGGTGCAGATAAACTTTGGAATAAATCTTTAGCTAGTCATCCAGACAGGTTTAGATTTATAGTTTGGTTGTTTTTTTCTTTTTAATCAGAACTTATAATTGGTGCTTATCCCAAGCTGCTAGCACCACACCAAATTTAATTTAGAAGCACAAATCATAGCAGAAAGTGAAACTCTGCCAGATACTAGCAATAACAGTGCCAGCTAGTTCTTACACATAAAAGAATCTCCCTCTCTCAGCAGATATCTCAGGGCAATCATACGTTCCTAAAGATACACTGAAAAGATGAACCAGTGATTTGACGGTGGGTAATATCCAGCAACCTTGTTTAATCAGATTTTAGCCTTCAAATCCTGCAAAGTCAGCTGGTTTCACGAGTTTCTGATTGCCTCAAAATCAGAGAGTGAAACAATGAATTAGAGCTGATCACCTACAGCTCTAATTCAGGACCAAACACTGGCAGTAAATATTCCAGAATGGGAACGTGTATACAAGCCTCAGCCTCATTTCTCCAGCCTAGATAGGAGGCGTTGAACTGTAACATCTTTTTTTCTATCTGTTCTCTTTTTTTTGTACAATGTCTTTGCTTGTTTATTAAAACGTTCACTGCTGTGATCCTGTTTTTTACCTGGGGAGTTGAGTGGATTTAAAGATGACACATAGCTGTATGAATCTTATATTTACTATGCCTTCTGTAAAACTGTACCTGGCTGACCAAAAATAACTTCTATAAGCCAAGAAAAAGTAGTGGAAAGGCAGGGTGAGGGAGACCAAGGGGGTTATGTGTTCTGCACAATGTGGTAGATTTACAGGCTGTGGTGTGGGAGCTGAGCCTCTTCCTCAGGAAGCCAGCTCAGTCCTGGAGAACAACCAGGGGCTCTCACTGCTGGATTCTGTGCTCTTACCAAGTGTCATTTCAGTTGCTCAAATGAAGTTATCTCTAAGCAGACAGATTTAAAGCATAATCACGCTGAAGACCTTCTACTGAGATTTTTTTCCAGTAAAAACTGAAGGGGTCTTCGTGACAAATTACCTGAATGGATTTTGAGAGGTTTGGTCCCAATCTTTGCAATGATTCCATAAATTCATTTTGGATCAAAGTAAATTGTATATATGAAGCTAAAGAGTCCTGACCTGCAGTCCTTAGTTCATTGATATGGTTTGCTTCTTGTAAATGGATTCTTCTTCCCTGAAATTCATAAGCCAATTCCACTATTATTATTATTATTATTATTATTATTACATTAAAACTATTCACATCCATGATTCTATGGATTACTGTACAAGGGCCTTTGTTCCTAGAAGTGGTTCCCTTTAAGTTTGTCAGAAATAATAAGAGAAAACAACTTTTTATATATTTCACAAAACAAAAGCTCCAAAAATGGACACCAGGCAAAATATTGAAGTAAATATCTCAGATATTTTATTTATACCAGTGCTCATAAATCAAGGCAATTGAACTCCCCCACCCCTTAGCAGTGAATTTTTTTCTGGTCATTCTCCTTCCACATCTCCAAAGTGCAGGCATACAACTCTGGCACTGCCTTGGGATATGGACTATCTACATCTTTCTGAGTGCTGCACCTCAACACCAGGAATCACACCACAACCCAGCATCAAGAGCTAGCAACTTGTGTGGGGTCCTTCCATGAGCTGACTGGGATCCCTGAAATCCATCTACCCTTGCTGAAAGGCAAGAACCTGAGAGGCAGCAGCCTCCAGCAGCATAATCTTCCCATATTCTGTGCCAGCCCTATTCTGATTTTGTCCTCTACACCAGACTAGCTCCAAAACCTCAGCTGTCCCTGCCCTCCCCCAAAACCTCTCCAGCCCAAACCTTCCCATCAAACTCACACATCTGCCCAAATCCATCTAGGGCACCTCGTCTTCACTTGTTTTGTAGTTCACTTCCACCTGGTACTGCATCTATCTGTACACCTTTATCTTCCACACTGCTTCTGCCATTCCCTCTACCTCTATGCTGGAGATCTTTCATGTCGGAGCCAATTGCTATGGTTACAGGCAATCTGCTGTATGTTTCATCTCCAGGAGCTGTAAATGAGGGAGTTTTAACAGCATTTGAGTAAGCACTGCCTCTTCCTTACATGGAGAACACAGCCCCACTCAAATTCATCCATCCACTAGTTGCTGTTGCATCATATATATTACACTAATTCTGCGTAGATGTACAGATTGACAACGAGCTCGCATCTTGAGAGAAACAACAGCTACAGGATTTTTATTTTATGGTCTTTTTCATTTTAATGGTGTACGGCTACCATTTCAGTCACATGCCTTTCTGGTTTTTGTACACAAGCTCAGATTCTGACTGAAGTATGAGGGAGAAAAAGATTTTATCTTATTTGTATCTATATATAGTTCTGTAAAATGTTAGTGAAATGAAATAAAATATACACACTCTGCATCCTGAAAACAAACCCTACAATAAAAATTGCACAGTGAGTTTGTTCCTTGTGCCTTAAGAAAATATTATTGGTAGTCCTGAAGTTTTAGTATCCTGGAGATGAAGTTCACAGCAATTGAGAATCAACTAAAATATGATCTTAAACACCAGTCATTCCATTTTATTTGTGTGTGTGTTTGTAATAAGGATGGGAGAGTAGGAAGAATTTCAACTCTGAATTTGGATCTATTTGTACCACTCTAAAAGATGAACAAAACTGATCATGCTAGTATTTTAATGTTTTAACAGGTGAAAATCACACTAGCTAGAAAAACTATTTACATAAATGCAAATGAAAAACATGCCAAGAACTGATAGTTTGTTACTGCTACAATTTTGCATCAGAATCTGATAAAAACAGCTGGCCTGATTTTATTTCACAAGGAATCCAGCCACAAACTCTTGCCACGATTCTGTGTAAAAAACAGATCTGCCGATCTCTCATAAACCTCAGTGGAATCAGGATGATCCACACACTGATCTTCACACTTTCAGCTCAGTCCAGGTGTCAACAGAGTAAATTCTGGTCCGTCCATCCCTCAGATAAAATATTTAGTTGCTCCTGCCAGGCTTAGAGGTGCACAAAGGGCCTCCAGCCCTAAAAGACTGGGAGCAGGAAGCCACCAAAGCAAGCGGCCCTGATTAAGGAGCAGCCATGGCCAGGCCACAGCACACGGCCTCAGCGCACACCCACGCTCTGGGAGCTGGTGGAGGCTGCACGTCAGCACTGACAGGTTGGCTCTCCCTAATCAGAGGCAAGTTCCTGTTTTACCCAGCAGCTGCACTGGATATTCTCCTCTGGTTTCGAAATCTACGGCACCCCAATCCCCGCGTTGTCGGGAGCTGCAGCTCGTGTCCCTGTGTATCAGAGCACAGCCCAGTGCACAGCCTGCTCCCTGCATCCCAGCGCTGCCTGCAGGTGAGGGGGCTGCTCGTGGAAAGCTCATTCCACGCTGGCTTTGGCTCCCTTCCATTCCTCCCACGAGGGCTGTGTGAAGCCCCTCACCAGCGCTGCCCGCCAGGAGAGAATCCCTCCCTGGAGAGAGGCGATAAAAATGCCCTCAGACAGTGCTCACTCCCCCATCCGCTGCCGTCCCCCATCCTCTACTGCTCCTCACCCAGCTGGTGATGCAACCTAGTCCAGTGTGAAACTGGAACAATCGACGGGAAAACAATTCTCATTTGTAATTGCAGCACCATATTTAGATTTGGTATAACGCAAAAATAAAACAAAGTTGGGCCTGAATTTGGCTTTCTGTCTGTAACATCTTACAAAGGGATGGTGACAGCTGAATGAAATCAATATATCCCTTAGGCAAATGACTTTCCCTTCCAAGAATAAATCTCTACAAAAATAAGATTACACACAGTTATTTCAGGGCCCCAAAACGAACATGATCCACAAATACAACAATTATTTTATTAGATATTTTAATAAACTCTCCTCCAGTTGACAATGTGGCCTTTTCAATCCCTCTCTCCTTGGAGTTCAGTTACTCATCATACACCCCTGACTTTGCTGTGAGTAGCACATTCAGAAAGCTATTACGCACACACCAAATTCCTGGAACTGGCAGTACAAAGCTGACCTTGGAAGGAGATGGGCCTTGAACAGCAGAAATACATCTGCAATGTGTGATGCACCACAGCGCACAGGGCAGGACACCCGTGGGGAGCACCTGCTGAGTGCTGCACCCCCGAGCTCAGCACCTCGTTCTGGCAGCCCTGTGTGTCCCAGGAGAAGAGCCCCGAGCAGGACGGACACACTCGGCTCAGGCTGCGGCCTCTGCCCATGAAGCCAGCGTGGTGCTTTGTTTTGTCACGGGCTACAGAGGAAGAACAACTGCAGTGCAAGTCTTGGTGTACCTGACAACAAATAAATGCCCTCATCAGCTCCAAGTCTGTGTTTGTTCATCAACTTAAACAAGGTGTGAGAAGGTTTTCAGCATGAATTTACCAATGCGGTTTGGAAATTTTCACCTAAAAAATCTTCGGCCCCTTTTTTTTTTTTTTTAGCATCAATTGATTCCCACTTTTAAATTTATGGAGCATTTCACACTGTTTCCTGCTGTGGTCGTCATCAGGTCTTGGCCACCGGATCATGAGGAAGCAAGGCTTGAATGGCAGAAAACCCTGTGGCTGTCCTTATCTACATGATGGCAAACACAAGCTGAGCTCTGTGCAAAGTCTGCTGGGCTGTCAAAGAAAAATTACAAAGGGTTCCCTTCTTTCAGTGAAGTAATATATTTCTGACTTTGCAAAAGTATTTTACTTAGCCACAATTGCATCATATCTGAAATTATTTTATGACCTGAGGCATGTGTAGCAGGCCCATCTGTTCTCTCATAGTGGCTCTGAGAGGACTGCCACCATTTCATTCAGTGCTTGAAAATGCCAAAAATGAAACAACTTCCATATTTGTTAATGAGATTTACCAGAAAAAGAACACCACCAACAAAAGAGAACACAAATACTTTCGTTCTGTATCTTTCCAAGCCAACATTTTAACTTTTCAAATATAGCCACACAAACCCATGACAATTGTCACTAGAAAAGCAACAGAAATCCAGCTAGCAATGAAAGGAAAAGTGGCTGAAGGTTAGGAGCTATTTGGTAAACTACAGCTAGCTTTTACACTTGTGATTTTTAAGAACAAACCTTTAATTTTGAAATTCACAGTCTCTCCACCATTACAAGCCCCTTCAGGGCAATGATCTATCAAGTTCTGACTGTTTCAAACTGTTTGTGCTAGATTCAGCATCTATCACTCCTCAGACTTGCTGCACATTTAGCCACAGAGCCAAGAAACAATAATTTTCAATTAAGAAACCTGGAGAAGACTTGGGGACTTGATTTATGGTGCATGACTAATTATCAAATAGCTAGCCTAATGAAAATTAAGCTGCTGGTTACTACAAAGATTTAACTTCATTTTCTTGAGAAGAAGCTGATATGACCCAGAATATAATTTATTGAAGTTTTATTATATATTTTAAAACAGGCAAAACAGCAGAAATGATCTAATTAAATTTTTAAATATGATTTAAAATTTTCTCATTTTTTACATTGTACACTGTAATGAAGATAGCTCGTGTAAACTTATATCTGAATTAAAAGCTTCTTATTGCCTGAAGTTACAGTGTTTCCTTTCGGATGGTGATGAAAGAGATAGGAATATGAAGGGCGATATGACAGAAATTGCTTTTAAGGCTCAGTGCATTTACAAGCAAAAGATTCTATTCAGCACAGAGTTGATGCACAAAAACTAGGTTCAATACCTAGAGTATTTTATATGTAAAATCCTGGTTAGATATTCTGTTTTAGAATTAGTTTTGCCATTCTTTAGAAAATAAGTAGGATAATACTCTATGATTCTTATTTATTTTTAACTCTTTGTGGGCTGCATTCACAACTTAAAGAAATCAGAGGACTTTCTTCTCTCAAGTATTTTCTTCCTGTTTATAATGGTCTGTTTCAGGGCTGCAAGGGTCCAGCTCTGTGGCTGTGAGTAGCATACACTCATCTGAGCAGTCCCACTAGAAACTTCCATGGCGGAGGAGGAAGGTTTACAGTTAGGCACTAGGAGTGAAGGTAGAGGCCTCTTAATTACTATTTCTGAAGTGAACTGTTGGATAGAAATTCACAATGCTATACGTTTAGGGTCTCCAATCACGCAAATATTACATTATTAAGCAGGAGGAATTGGCAACCTTTTAAATACCCAAAGCAAACAACTCTGTATAAGTCAGTAGTCACTACTATTTTCACCCCACACACTCACATTGACTTTCTCTAGTGTCCATGGATCTATATAGAAAAGGGAAAATGAAACAATAAATTCTTCAAATAACGCTCTTTTGCAGAAGTTAAAAACTGAAGGTATTTTTTCCAAGGAAAAAACAAATCTATTCCTATGGAAGAAGCCAGCCTTAGTTTGATGTGTGTCACTGCGAACAATTCTCCCTCTTGCTCTGAGCCCTGCATGCAGCACTCATAGGCTTTGTTTTGTGCACTTAGGCAAAACAATGGGGAAAGAAATATCAAGGTAAAATTACAAAACCCCCTAGATTAGAGCAGCTGGTAACAAGACTGCTCAGGATCATCACTAAAGATACTATTCACTGTAAGGGAGAAAAAAGGGAAGGAGGAAAGGATAACTTGATTTATTCAGGAAATTGCTTGTTTCTTCAGAAGGCCTTTATGGGGACCATCACTTTATGTTAGAAGACAGCTGGTAACCAGAAAGGGAGTGGGAATTAAATTAATTTCCTATCTAACTCTTTAAAGATCTGTGTTCTGTTCCAGTAGATGTACAGAGAGCAACTGATGCTTTTCCTTCAGTTTCCCAGTTGCAAAAACAGCCTAAACCAAGACTGCATATTTTTAGTATTTTCCATACTGAGGCAGCACTAAATCCTGATTAGCTCCAGTTTGGCTAGGAAAACTCTACCTACACAAATTTCCTTGATGATTTCAAGACCCTACATGCTTACATGTGTGTTTACAGACGTTTTAGCTCAAATGGGGGACTTTCTCGCAACAGGTTTGGTACAAGATGAGAGACACAACCCCAGACACTAAAGTCAAGTAACAATGCCTTACACTAGTCCACGAGGGAGAAATGCCTCCCTTTCTCTCCCAAGGTGTTCTCCACTATCCCTCTGAATTACTTGGACTGGCGCTGGGAGAGCATGTTGTCTTTGCTCTCCTAAACCCATTGTGTTGAACTGCTGTGTGCTGTTAAACAGCTGCCACAATTCATCCCTGGCCTGGCCATACTTCAATAGTGGGTGAAGTGATTCATGCATGTATGGACTGTAAAGTTTGTAAAGCACTTCAGGATCCTTTGACATAAAAGCTGCTACATCACTGTAATTTATTAGCTGAGCGCGTTAAGTCTTAATGACAATACCCTCCGAGGCAATGCAGCTCAGACTGTTAGGCTGAAATGGTCTTGAAAAGTTTACACACAAAACTAAATGTATACTGTAAAAGCTTCCTCTGTTTGCAGTCTGGGGCCACTGTCTGTCCACAAAAAGACTTCCTTGTCATGGTTGTTTCTTTAGGTTGCATGGCATTTAGGGGCTGGAAATAAACATATATCCAGATCCCTCCTTACACAGTGTTGCAGTGCAATGAAAGTGGTTGCTGCACCAAGCACAAGAATATTATCTGATTTAAAATGAGGGGAAGGTCTGTGCATAGTTCAAACGATCATGCATAGTTCAAACTATCAACAAAAATGCTGAGCACCTTTGTTCAAAACTTCCTTTTGCCTCCTGATTTACCGCTGTCATCAAATTTTCAAATAAGGCCATATAAAAAATATTCTACTTCAAGTGAAACCACTTCCTGTGGGGAAATAAAAATACAGGAAAACAGAGAATAAGACAAAAAGGTTGCAGTCTATTTCAGGTCTAGGATGCAGCATTCATATCTCCATGTTTTACCATTGTGAAGCTTCACGTAATCTTAGCCATGTGATCAATGGTAGATAAAATAAAGCACTCTACCCAGGGAGACAATCCTTACACATATATAATATGAGTTTTCTGTATCTGTAAGATGTAGAAAATTTATTGGAAGGAGAGAACGAAGTTGGTCTGTGCACTAAAAGATATATGGTCTTTCATTATAGAGACTTCTCAACTAAAATTTGGGAAATGTCCTTTTTTCCTTTCCCACAAAAATTTCACAGTTCTGACCCCTCTCTATTCATTGCTGCTAACATGCAATGTCCTCTGATTTCAGTAACAGATTGATATTCCACGTAGCAAGTTAACAGAACCTAAGACAAAAAGGAGAATTGCAGCCATTTAGTTTGACCTATATAGCTCAGGCCATGGCTGAGGTACGTGGCACTGAATGTCATGGGGACATGGTTATCTGGGCCTCAGGTCTCTCACTGTCACTGCCTTCCAAGGCACACTTTGCCATCTCGGAAATCTTTGGTCCTAGATATGAGAACTGGCATCCAGTCACTTTAAAATTCATGCCGTTGAGTTGTCATTTTCTCCAGAACAAGTCAAGGACTGATACGTACAAACACTCCCTGACTCATCACCTGTCTGCTCAGACTGGAGGTTTGAATCAAGAGCAGGTTCACTGTTTCCCAGGTTTACACAGTGGTGTGGTTTTCTCTGTAAAACCAGCAGGGTAATCAGTTAAACACATCATGGAGTATTATATCTTAGAACCTACCAGTAGATTTTTAAACTCCACAAAAACACCATATGGAGTTTGATTCCTTTTTTATTCTTTTGTCCCATTGACCTTTTCCTATTGGCGTTGGCTTCTGGTATAGGAATCTAATCCGAACTCTGTACCTTTTGGAGCTACTACAACATAACAAGCAGAGATGCTAGGGCAGTAGATAATGTCTGATGTTATCTAGGAAATGTCCTGTGTGTTTCTTCTTTAAAGTAGTGGGACCCAAACTCTGCTTCTCACCGGGCACTGAAAGAGCAGCATCTTCCAGTTTTCTCAATTGCAGTGCAATGCTTAGCAATAATCAGTGCAGGAACGAGAGGAGATGGAAACAATGGAAGAGAAACTGCAAGCAAAACAAGGCTTACTTGAGATTTGAATAAATTAGCTGCTGATGGAGGGAGATGGAGCAGATGGTCAGCCAGAGCAACCTAAGCCCAGGCAGTCCTATGAAAAGCAGCACAAAGCCAAGCAGGCAGCTCACAGAGGAGGGCCAGCTCAGGCATCCAGGGCTGGAGAGACCGGCACCATCCAGTGCTGGGACGGGCAGGTATCCCAAAGCCCACCAAAAAGAAAACACACAGCCTACAGTAAACCCTCAGGCAGACTGCTAAAAAAAAAAAACAACTAGAAAGCCAGCTAAGTATCCACAGCTGTTCAGGCAAAACAAACTCTTAACTAAGCACCCACCACAAAATTCACCTCAAAAAAACAAGAAATGGAGCATCTTATTTGTCCTTTAATCCCTGTTGGACCGAGAGGCCAGATGAGTTAAGAATCTGTGCTTTGGTATGATTGTGCAGGTTGGAACAGCCAAAAGAAAACAAGTTCAGCGGTCTCAGATCATTTCCCAAAGGGCCTCTCATACCACTGCTGGCAAGAGCTGCCTTTCTCCTTGGCAGCCACAGCTGAGACAAGGACAGAGTGGGTCTGGAGGTTGCCCACATTTTGCTGGATAATATTTTGTTAGCGCAGAGGACACTGCAGGGATAATGAAGTGGGATTTGAATTTACTGTTGCCCAGCGTCAGTTAAGGCACGACTACAACATCCAGGCAATTGCTTTAGCTGCCCCTTTTAAAAGCACAAACCCAAACCAGATTTTGCATTTTATTTTATTTTTAAACAGGACATGGCTGCATGAAGCACTAAATATGTTTTGAAGGGAGTCTTTATGCTTTGTATAAAAAATTCAGTGAATGTCATCTTTACCCCTTGCAAGCACAGAGTACATATTCAAAGAAACTTCATGAGAAGTGTGAAGACAGATGCTTTTTGTTTAATGTCACTTACTAAATTTTAGATCAAAATAAAGCAGATAATAAGTGTCTCCCACTAAATAAAACAGGTCACGGGTTCAGGAAAACAATTTTAAGTATGGTTGTAAAAACGCAGGGTTTTTTAGAGAAACTGGTTTTACTTTCTAAAATGCTTAAATTTTTAAAAGAAATACTCTCAATTTTCCCCAGATACTAGATTACGGACCTGAAGGTATTGCTAATTCCAGGTATATTCAAACTTAACAGCTGCTGCTTCTTGATAGGAACAGCATGTTTTCCCACTCCTCAGACTGCTGTACTACACAATGTTTATGCTTTAGAGAGAAAGGCCATAACAAGCTGACCTAGGATAAAGTCTAAATGCAACTCCTAACATGGATCACTGGAGAATTCTCAGCAGATTCTGATAGACAAGGTCTTATCAGGGTGTTCCTATAGTGGAGTATCCAACAAAGGAAATCAATAATTTCAGGAGTTTTTCTCCCTGCTTGTTGCTGTTTCCTGTTAGGAGATATATCAGATCTCAGATAAAAGTGTTAGTAAGCCTAAATAACCTTTACAGGAAATGTAAAGTCATCCTGGCCTCCAGCTCTGGACCACATAAGGCAGAAGGGATTTATCTGCTTAACAGCCATATATACCTACATCCTTGTATATGTGGCTTTTATTCCATATTTCATTTAAAGCAAAAGTTAATTCTGGAGAGCCTGTATTTTCTCTGTAGTTAAAGCAAAACTTGCTGAAAACAAAACAATGCAAACAAAGTAGAAAAATATCATAATAGTATAACTATGGAAAGCTGAATCATCAACAGTCTTCTCATATTTTATTGTGATTTTTCAAAGTGCTAAGTTTCTCTATTAGAAAGACATGGAGACCTAGTTTTACAGCATATTTGAAACACAGAGAAAAATGTTACATGCTGGGCAATGAAATTGAATTTTTTTATTCTTGAAAGAGACCTATCCATTTTGTTCAGTTCTGCCATATTTTTAAGTAAAAAAACAATAGGAATCTACAAAAATATTTTGGTAAAATTCGTGAATATCTGCAGGGGTTCTGGAACTAAAAGTGATATTTCTTCCAACCTTCATATGAATAACTCATCTGCTAGCCCCATTTTATTTAGCACAAATGAAATAATAAGGCAGAGACACAGAAAGCTGTTTCTCTGCTCGTACAGTACTTCTTGCTTGTTATAGGTCCATTAATACAAACCAGGCAGTTTTTGTGTTAAGGACTGAAGTAGTGGAGCAGCTATGTGTGCTTGTGGCTAAACATTTCCAAAAGACAGTCTCTGATGAGATGTTGCTGTGCCGTTAGAAGGGGCTGTGTTTGGGAGAGGCAGGTGAGCCTTAGGGAGGCAAAGGCAGGGGGGAGCAAACCAGAGCAGAACAGAGGCTTTGACCCTGGGATGGCTCCCAGGAATGCAGCCAGGTGCCAGGATCATAGCTGGCAAGGTAATTCTCCCAAACCCACAAAGATCAACAAACAACACGGCTCACATACTGTAGCTGGGTATTTTCTTAATGAAAAAATGAAGGGCATTGCTGCTTTTTCACAAGCCAGATATTAAACAGTCTGTATAGAAGCTCCAGTAATGATTTCAAGAGAAACATGGCAGTAAAGCAGAGAAGACCTTAGGCCACCTTTTGCAAACTGTGTGTTTTGGGTCTTGAGAAGATAGGTATTGCGGGGTTTACTCTTGCATCTTGATTATTCAAAATAAAAGCTGGCTTTATCAACATTTCAATTTAAAACACATATCATCCTGCCAAAACCCAAAGTTGTTCCAAATACATTTGTTAAAGCAATCTTGAATATGTTATATAATTCTAATTTTTAGTACTAGTTTCCCCTTTTCTCCAAATTTCTCTAAATTAGCCTTCTGCCTTATTTTGTCTCCTTCCCATAACTCAGCTGAAACACTTCTTGAAGAAACCACATGATTAGCATAACCTACAATGGATGGGATCAAGCTTTACAGCTATTAAGACGATAAATTGGGGTAACGACACTAAGAAAATATCACTACACCTAAAGTAGACTGGGAAAGAGAAAGCCAAAGGTTAAATGTCCTTCAGTATGGTTACAATAATAATATTATGCTTTTTTCAGGATGTTTTAGATTGGTTTAATGGATGAAAAAATTAAGAATGGTTTACCCTCCCCATCTCAGCCCCACCTACAATGTAGTGCAAATTAAACAATATAGCGTAAATTTTAAAAATATTTTTTCTGTGGTTTCTCAAGCTTCCAGTTTCTAGCAAAAACTAATATTAACATACCATCATCCATAAAGACTGCACCATGCTGTGCTAGGTTTGTTTTTGTCACATCCCACCTTAAATTGTAAACCACCTTTGAGAGCAGCCTTGCTAATTCATTTTCAACAGGTCATTTTAGGGCCAGACCGGGATTTGGCTTTTGCTTCTGAAAATTACATGTGAACATAATGCCATACAAATAATGAAAAATGTAAATATTCACCATTTGCTGGAATATCCTCAGGTCAACCAAACTCTTGCTGCTTTGTGATTAGTGGTCTATTAATGTGCACTGTGGCTATATCATCTTGCTTTCCCATGGTGACATTATAAGCCTATTAAATGACTAAGGATATACATAAATGTTGGGGGTGGAGGAGGAAGGCATTAAAACATAAAGAGGAATAAACTTCTTTGCTTTTTTGTTTTTTGCTGCTGTTCTTAGTAATGATGCCTTTTTAGTTCTCAGGGTAGCTCATGTCTCTCACTCTTCAGCAACTTCTCAGGGCAGCCAGAAAAGACATCCATTGCAACAAACTTCTTGAAGACTCATCTGCTGGTCTGGCTACACTCTGTGGCCAGAGGACCAAGTTCTGTCAGGAGCTGATGACAGAGGTAAACAGAGGGCTGCTCTATGCCTCAGAGTGCCCGAGGCCTCTTCCCTTTCCATGTAGCACCACACAGATCTCCTGGGTTAGTGGAAGCCATTGGATTCTGATCTGCACTTCAGCCCTTTGCCGTGCCTGGTCGGTCTGCAATGCACTACCAGCATGACAACACAGTCACTGACCTCCCTTCTCCCCATGACCCTCCAGCTCTCACCCAGTGTGCTGCCCATCCCACAGAGGACATCCACTCATCTGACACATTGCTCCTCATCGAGGCAACCCCTGGCCTGCTGCTCCTCCTGGAGAGGTTGCATCCATCCAGCACATCACTCCACCTGCCCGACTTCCCCCTCATGCTGCAGCTGTTCCAGCAGCAGTGAGGTTCTGTGACTGCACACAAGGCTCTGGCCCCTCCAGTTTGACCAAACACTCTGGGCACAAAATTTCTTCTTAAAAGCACTCTTCAGTTAACCACTCATGATTTTTCCATAGGATTTCACTATAACTCATCATTAAGGCTTTGGGATTTGTTGCTGGACAATGCAGCGGGGGGGTATAATTGAGACTGTTCTTCCTGATGCCTCTCCAGGAAAGCCACAAGCAAAGTCCAAAGCTCCAAGAAAGAACCCTGGCAGGTTGGCAATTTCAAAGTAACCGTGCATCTCTTTGCCATTTTGGCCAGTATCTGAGCAGTAGTTTTCTCTGTGTCCCTGGGAGGCATAAAAAACTAAGCATGCAAATGGAAACCAGAATGTGATCACCGCTAATTTATGAAATCTGAGTTATTATAAACAATGCACATTTCCCATTAATCTCATAGAAAATATGTTTTGTGTTAGAAAAGCAGAGTAATTCACAGTTTCCGGGGCAGCAAATTTATGGAATTGAAATATAATTTGAATTCCTGTAGGGTTAACAGATATAATTTTCACAATTCATTTAGCTAAAGTCACATTTTCTTCTTTTAACTCTCTTATTGGATGACTAAATTATGATGTATATTAAGTTAACCTTTAATCACTAAAAGCTGTGTTCAGACACTGCTACTCTGCAAATGTTAGCCAGGAGCAAGAGCTTTGTTCTTGTTAGGTGTGACCTTCTTGTGGGAAGAAGCCTCTTCCATAACAGTAACCTGCCATGCATTTTAGGCAAGCAAGAGTTTGTCCTTATATAGCCTTGGAAATACCTAAATACAGCACTGTGCTATGAATCTGCTTGAAAGGGAAACCTCAAACTCCCAACTTGGACATCCTGACTTCCATCTGTCATGTCCTAGTAAAGGCGGGCATCTTTTCAGGCCCTCCCTTCCATAATATGGAAGGTATTTATTATATTTTTCCAAATTAATCCAGCCCAGAGCTGGTTTAATAGTGTCATATTCTGCTAATTACACAGTCTTAACATTCAATGTTCCTGGCTGTGAAATGTACCCAGCCTCAACATCTCCATTTGATGGACTTACTTGATGTTTTGGCCGCTGCTGTTCAGACCCATCTGCTTGAATGGCATTATGCCCACTCATCAATTGGTTGGGCCTTTTCATTACAATATAGATGTCTATCATTTATGAGTTTATGCTGGTTTTCCAGCTAGCATTAGACTCAACAGCCACGTAGTGAGTGCTTCATGGAAAGGCACACACAGTGACACAAACCCCTGAAATCTGGTTTCATTAACAATGAACATAATACAGTTGAGGTAGATGTATATTTACATCATTCATTGTGAACAATTTATCTGCTGCATTTATCCCTTATTCTCTCTGTTTTCAAAGAAAATTTATGCACAGGCAATTTTTCCCCCGGTCTATTCTTCTCTGAGTCAGCGCTAAATCTGTAAACAAGTAGAGAGCTTTCAAAGTTCAACCGCTGGGTATTTGTATCTGTTTCATCATGTGGTTTTTTTAATTCACATTTTGCTGTTTGCGTAGACAGACTGCAAGAGGTGAACTTGTAAAAATGAATAAATAATTAATGTCTAATAATGAGTAATTTGTTACGAGGAATGATCTTCAGGCCAGTACGTGAGAATTTGGGCCTTCAGCTAAAGAATATTTGTTCCTCAATGTTACCTTCAGGAAAATCCCTCCTGAATTAGCATTCACAGGCAAAAAGAGAGATGACTGTAGACAAACTACACAGCCACTTGGGACTTTAATTCAAGTTTATGAACTTCATTAAAGACAATTTACAACATCTGTGGATATTTTCAGTGTTTTTGCAGAATTCATTTTACCTTATTTAAAAATAGACACCGTTTTTCTAAATGAAGGATCAAAATTTTCTATCAACATCATATGTTATGTTAAGTGCTAACCAAATATAAATCTGAAGACAAAATGGTGATATGGAATAAACTAATAAAAGAAAAGCAACCAGACAGATATTATTACAGAGATTATTTTAGATGCTCCTACACTATTTTCAGTGGTGACATCATTCAAGAGCCTTCAAATAGCTATTTTCTCCCCTTTCTGTTACCTGACAAAATAGCAGCACCAGGAAAGGAATTTCAGACAAGCAGTGTCTGCTTTGTATCACTAATTTAACAAAATCATTTCAAGCACTTTTTAAGATAGACAGTCCCACTCAAAATTTTTTTTGAGGAAATGTCACTATAGAGATAAGGGAAGACTCTATGGAAAATCAAATTATGGGATAGGAAAAAGGACTTCTGAGTAGTGATCCAGTTCCTTCCAGGCTGGTCAACAGCAGCATGCTAGCATTTTGTTTCCTTGGTTTTTAGAGCCTGGTGTTATCCCTGACGTTCACGGAGAAATCCAACTTTCATGTCACCAGACAGGCCTGCTCAGTAACCAAGCCTATAGTCTTATCCTTTTCTCTCTCTCTTCTTTTTTTCCCTCCACAGAAACACATGTAATGTATTTTAAGCATTCGGTGGTTCCTTGGGAGTTTTTTATGGAAGGCCCCATGCCCTGTGCCGGGGCGCTGGGGCGCGGTGCCAGGGCAGCTCGCTGCCACGTGTGACACAGGCGCACCCAGCTCGCAGACACGGGAGCCGTGGTGTCCGTCCTCCCGTGGCAAAGTCACCCGGGACCCGATGGATGTGCTGGGGGGTGCTCGTGATTGCAGCTTGTCAGATCCTGCCAGCTGTTATCTCATGCGTGCGTGTGGCAGGAGCAGTGCACACGCTCCTTTTGCTCTTTCTCCCCGCCCGGCGCAGGCACGGGCAGGACGTGGGCTCTTGTTTGCTGTTGCTCCCCAGGAGCTGTGTCAGTGTGCACCGAAACTATTTCACAGCCGCTTACAGACTGATTTCCAGGCTGGGGAATTTTCACCAAGGCTGGGTTTTGTGGGCTGCAGCCAGGGAATTATCCTTACACCAGTCTGAATGTCGGTCTTGAGCTGCTGCAGAATTCCAGAAGTGCTGGTTTTGGGGAAGAGTCTGTCTAAAAGTGATGACACCGTCTCCTCTGGAAAGTCCTCTTTGCACTGCGATACTACTGAAGAAGGAGCACTGATTTCTTGCTTACACTTAATCAGACTTGTTGACATTTAGATGGAGGAAAAAAAAGTGGCTCCCCTGAATACATTAATAGTGTAGAAAAGAAAGATATAGATTACATGGGCCCTCTATAGAAGCAAATCTTGCATGAAATTCTTGTCATTTGATTAATATCTCAAATCAAAAGTCTTACCACATTGCAATCTGGGAATCAAGCCAGCTAAGAAACTAAAACATATATTTTCAGCATAACTGTGTTCATAATGACAGGACCACATGGTCACAGCTTAAAATTAAATAAAATCTGTTGATTACTGTCCTTTTTCTAGGACACCAGGCAGTACCTTTAAAAACAAGACAAACCACATCTGCTTGTAGAAAGAAAGATACTCTTTGAGAGAGCTGGTGATGGAGACCTGTACATTGCTGGATGCTGGAGTACAGTGAGGTTCCTTTGGGATTTCCACCTGGTGGGGCAGGGAAAGAATGGCTTCCAATAGTTTTTCTCTTCTGAAAACTTCAAATCACCTTTTTTTAACCACATTTTTTTAATGAATGGGTGCTAGACTCTCTTACTGACAAAACCAAGTCTCATCAACTTATCACATGCCTGTGCAACACTGCACTAAACCTGCCCAACACCTTCTGAATTAGCACCCTATCTCTAAGTATTCGCCTTGCTGCTAGGCCGGCAGTTACTATAGACTTCTTTCGCTGTTGCCCAAAGCACTCCTATTTTAGCAAACATTTCTTTCTATATCAAGCCTCATGCAGTTTGGCACCATTAATGATGATGTTATTTAAGAACCGCCCTAGGAAAACAGAAAGAGAGAAGTTGCAAACCTCTGCTCCCTCTCCCTCTGCACAGTCCCTCCAGCCACAGCCCCTGCCCAGCAGCAGCAATGCTGGGCAGCCCAGGATCACATGTTGAGGTTTGTGCGGAGGCTGTTCAAACACAAAGGGATGCTCCTTTCTGCAAAGCAGTTATCCTGCTCATAATCACAGCAAACGTGGAATTTCTTTCATGTTCCCCTAGTGGTGCTTTATTCTAGCAGGAATTAGTTCAGTAACTCAGAGAACTGTACAGAGAACAACAAGGAGTGCATTTGAAACACCAAAACCTTAGAATTTAAACTATTGTGCAAATATAGGCCTGCAAAGAGAAAAAACATTGCTTTAAGTAAATATTGCAAAAGGAGAAAAACCTGGGCATTATAGGATTTTTTTGCTTATTTAACTTTATATAAAGTATGAAAATTAATGTGACATGTGGATAACTTGTTCCTTCCAGAATGCGCTTTACGAGTCATAGATTCTATATGATGCTTCAGTTGCTATAGTAACTCTTTTTTACAGCATAGCAAATACTCATACAAAACCTTTTGACTTTTAGTAAGAAAACTTGCATGCTCAAAATGTTTTCAAGTAAACTTTATGACCTAAAAGTAATAGATTCATTGTCTTTCCCTTCTCCCATCTCTCTCATCTAGATATAAGCAATTAAAATTATGCTTCCTTAGTCAAAGACTTACTCTGTGATCTAAAAAGTGATTTCATCTCACAGCTATATTTTATGCAACCCAGTAACTTTGAGTAAATTACAGTGAGGCTTCATATGTTAACTACTGTAGTAGATTTCCCTCTTTTTTCCCTTTCCCTCCTTTTTTTTTTTTTGCTTTGTTTAAAGGTGATTAATTACTCAAATGCAGAGTGAACCATTCACTTAATACACGGTGTGTAAGCTCAGTCCTTTTTATCTTCCCTGTTTTGAACACCCAACCGGCCAGTTTTACCCCACTGAACTAATGCAAGACAAAAAAAAAAAAAAAACCTCAATGGCACACACTTTGGATAAATACCTCTACACTGTACATTTGCCAAGAGAGCTTCTAAGATCAGCTCTGTAAATGTCATGATCCTTAATGCTATTGTGGTATAACTGAAGAGCGTTCCTTGAGCCCATTTGGCTGGGCTGACTAGCGCACTTTGTTTTCCCAGGAGAAGAAAGCAGAGTAGTAAACCATTTTTGCAGAATGTCATTCTCCCACAACAGTTTATGAAAGAAACATCTGTGACAAGAATCTTTAATGCTTTTCTCAAAGCCAAGCTGACAGTAAAAGAGCATTGCTAAAAGTGGCAAATCAATCCCATTCCACTCCTTCTAGAGCAGGACACCTAATTTGCTATGTATCACATGTATTTTCTTCGCATGTGCTGAGAGGCTGTGACATTGATGTGGTGGCTGTCGTCCAAGCTTCTGTTGAATAAACACTTTGGCCATATAGCAGGCACACTGGCATGTTTAGCAATGTCTGCTGTCCAGTGTGAGTTTACTTCACCTCAGGGAAAAGTTTGTTTAATTTTTAGATTGCAGTTTGGGGACATAAATGGTATCTTTGAAGGCTGATTTGAAAACCTTGGGGGATTTTTAAACTTGGCTTGCTTAGTAAGGGGTTTTGTACTACCTGGCAACACAGACATGAGACAGAAGAAAGTAACAACAAATACAGTTCAGCAGCTAAAAATTATTTCATTACTGGGCTTGTGTTTATTGTGGTATAAAAATAAGACGATTCAGCCAAAACCAGCCTCAAAAAAAGGTATCTAGATCTAAGAGAATAATTTTTATATTTAGTTAGTTAAAACATCTGAAAGCTTTTACTGACATTGGACAATGAATCAAAGCTCTGGTGAGTGGTGCACTGAGGAAACTGAGAGCTCAGCTGTGAATCAGAAGGATCTTTCTTAAGTTACTGTTGTTTTTTTGAAAGCTGTAACACTACTGAAAGTTTTGATTATCCCCAAATTAAAGTAAATCCTTAAATAAACTTCTGATGTCTGTAACATTTTAATTATTCTATTTTGAAGCTTTTTGCAAAAGAAAATAAGGTGCAAAGGGGACCACAACTTTTGGCATGGCTCATATACACTATAGCATTCTTCTTTTGTGTAAGGATGTTAAATGTAATGCCTCTCTTGTCACCCTTTCAGCATGAGCACGTGGGCCAAGCCATGCAGTTATCCAGCACTATCCCATCTCCCCCTGGATCCCATGGGAGATCTGGCTGAGGCCGGAGTTCACAGTGTAATGAGATGGATCTAGATAGTGAACTGACAGCTCCAAGAACCTTTCCTGGCAAAGAGATGGGTATGGCCACATCTGAAAGCTGAGTGAGATTAAAGGTGGAGTGGCAGGGCTGAGAACAGCCACAGAGCACAGCAATGGCAGATGGCTTGTACCTCACTCATTGCCAGGGGAACGGTGGTAAAACTGCTGGAACACAAACTTAGAACCCAAATTTTGCACTTAAGATAAGGGATCCGTACAGAGGGCAGCCATAAGAATTTCCTATTTACAGGGAGCTTTCTGAATTCAGGCTCTGGCATTGGGGCTGTTGTATGTTATAAAGCTGAGAAAGTCCCAAGTTCCAAAGAAAATCTATTTATTCTGTCAGTTGCCATGGATAACACTTGTTTGTATACGTCTTTAAAGGCAAAGGAGTGGAATTGCATAAATAGAGGGACTGGAATTCAGAATACATTCCAAAGAGATATAATTGGCATCTCCATAGTTGTTCAATTAGTAGCACTTGATCAGATAACCGAGGCAGTCTAAGTTCTCCTGAATGTCCCCGTGAAAGTCAGCTCAGTGGCTTGTGAGCAGAGTGAAAAGGTGTGGAGGAAACTCAAATGCTAATGATATTTAGAATGATAATTCACAGCACCACAGAGAAATGGAAGACAGACTCACCCTGAGGCCATGTGAATGGAAAGCAAGGGTAGTTTCCAAAGCAAAAGGCAGACCTGAAAGATTTAATCCCAATGAGAACAAGCCACCTGTTCTGCCACATGCATTTCCTCCTCATTCTTCATACCACCTGCCTTATGCAGGGGAGAAGGATTTCATGTCTTCAGGAGGCACAGTTCTGCTCTCCTTTTTTTTCAGAAAAAAAGTGCCTGCACACAGTGAGAAATGTCCCTTGCAATTTTCAAGCTCATTTGAACTTGAAAATACTCTCATCTGAGTTCAATGGGACAAATCTTCAGTAGGGCACGCTTGGCTGGGCTGGATGCTTGTTGAGAAAACCAGTCTGCAACCACCTGTCGGCTGCTGGGTCCTTTTGTGAGCATTCAGCTCTTTGAGAATAGGACCCTATTTTTGCATCTGTACAGCTCCAAGCACATTCTGTCCTTGTGGAAGTGTGGAGCTTCAGACACTACCCAAAATGCATGGGTTTTTTTAAACATTGCAATAGCTGCAGTAATACATAGGCAAGTAAACAAATCCCTGCCAGATTAACCTTGAGCCCTGAATTTGCCCAGAGTACAATATAAGCAGGTAGTTTGAGCACTACTGGGATTTTTAAAGCAAATGTATCTGGTGCAGTAGATAGCAAACTGCTTTTTTTTTTTAACTTGTTCCTCATTTCCTTTGGTGTGCTCTCCTCCCACATAGTCGATATCCAAAACATCAAAACACAATTTCGTTCTATTTTTCAGAGTTCATTTACTTACGCTCAAAGGCTTTTGTTACAAAGAACAAAGCACATGTGTCTAACAGTTTGACCCTTCCTCCATCCTTCCCTAGGGGCTGCAATTAAACTTTCATTTAAGTAGTTATTTGGTGTGTGGGATACTATGCTAAAATACTTTGAATCAGTCGTTTTTGTAAGGCCCCCAGCTGCTCTGTCTACAGCACCCAGCAACTCTTCTGATCACGTTGGAAAGACTTTGCTAATGTTGGGTATGCTTGGGAGGAGTGATTATTTAGATAGAAGAAATGAAAATAGAGAAAGGATTCTTTTTAGGGAAAGGCACTGACTGCAAAGGACAACTGGAGTGTGTATTATGTGTCTGTCCATTTCTTGCCCATCATTTTCTTTCTGCCATGGGAATACATCAAAATATTGGCTTCCTGTGAATAAGGCACTTATTCATGACTTAGGACCTTGTAAATTCCTTATGTGATTGTGTTAAAATGTCCTTACATTTCCCATGCTCGTACTAGATTTTTATGTGTGCCAGCACATTCTCCCTGCCCCTCCTCCTGTGCCACTTTACACGTACAAAAATGGAAAATTTGTTTTCCTAAAAAAAACTGCATTCTGAAAAAAAAGTTTGTTGATTTATCACAAAAGAAGGAAGAAGTCTCTTGTTCCCACCTATACCACCTCTTGTACCCTTGATTTTGTCATTATTTTCCATGTTTTGTGAGAAACAATAATCATATTTATTTCTGAATTATTTTGGAGTTGTTCCCCATTCCTCACTGCACCGTGCCCCAGTTTGGTTGATTTTCTTTCTCATCTCATTCATTTCCTTGAAAGCATTCACACCAGAGCAGCTTCATCCACTAGTCTGTGGCTGCAAACCAGATTCCTCTGGAGAAAACTAAGCCTAAAGCCATACACCAGTACCAAAGTGGTACTTGAGTCACGTCCAGGAGGGCTGCACCATCAGCCAGTCTTCCAGTGCACAGCTAACACACTTCTTACAGAAAATTTTACATCACATGTGCAGTGGAAGCATTCAAGCCAGAGGTCCAAACTCTACTTAATTAAAAATAAGTCCTGTGAACCACATGAAATGGAATTGTAAGGAGCCTAAGCACGTATCAATCCAGTTTACAAGCTCTGTTTCTATTGCAGTGAATTGCTGGCTAATTTAATGTCTATCGTACATGTAATGTCTGCCAAGTCTGCAGCCTCCCTTTCAGTGGGATCACTAAGAATCTCTGTGCCCTTTAAGGTTATTTTCAAAAAGTTTGAGACTTCATCTCTACAGATTCACAGTTTCTGGAAGGATGAAATACCAATATTTTCATACAAGATGCATTTCTTCAGAAATCTAGCTAGAACTTGTGCCACTCATGTTGAGATATAAATCCCTGTCTGCACAGCAATATCAATAACAGTTCTTCCCAATTATGCCAAAATGTTTTTTGCATTGACATTGTAGTTGTCAGCTCATATGTTTCCACCAAATGTGCACTCTAGGACTAAACTGAAACTGAATTTAGAATAATCTAAACTTTTGGGGGTGGGGCAGCAATTTGAATCTTGTACGTGCTTTTCATGAACGGCTTAATCAAAACTCAATCAATTCCCACCTCACCAAGTTTAGAAAGGGATTAAAATCCAGTACCAGATTTGGATCTGAATTTTGTGCCTGGGGGCTCATTTCTGTTATCAATTAGTTGTTGCTCTTGTGATGTATCAAAAGGCAGTAGCATATAGGCTGTTGTTTAGAGATGTACATAATGTAGCTTTAAATTTCATTGGGAAACTAAACAAAACCTCTGGCCTTAGGGCTGCATGTTCAAATGCTACAGTCCCATAGTGCATTACACCAGTCAACACTTCTTTTCAAATACCACCCGCATAACAATTAACCTCACTTCAACCTTGAGGTCTCTGATTAGTGATGGCCTATTGTTTAAGTTCCATTAACATAGCCCCTGTGTTGCCCTATTCTCACTCAAATGGACTAATCAAATCAGTCACCAAGGACTTAAGCTCAGGGTCCAACTTCTTTAGTAAGCAGCAATTTTCAATTTAAGTAGAACGGTGGATGTCATCAACACAGTCACAATTAGTATAGCTCTGACATGGAAAACATTCTTAATGATCCCAAATTTGTGAAATATCAAGGACCCCAGCAACTTGCAATATGAGAATTTCTATGTATAATAGAAAAATTACAATATCAATAGGATAGTCAATGCATTACCTTGTACCAGACAAGGCTGTGAAAGGAAAAACCTCAATCAGATTCCATTTAATTTCAAGAACCAAATGCTGTTTTGAACCAGTAGAAATAAAAACACATCACAGCATTCATAAAATGTTGTTTTTTGCTGCCCACACCATATTTATTATGCAAAAAAATGAAAGAATTGTTTATTTTTCCAAATCCAATCACAAAGTTGTTATTCTTGACATCCTTCTTACTTGGATTACACAACTATGTTTTCATTCACATTAGCTGATACTTGCTCTTTCAATCATTTGGAATTAAAAGTGGTCTAGTATTATTTCTTTGGATTATTTTTAACACTGTCTTCTATTTCTGTCAAGGTATTGGATGATTGGAGCACAAACCTCTAAGAAGATACAGTGGAAAACTCATGGAAAATATTTCACCAGTAGACTTCAGGGCCAAATCTTCAAAGGGCCAGCGTGCATGTAATGAGAGTTACTGCCTCCTTATCAGCACAGATACCCACGGTGCACAGGCAAGGAATTCTTTTCTTTCCATGAACATGCAGTTACTGCATGAGCAGCACAAACATTTTCCAACCATTCAGATCTTGCTTTCCCTTGAATAAGCAGCAAGAAGGCAAAGTGGGAAGCCTCTGGCCATTGAGCAGGACACTGAGGACTTTCAAAATGGAGCCTTTGTGGCAGATACGATTTTGCTGTGATTATAACTGGTAATTCCTACCTAATCAAAAAGAACTTTTTTTTTTCTTTTTCTCTTGCTATCTTGTTTTCTTGCCAAATTGTGTCTGCTTTTTCAGTCTAATACTTTTTCAGACCATGGTGGAATCATACTCTCTCATCTCCTCAGAATATGATGAAGTTGCTAGATAATGTTCACACGTAGCTATTCTTTTATGATCAGCTAAAACACTGTGCACAGAATACACATTGCCAGACACATTAAGTGTTTTATTTTTCTGCTTCAGAGAATGAAATTTGGCAGAAATATTCCCTAATTTAAATCCAGCTTTTGTCTGCCTCATTGCTTTACACACCATGTAGTGAAAGAACTGGCTTCACACTGCTCCCACACCACCAGCCCATCTGACTGACAATAGATCCAATCTGCATTACATGGGAGGCCATGTGAGTGGTCTATTCTGCTCCTCCATCTCCACCGACAGCTGGAACTGGACTTGGAGAAAATATCAGGAGAATTTGCATGATAGTCCATTTGGAGCACATATGCTATAAATTCACCATTGCTGCAAAATGGCAAGCCATAGGCCTCGTCTACACAGAAGTTACGTGAATTGAAATTAAAACCAATTTAGTCTAAACCAGAATGAATTTCTGCATGAACGCCCATAATAGGTTAAAATCATCTTGCTTCAGTTTATCTAGCACCGCTGGTTTTCCCCAGCAGACAATTAACCAAGTGCAAGAGAAGCACAGACACTGCCAATGAGTCTCCATCTTTAATTAAAGTCACTTTAAACCCCACCTTTAGCCCCGTTGCTGGCAGGGGCTCTGTGTTATTGGCTGGGGCTGTTCAATCACACCTGTCATTCAGAACTGGGAAGATTCTCTTGCAATCCTTCAATTCTTGCTTGCATTACCCACAGTCAAGCATTGCCTCCTCTTTGGAGGACTCCAGAAGTGGCACCACACTTGCCCAGTATTGGATCAGGTTAGATCCTTGCAGTCCCTCAGTGGAGGCATTGGGGCAGCAGCTTCTGGAGTGGCAAGAGCTACACACATTCTCCAGCCATTGTTTTGGTCACGTTACCCCTGGGCACTGACCCCCTGCCTGCACTGCCTCCTGTTGCTCTTTTGTTCAAGAGAAAACTTGTCATTTAGAGGCTGATTATTAGTTTTCTTTTCTCTTCCCCACCCGGAGTCCCCCTTTAACTGGATCATCACCAGTTTTAGAAGAGTTGCCCCTTTCTAAAGAAAACAAAACAGAATAAACAACCTCTTTCCAGTTCCTGCCAGAGCTCTCTTCTTTTCACCAACATCCATTTTCTCCCAAACAAAATGAAAGGACAGGGAGAAAAAAGACAGCTTCTTCCCTCCCTCCACAATGAAACAACAAAGAGCACAAACAAAATTAAAATTAGGCATTTAAGCTGATTTTCGCCACTTAACTTTTGACATGTTTTTGCAAATTTTGTTCAAGTCCCCTCTGAAGACTCAGCCAGTGAAACCCACTGTATCAAGTGGTGTTTTCAAGCCTTTTTCACATAACTTCCGTGAGACAGCCCACATGTTGTTTGGAGTGGCAAAGGCACCTTTCTGCTAACATGAAAACCGGAGGCTGTGACACAACAAAGTATCTGTCCTTTTGGGAAGAAATCAAGGTTTAAATGCATAATTTTTCAACTTTATGTACCTCTGAAAATATTTGGGGTCTGATACATCCAAACTCACTCTGCAAAAGGATCTCCAGGTGGGTGATTTATTAGAAGCTAAAGCCATTGCCCAAAAGTTCTGTTCTATTTTATGCCCACGTAGCGTCGGTTCAGCTTCATTGTCTTGCTTTGAGAAGTAATTGTTTTTCTCTTCAGAAATATATTTTTCTTCCAGTAAGTCTGCATCATATTCATCATCTGGAATGTATTGGGAGCGCTGCACTGGGCTCAGCTTGCAGCTGCTCCCAATCATATCCGATGTGCTCAGAGCCGACCTGCGAAAGCCTCAGCAGGCGAGGGTGGGACCGCCAGCCCCGCCACCACTCCTCCTTCCCGTCCTTGCACCCGCGCTCCGGGGACTTCGCCACTCTCTGCTTCATTTCCAGGTGTAATTCAGAATGCCTTTTTTGATCCACAAAGCCGTTCACGGTTTGTATTTCTTTGAGGCTGCTTCTCTGTTTCAACATCGTGTTTCACCTGGCAGCCAAGATTGGCTGCAGTTGCATGAGATGAATAGCAATGTTGACTCTGTAAAATACATGAGAGTTTGCAGAATGACAGGCCATTCTCAGTGGATGTACAGCACAGGAGCAATAAAAATATGGGGAGTGTCTTGTTTCACAGGCGAGAAAAGAAAGGATTTCTTTCCATTGGAAAAAATTAATATTCTTCATATTTTTGTAAAAATGCCATGAAGTGCAACCACTCCCTTGAAAATATTCTGCAGTAGAATTGCTAAGAACTGTGCTCGCATTTGTATTGTGGGTTACACCAGCAATAGTATCTTTTTCTTAGAAGCTGTTAGGTTTTTTATTGGTCTCATTTAGATCTGAAAAATCCTGAAGAAAAAAAGAATCACATATACAAGAAGCTCATGAGATGTTACCAACATAGGAAGTCATGCAAATAGAATACTGACTACTGGAAACAGAAAATTAGAATTTAATTTACAAAAGGAATTAATTAAATACAACAAAAGAAAGAATACAGTATGTGCTAGTCAAGTGCTGCACATTTCTTCACTAAGACCTGTTCCCTAGGTCCAGAAGAAACCTTCTGCACTGGTCTATGCAGATGCCATAAGGGTATTCCTCCATGGCTTTGCAATCATCCAGCTTCTCTTGGGATTTATCTCTGGTTACACAGCCTACATGACTGAGGCAAGGCACAGGTGTTCCTGTAGTACACTCAAGATATTCCTCCTTCTGTATAAACCCAGTGCCTGCTACCTCCAACCAAGATCCTCTTTGCCTTTCCAAGAAGCACCCAGGTCTCTCCACATGCCTTTGTTCCCTTCTCCCCCATTCCCACCTTCCCACTGCTCACCTTGAGGTCTCTCACCTTTTTTTGTTGATGTGGCAGCCAGCCAAGAATCCTACTTAACTAAAATAAAACTATTTTTCTCTGGCTTAGCTGAACTAAATGTGCTGAAATTAAATTAATAGGCCGAGTTATAAAATACATAATGTTGATGGTTGTGATTTTACAGTAAGAAATATTCTGCTTCCCTATAGATGGAAGGTCTTCATTACTCTGTCTTCTTGACCTAGAAGAAAAACTTGTGGCTGTAAGGAAAAGATTGAGTAGAGGACTTAAAGGCATTCCAGAAAAAGAGGACAAATGGAAAAATAATAGCTTTCTCTATTTTTTTTTTATTTTTTAACAAAACCCTTTTAAAACAAAATGTTATGCTTGTTATGGTGGTAACTAGCTGTCATGTCACTTCACTTGGGGTCATGTTTGGAACTGGCCAAAATGCTCATAGCCCTGTGTAGGATACAGTCCAAGCCCCTGTGTTTTATGATGAGCTGTGCCCATTGCAATAGTTTCAGCAGCATTAAGTCAGCTCAGTAAAGATAACTGAATATAAGGAAACACCATTTTTCCTCACTTTGACAAGACTTGAGCAAAAAGGGATAGTGAACCCTTAGCACTACATACAGCAAGCGGATAGGAAACCATCTGCTCCACCGCTGCCGGCTTTCCTGAGCCTGGGGACCTGAGAGATGCCCCAGGCTCCTCAGCAGCAGTTGCTAAGGAAACATTTTAGGGAACCTTTTTCATAAATTCATAGTAATCTCCATTTCTCAAATGTCAAGGCTAATGACTCACCCTTTGATTGCAAATGGGATTTACTACCACAGAATTGCTGGCAGCCTTCAAAGCTAAATTGTATTTGTCAGCATTTGAAGACTTTTAGTACATTGGTTACCACTGCTCCCCTTGAGTGAGTAGAAAATGTAGATACATGAATATCTGGCAGAATTCCCTCAGATATATTTCAACCCTTTCCTAAGTTTCCATATAGGAAAGAAGACAGGTGTTGGTGTCTGAAGGGCTCCCGCAGCAGGGAATCCTCACAGCAGAGCCTGTGCCTTTGGGGCTTTCTTGCCTGAGGTGCAACCAGCCTTCTCCTGGGAAGCACAGACCCCAAGAGAGGGGAGCTGGGACCAGCCGAAAGCTGTCTCTGGGGGTGACCAGTAGAGACACACACCCTGCCTTTCCCCCCAAGGGTTACTTCTGCTTGAAGGCAGCTGGATACGCCCATGGATTTTCTGCAAGTCACACATGAATCAGTGTCCTTGGTTTCCACTGATTAATCGCCATGGCAGCCTGCAGTTTTACCCCTGGTGTGTTTGGGATATCACCTGAAATGAGACCAAGAACCTGACACTACCATATTTTATGCCTTCACAATTCTTTTTTCGCTAAGTGCCAAGTTTGCAAATGCGCCCTGAGGCTTCTTTCTTCAAAGTATTTGAGAAGTTATCAACAAACTAAACTTCAAGGATGATATCTATTGCTTTGAAGGCAATACATATTTAGAACAAGATTCTCTCTCAAGTGATACAGATTTCACTCCAGGTGGATCTACTTCCAAGTTAAAAGCATATAGCCCAGAATTAAATTTCAAAAGTGGATATTCTAACTCCTAGTACTTTAAAAATACATAAAAGAACCTCAAATAAAAACAGACCAAACCTCAACTTTTCTGTAAATTAATTTTTGTGAACACTTCACATTTATATAAATGCATATTATAAATCCACTTGAACATTGGTTCATACTGCATTTAACACATTTTCACTTAATATAAAGTTACAGAAATAATGTATTCATATTATAAATCACTGTGACTCATGGAAATCCCTTCTCCCTGGAATTGCCAGTGACTGGTATATGGAAGATACTGATGAGACCAACTTTATGTCAGCATCACATTGTTAGGGGAAACATTCCTTGATATAAAATCAGTATCCACCCATTTAGGAACATGGACTTAAAACACACAGAAATTCCTGCAGAGGAACACTTATATGTTATTTTGAAGTGTTTTCTGGTCACCTTGAACACCATTGTCCAAAACAGGCAGATGGAGTAAACACTCATCCAACTTTTACTTTCTCTGTCTAGAGAAAATATATCCCTCAACTACATTTTGTACCACTCTGCCTAGAGACAGACAAATTGGCTTTCCTGTTGCATCTGGCTACAGGATTTTACAGTGTAGATTTGCTCATTTTTCAGCTTGCATGTTTAGCTAAATTGCCAGAATACACGTCCTATGCCAGGCCAGGTGCTGGGAGAAGGCTCCACTCTAGAACTCTTTTTGCCTAGAACACAGAAATAGGAATTCCTGCCTCTGAGATGCTGACACTGGTGCTTCTAAGGCCATATTTTTCCTCCACTGATTGGCTTCTAATTCTATAGTCTCTCATAGAATTTTGCTTTTACTGATGCAATAAAATGAAGTACTGTGAGTGTAGAGGTGGTCTTAGGCAGCTCCCCTTTAGTTTCCAGCTGGCTCTATCTAAAATAATAATTTAAAGAATACAGTTAACTCGGAAAATAAGTCTCCAAAACTTGACTGAAAACATGTGGCCCCAAAATGTAGATTAAAAATGAACAAACATCTGCATTATCATACTGTTTACCAAATGCTGAAATCAAAGTCCAGTCTATGCACTATATCCTCTTTCTGTAGCCAAAAGGTCTGCTTAGTTATTACACAATATAACAAAAACCTGATAGCATATTATTTTAGTAACACTGAGTGTTCTCATTCAGCTAATGATTATTTACATCATTTCTGACCAGAAAAAAAAAATCCTAAGCTGTCTAGGAGGATCTGTCTTTTCATTTCAGACTCATAAATACCTGTAACTTCTGCACCTGTGTGCCTTTTTTTGTGTGAAGTAAACTGCCATGATGCTGCCCCACATACCACAGCAGCTCTGAAACACCCTGGCTGATCCTTTACTTGTAAACACCAAGACAGTACCTGCATGCTTCAAAACAATCACACAGTTGCATGGAGCCACAGCACATGTGATCGTGGTTTAACCTTTTGAAAGAATCGTCTTCTTGGTTCTATTAAAAAAAAACAGAGATAGAGACTCTGGGAGGTTATGACCAATTTTATTCTCATATAGTAAATGTGAAATCCTGAGGACTTTGAAGCATTCTGTAATTCAAACAAAGTTTTATTATTTCCTGAAATGCAACAACCATCAGAACATCATCAAAGTAGATTAACACTTTGTTGTCTTACTTCTTAGAGCACTAACAACCTGATCTACCAGCACAATAGATGTTCCTAGTGCTCCCTGTTCAGTTGAAGTAGGGAATTTCCTCTAATTTTGGCAAATGTTATGCTGAGAGAAACGTTACTTAACTCGCCACACAGCCATAAATCTGCTTTGTAAATCTTGCACTTTTTGGAAGGCTTATTGCTAAAACTTTTGCTTCAGAAGCACATTTAAGGGGTTTAGATTTAATAAGGTTAAAAACCATCTGAGCATTTTGAGACTACAAAGAAATAATATATCTGTAGTGTCCCTTGCGATAGATTAGAGACAGGACTTGGTTGCGGTAATGAATATAAATGGGATTCTTTATTAAAGCCACTGGACAGAAGCAGGACTGTAGCTCTGCTTTCCAGCTCCCAGGCTAACTGCACACAACCTATGCTTTCTAATAGCACCACGCAAGTCTATCCTAAATCCTGGCCTAGATTCAGCAGTTTTGGAAGGGATTGCCAAACTCCATGAAACCTAGCTGCTCAAATTGTTCAGCAGTGGATACAACTTCCAGAGCATGCCCTGCCAAGGCTTGCACAATCCCTACATTTGCATGCACGTGAATTAAACAATGAAAAGGCTGGAGATTCTGCAAATGGGAGTAGAAATCTCCTCCATGCAAAAATCCTTTTATTCCCTGCAAGTTTAAGGATAAAAATGGGTCTGGGACTTGAAAGCCTAGACATTTAATTTCTTTTATGCCATTTTAATTACAAAACTAACTTGAACAATAAATGTATATAAACACTGGAGAGAGGCAGCCACCTCTCCATATGCCACCGCCAACATTATAGGCTTACTCCGGGTGTTGGGGATTTTTTCATGGAGGCTGGACAGGGCAGTTAATGAATGTTTTTTGTCTTTGTACTGAATCCAGAGCATGCTCAAGGCATAGACGAGGTAGGTAATGGTTATCATCTGCTCTGCTTTGGGCAGAGGAGAAAGGAACTGGATCCTTGGCCCTGAAAAGCCCATTCTTGTAGGTGTAGCCCTGTGCTCTTCCTCTCCCTGTCAGGCCAAGGGAGGCTGAAGACTTGCAGCCCAGTGACTGGCAGAGAGACAGAGCTGAAGTGTCCCCTCTGTCCTGCAGCCTGGTTGCCCTCACCCTCCCAGCCCAAGGTGCACAGAGCATGCAGGGGCTGCAGTGCAGAGCTGGGACAGCCCCACGATGGAGGGGAGGGAGTGAGGGAGGATGTTGGTTAGCCTGTTAGGTCTCTCCTCCCTCCTCAAACATCACTGGCTTCTCTGACCTTCTTGTTACCACTGTGCAGTCCCAAATCTGCCTTCACTCTGCCCTTTGTCTCTGCTGCCCACCTGCCCCAGCCCAGTGCCACCCTCATGCTCTTGCCTGGGTGGCAGACAGCCCACAACCCCTTCCCTTCAGGGGCTGGGCTGCTGTTGATACATTAAACCTACGAGTGTGAATCTCCTTTGAGGCAGGTCCATCATGCTATTTTCAGACCACACTCACCATTAGGGATGCTTTTATCCAAGGAGCAGCAAATACAGTGCCTTTTCCTAATTTTTTGAGTACTGAGGGAGAGTGTTTTCTCCGTGCTCAGACAAGCTGTCTGGATTCCAGCCTGAGGAGTATCTGCCAGAAACTCCAAGATCCCTGCATGGAAAATAGACTGCTAAAGTCAAACACATTCAGTTCAGCTTCAGAAACTTCCCCAAAAAAGGGCTGTGGCACAATTTCTGTCAAAGGGGTTGGGGCCTCCCTCGTGCCCGCGCAGCCACACACCTTCCTGGGACAAACCTTCAGAGCCTTCCCCAGCAAGGGACTCGAGGGATGGAGAGGCTGTAGGGATGTTTGAGGGGTTTAATACCACAAAACAGGGACACGACTTTCTTACTTGACTGACGGGGAGATGAAAACAATGGGCTTTGGAGTAAAGCATGTGGTGGAAGACATTCAGAGGCCTTTTGCTTGTACAGTGCTGACTGCTGGTAGTAGGGTTATCCTACAAAACACAAAAACAAAACAAACAATCAAATCCCAAGACTCCCAAATTAGAGAATACCCATAAAAATGTTGCTCAGGGGCTTCTGATTTGTATATTCCCATCCCTCTCTGTCTCTCTCTCTCTCCTCTCCAACACCAGTGCTCTAGAACTACCCTGAGCAGGGGATTGGAATAAGCGGGAGGGTGCAGTGTAGGTGTGGGATCTCAGGATATCAAGAGGTGAAAGGGTGACCCTGCCTTCTGATTTGAAGAGCTAACTTGAGGAAAGCCTATGATCACATCAGTGGGCCACATGTACCAAGTGAGTGTTGCACATGTCAGTATATTAAACATATGTGGTTCTTATTTCCTACGTTAAAGGAATACAGTTTGCAAGCGTCGGGGGTGTGTTGTTATTTCAAATGAAAGATAAATGTGGATTGAGGGTATTTCAAGATTCCCATGGTCTGATGACAATGAATACCTGCAAAATCCAACTTTGATTTTAAAGTTTTCCCAACATTTAAAATGTCTGCCTCACAAACTGGTGTGGGACCTGGTTTCATTTTAAAGGCTTGTGGAAACAACCAGAGCAGCAGGAACAATAACAGCACCCTTTTAGAAAAATACAGGAAATCTTTTCAGCCAGATGCACTGCAGCACTGGGGCCACCATGAAAGTCTTGCAGTTAAAGAAACCTCACAACATCTTCTAGGCAAAAAGGGGATCATCACGTCTCCTAACACTTCATCTTGCATTAGAAATAATTCTTGCTCCAGGAAGAAAAAAAGAGCCAATAAAATGTTCAAACTTCATTCCTTTATTGACTTTTTGTTGCCTTATGTTATTAATAAGAACTTACAACCTAATTTACAGTATAAGGTTTTAGCATGGACTATGCTTGTATGCAATTCAAATTTTAAAAAATTTTGGGGCATCATGAATTTGACAAAATCTTTTAAGAATTAATAGAGTTTTGTCTAGGGCCAGATTTTGTAAAAAGGTCTCTCAAATGGACCTTTATATTTTTGTGTGAGAGGAAGTAGGATCTCCTGGGCACCTTATGACTGGGGGTTTGGGATATGAAAATGAGGGATTTGCATGTTGCAAACATTGCTCATGGCAGGGTGCAGGTAAAGAGCACGGGGCCAGCCACTTTGAAACAGAACTCCTGATTTGCAGGCCCCATGAATGCATTTTTAAATGCCAATTTGATAGGTGGGAAGGCTGTAGGGAGGCTTGGGGGGATGAATATCAGAGAACAGTAACATCAGTTTCTTACTTCTCTGGCAGGGAGATGAAGACAATGAGCTTTGAAGCAGTGAATGTGGTGAAAGACATTCAGAAGCTTTTTTTACTTGTACACTGTTGACTATGGGTAGGTTTATCCTAAAAAAAAAAAACAAAACAAAAAAACAAACAGACAAAAAAATAACAAACAACAACCAAAAATCCCCAACCCAGCAGCCAAAACCTGAGGCTCCTAAATTAGAGAATACACATTAAAATGTTGGCCAGAGGCTTCTGATTTGTATATTCCCCTCTCCCTCTCCCTCACTCTTTCCTCTCCAATACTAGTGCTGTATTGAGTTGGAAACGTATAAATGTTACATGTAAGATGCAGCCTTACTGTTGCATCTTTATTCAACATCAACTTCCAGATGGGAACTATTTTTCATGGTTCATAAAGCCAAATCCAGCTGCTACATTTGGACCTACATAAGGAATCCACATTTTATTGCCTTAGCAGTGCATATAAAACAATTGCTGTTGTTTCTTTAGTACTGGTGCACCTCACATTTCTCAATACATTTTAGATATTTAAATTTTTAAAACTGTATTTTATAGTTCCTCATTTGGCTGTGCACCGTAGCAAGATCCTGCTTTTACAACATTTTCTAGATATCTAACATAACTGAAAGAAAAACGACCGTGGACAAATGGTATTCAATATAGCAGCCATATATTCAGTTACTTACTAAGAGTGTTCAGACAATTTCCTATGTAAACCACAATGATATTAAATACTTCTGGAATCTCAGCTTTATTAAGAGACAGGAAGTGCAAACTCAGGAGTCTTTCCCCTCCCCCTCGGCTAATCTGACTCTTTGATAGTCATGTGTTAGGAATAACCATCGAGTTGCTCCTAACGAAAAATATTCCCACAGCTAAGAGAGAATTAACCCTTGTGAAACCTCAAAAGAGAGAGTGGAGTCCATGTGTTCACACAGAGAGAGAGAGAAAAAAATCCCCATTAGGAGGAAGTTTATGCCAGCAGCAGGTCTACACAGCCCTCACTGCCAGCTCTTCGATGCAGGCATAATTCATTTGCATTTTAGATGGTATTGTCAGAGCAAGTACAGCACAAGCACTGCGGAGGAGAACGATCCCGGCTGGCAGAACGAGCCATCTTTGTGCGGCCCCCGGCAGCGCGGAGCCGCGCAGGCAGCGCGCACTCGGCCGCGCTCCGCTCCGCTCTCCCCCGAGCAGATGTCAGGCTGCTCGCCGGAAAGCAAACAAACCCCCCCAAAAGCGCCGAGGTGGGACACAGAGAGTTAATGCGCGAGTATGACAGAGAAGCAAGTTTGCTGTGAATTGGGAAGCACAAACTATAGTAATCCCCACCCTGCTGAGTGGCTTCCCCAGAGGTCTGATACAGTGCCAAAGCCTCTTACGCATACTGAGACAAAGCTTATTTCAAGCCGAATTCAGCTCCTGAAGCCACCATACTGCTTCCTGACAGCCTCCAATTGCACTGCCTCTGTATTTGTGTTTCCTGCTGTTTATATTTACTTGTTCCCAGAGCCACAACAGCTACAAAAACAAATAGTTGCTATTTGCAGGGCTCTGTATCAACACAGGTAAAGTGCTTCACTTCCCTTTTAGTTTTACAAAGATTGTGCAAATAGGCTTTTAATACCTCAGAGAGATTAATTTGGTAATTATAAAGCAGTTTAGGAACACATGCCAAACAATTGGTCATATAATCAGCATCCTTGTTTCAGAGTATTAGTGCGGCTGAGGCAAAAGGTTTTTAAACCATAAGGGCTACACAAACACTCCCTTGATTATATTGCTATTATTTCCCCATTCCACTGAGACACAAGCTTGAAATATCACTTTTTTGTTTGTCAAGTCCCCGTGGATACTCTCCAGATCTGTGCTCCTGTCTCTTTGGCCCCTGTACAGCTATTGTGACGGAGTCTGATTTGGGTAATGGAGATCTTGTTTGATATATTTATTTAAAGAATCAGCTTAAGGAAGCCTAAGAGCCATCAATTCTCTTAATTAACTACAGAGAAATGATTAATGCCATAAATATGGAATTGATCAGGAAAAAATTATAGTACATAGGATTTAATACGAGTTGTTCCACCAATATTTAAGACATTAAATATGATAAATCTGGTTCTGGGTAAAGCGTTCATAACTACCCAAGTTATTTATGCACCTCAGAAAATTCCCACCACAAACCACCGAGGCTGTTAGGCTTCTAACTGGAGGGGGGCAGTGCTTTTCAGGTAGAAAAAGCTACTTTTTCAAAATAAAATGTTCCTCAAGGAATAGGTCCATTTCAGCTATACTGCACTTTCTAAACCAAACACAGCAGAAAAGTTTCAAAGTATTTTATTCTGGCATTATCTAAAAAGAACAATTTCAAAACAGACTAATTTAAAATTAATTTTGTTTCATTCACATTGCTGCTGTCTTAAATAATGCAGAAATTTCATTTATCAGGAAATTTTTAAAAATACAAATTATTTTGTTGGAGGCCAGAAGATGGGCCTCCAAGCTTTTTCTTTCAGAAGCACCCACACCAAATGTTTCCCCCTGGTGAAAAAGGAGCAAAGAAAAGCAAAGAAAAAGATCAGGCAGGGGGGCAATTCAGTCTGTTGAGATCCCTCCAGCGGTCCTCTCTTGAAAACTGAATTGCAATCCAGAAAACCTCTGAACCTTAGGCCTGCTGCCGCTACAGCCTTTGCACCTCCTAAAATATGTTTGCTTTTTATTTCTTGTCTGTCAAGCAAAACCCAGCACAGGGATAAGCGGAGAGACTGTAACCTGCACATCCAGCTTTTGTGACCCCACCTTGTCACCTAACACTGCATCTGAGGAGCTCTGTGGCGCGGCAGCCCGCCCCGAGACCGCAGTGGCTTTGGCACTGCGCAGAACCCCTCTGCATTCGCCGCGATGGCCGCTGTGGCCCGCTGGGGCTGGGAGCCGTGGGCAGGGCGGCTGGAGGGAGGGCTGAGCCGGTGTGCCGGGCTTAGGGGCTGCTGGAAGTTGGTGGGGTTGTCCTCTCACCCTTCAGTGTCCTTCTCGCCACGAAAGTAATTAAAAGCCGACAATAATTTGAGCCAACAAATCCAGTGACATGGTAATGTCAGTGACTGTTACGGACATCTAGAAGACAGTACTTTTAGAACTCGAGCATGCAGCATCAGAGACAACAGTTTTTTGGGGTTTTTTTTGCTTTTTATAATAGCTGGTCTCACAATTCTTCCTGTCCCCACTTCCCCCAGTCCCTGGAGAATGACAGTTATGGAAATAACAACTCCTGAGACCATTTCCCAAGAACTCTGTGCCTTGGTCCATAAGAAATGCAATGCCAGATCCACCCACACCCGACAAGCAAGACATCCTGGAGCAGTTTTAGGAGGAGATGTTAGAGAGACAGAAATGTCACTGTATTCATGTTCAGAGCATGGATCCACACATGGAAGGCTAAGCTCCCTCCCCAGGGAAGCTGTGTGAACTTTGCCCGATCTTTTCCCCGCATTTGCTTTCCCCTCAGGATTACTCACCACCCAGCACAGGGTGGGAAGGTCTGTCAGAGGTCATTCTCCCTCTGGACAGCAGTATGGAGCTCTGTGGCTCTCAGAGCCTGTCCATGACCTGCTCACCCACCACTGCAGCCTCGTCAGGGACAGAGGGGCCACCAGGAAAGACCTGGCTGCCTCGGGAATGGATACACAAAGGGCTGAGTCTCTGCCTCTGCCCAGGGCTGCTATCCACCCACAGCACAGGTACAAGGGACCTCAGTGGTGACCAACAGCTTCAGGGGTGCTGACAGCTCCCTTAAGTGGCATGAAGAAACAAGAAAATCTGAGAAATTTTTCAGTCTCAGACCTCATGATAGATTCCCTGAGAGCTTGGGGGAGGCAAGTGTGTTGGCTGCTGGCGTGAGACACAGATGGGTTGGAAGGAGAAGACTCAAAAGAGGGAAGTGACTGAGCGCACAAGAGAAACCATCAGCTCACCTGAGCTCCAAGCTGGGGCACTGGATGATAGTGAATGGATGGTGTGTGACAGTGTGCCACAAGCTCGATATTGCAGAGGGGACAGCTGTACAATTAAACACTCAAAATCCATCCAAACTGCACATTTAAATAGTCTGAATACAGGCTCTGAAGAGTGCAAGACAGTCTTCAGAAAACTACAGAACTGAGGCTCCCAGGGCTCCCTGACATCTCAGCAGCTAACACACTCCAAGCACAAAGCCATCTGTTAGGGACTGCTCTCCATCCGTGCTTCCCTGTCTCTGTGACCCCACACCGTGGGAGAGGGGACATTCAGAGAGGACAAGCAATGGCAGTGGGGTGCCACGGAAACAGTGGTACAATGCATGTCAGTGGCCCCTGAAATCGAGGTGCTCAGGATTTCATTCTTCCATTGGATCCTCAGGCTTTTTATAATTTCAGGGATGAGACCAATTTAATTTTTATAGAGATGTGTAATCCACCATTTCAACACACTAATTGAAATAGGCTGACATGCAGCTATGTGCCCTACGAGCCTTCCAAAGCACATATCTTGGCACTTTCCACCAGAGGCTGAATGACATGACTGGAAACCGTACCAGATCCTCTGTGTTTACAGGCCTCTGCTTCTACATTATTATTTTGATTGCTGGCTTTACCAACAAACATCCAAGAGGCAGAATCCACTTGGAGAAAATAATAGAAAGCAGAGCTGAAACAAATTTTAAGAGGTCAAAAATCAACTGTACCTATGCTATTTTTGACAGCTGTTTATTTAACTACCTTATAAAGTCCTTCAGCAGTGGGAATGCACACATTTTCCCAGTGCCATCTGACTTGTTCTTTAATTATAACTTTTATAATGCCTAACCTAAATTTTTCTTGGAGTAATCTAAGTCTGTATTTTCTTATCAATTCAGGGGAAAAATGTTAATTAATTTCTCTCCTCTCTTCAGAAACTTTTTTAGGTATTTGAAGATTTTTAAGCTCCCTTCTGTACACTGTAAACAGCCCCCATCTTGCCAATTTCCCTGTTTCTGACCACTTGGTTCAGGATTCTCTCCTTTGCTTCATGTCCTTCTTGGAGAGTAATGCCCAAAGCTTGCCTGTGCTGAGGAAGGTAGAAGGACATATACCCCTGTCTTCCAGGTTACATTCATTTTAAAAAATTCTCAGTAGTACATTTTTCTTTCTCACAACATGGTATCATTGAAGACTTAAATGCAGGTTGAACCCATCATAACTTCTCTATTATTTTCTGTAGAATCAAATATTCTACCCTCCACTCTGCAGCCAACTTTTCCTCTGCATATCCAGTAAGTGCCTTTTCTTTCCATGATGAATAACATTTTTTCCAATCAATTCCCCGGTCTGATTTCCAGTTCCACCCTCCAACATATCTGAAGCTCTCCCAGGTTCCTGTTCCTTGTGGTTGCAATGAGTACAGTTGATTCCTGCACCCAGGACACTACTGACACTGATCAGTGAGAACAGACCACAGCACAGGATCCTGCTTGGTGCAGATTTCTGTTTGAACAGTGTCTCATTGATAACTGATCTCCAAATATATTTTTCCAACTGAGAAAATACCCATCTTTTGGAAGGTTTCGTCAAAATGATGTTTTCTTAGCTTTTTTTAATTAATTTATCAAAGTTATCAAGAGAGGGAGAGGGTAAACAGGGTTTGAGGTATTTGCAATTTTTCCTGTAGGACATTTAATAATTCTTGGTGAGGCCTGTGTGCATAGTGAAACAGTCTCAGAAGTCTTACTTGAAGCCAAGTTCTCTGATCATGTTACTGGACCAGTACACCTGCTAAGAATATCCCCATGACTCCAAGTGACAGGAAAGTACTGTCTGTCCCTATCCTACGGCGTGTATTGCAGACATGAAGACAAATGCAGTGAGGTGGGGCAGAGACGTTACCTCCTGACAGACGGAGGGACAGAGAACTGACTTCTACTCTGGACTCGCACGGTTCCATCACAGCTTTTCTCTTACTGTTACTCTTCAGACTTGAACTTTACTCTTGGAGATGTGAACTTGGTAATAACTTTCAATATATTTTTACAGACATTTATTAGAGCTTCACAACACAACTACTAAAAGCATGGATATAATCATAATCTTTCCTTAACAAGGAGATGTATCTTTTTTGAAAGGAAACTACCTGCCCATCTATGTGGTTAACTATAGGAAAAGAATTTGATTAGGAAAATTATAAATTATACTTCTCAGAAAGCCAACTCTTGACAACCGATTGAGCCTGTTTAAAGAGTAGAGTCGCAGAGATATAAACTAAAATGTATACATTGGGAAATAAATTAGAGTTCAGTAATTAATGTGAATTGTAAAATCTCGTGTTACTCAATGACAGCAATTACCATTAAAAATTTTTATTATTCACATTTAAAATACCAGCAATCTAACAGGCCTCTAAAACATCGATTTTGGTTGCTAGTTTAATTATCTTTCAGCTATATAGTCATTCATTTCACAAATTAAAAAAGAAGAGTTTACATACAGGGGGAAGCGCAGTAGCATGGTAGGAGAATTTCATGGGGGGAACTTCAGGCAACCAATTTTAATCCATTGCTCAAGCTGCCAACTTCACAAAATTCAGCTATGGGAGCCCAGTATCACCTCTGGTGAAACTGAGGAGCCAGCCATGAACTTCTGATCCATACGTTAGCATAATTGCTGTAGGATCACTCAGGATGGCTGCTGAGGCTGAAAGCCATGCTAGGAGAAGTGCTTAAAGTCACAGGTGGAAAAGGAAGACAGGAATTCACCTCAACTGTTTGCTGAGGACATCAACTATATATTTCTTGGTGCTTTTTCTTGGCATTTCAAGAGAAGAAAAGATTCTAGCTCTTCAGAAAGAATTACACACTTTTTCCTGTTTTCCAGTCTGTTGTCTTTCTCTTCTGTTTTGATCCACCCTGCCACAATGACCTCATTTGCCTTTCTGGTCAGAGGCACCACCACGGCTTGTCTCAAGTTCTGCCATATTTTCAGAATGACACACTTTTTTCACAAAACTTATCTGATAGTAAGTGGTATGTTATTGGCTATAGCTTGTCAGTTTGATATGTGCTAGTGTGTGAATAAAGGGCTCTATGAATTCGCTCAAAATGAGGGCAAATAAAAGTATGTACACAGAAGCTCCGTGAACAGAAATAAATACCTTGTTTTACTATAATTGTCCTTTAAGCCTGCTTTCATCCATTATTTTAATTTCACTTGAGTTCTTCAATATATCTTGCATTCCTACACATCTCACGTGGTTGAGAAAGCCTTCTTTGCAAAGAGAAGTGCATGCCTGAAATGTTCTTTCCCACACTGGGGATCCAACAAACATTAATTACCTTAAATTAAGAAGAATCACTCAATAATAAGGTATACAGGGATGTGTCTGGAGCAATCCAAAGTGGCAGATGGATTTGAGCCCTAATATGCAATTTCTCGATATATGGGAGGTGCTGTGGGCCAGTGGAGCACCCAGGCTGCTGAGAGCGTGAAGCACAGTGTGTGTGAGCTCCACTTGAGGCTGTAGGAGCCACTTGCATGCAGGGGTGCAGGATACTGCAACCAGGATTCACCAGCTCCCTCCTCTGCCTCCCACTGCAGAGGGCAGGACAGTACAGAACGGGGGAAAAGAGACAAGAGATATTCAAACCGTCTGAAATGAGAGGAATTAATAAATACCTGTCTATTAGCCATAGGCAGTGTGTGATTTACTGAAATAAACATTTCTTGCTTTCCTGAAAAAACTCAGAGCCCAATGAATGACAAATATCAGTAGAGTAAAAGCTTCTAGGAGCTTGAAAAGGTCAAAATAGAGACCCATGATAGGAGCATGAAAGATATGATAGGGTCAAACGCAGAGTGAGCGATGCCAAAAATGTTTTTTATTTGCAGCAGTTTGTATTTTCAGATCTCATTTCTCCTCCTGGAGTGTTTTGGTCGAGAGGGGCTCTGCTCGAGCCGTGCACCAAGGATGGAAGCACCTGTCTGCACAGGAGGGCCTGCGCCATTGCAGCAGACATCCAGAGGGAAAACACATTTCCCTGCTCCCAGTCCGATTGCCCTACGGTCTGTGGCATTAACAGCATAAACAAATGTCCACAACAGCCCTCGCTCTTCTGCTCTGAAAGAAATAAGAAAAGACCTTTCTGAAGCTTCTAGGGAGGGAGACAAGGAGGGCAGAACAGCTTCCCTCTAGCTCCTCTGACTGATGTCACCATTCCTGTGGCCAAAACATGTTTGTTGCTAAGCAACTATGTATATATTACACTCTTCTGCTTCCATTTGGGATTTAACATATGCATTTTCACTTTCATCTCTGATGCATACTTACATTTGTTTGCAGTGGGTGCCAGAGTGAATGGAAGCTGTCCAGTATGGGATATGCATAAGAACTGAAAGGCACACACGGTGATTTACCAATGTGCATCATTGTTTCGCAGCACAGTTCAATGGGAAACCCACTGAGTGCCATTCACCAGCAGTTGGGACAATTTTTTCATTCAAGATTGATGCTGGTTGCTGTATAGCAGCTATTGGTTCAAGAAGTGCAGCAGCTCTCAGATGTCATGAGGAAACAGTGTGGGGATAGTCTGACTGTTAATTATTGAAGATGGATTCTTTCTACGATGATAAAAAAGGTCCGTTCTTTCACCTGAAGTTTTCTGTTTTATGCATAAATCCACTTTTTTCTACATCTCTCCCACTTACTTGACAGGCAATTTAAAAAAAATCACCTTTTTCTTTTGAATTGCATGTAGATGACCCAAATCAGTAGCACCCATCACTTGCATTTTTCTATGAATCAAATCTAAAAAGAAATTAAAGGAGGGTAAAGAGAAAAAGAAGGCAGGATGTGAGAGTTCATTTATATTACAAACATTCTGTAACAGAAGAAAAAAAAATCAGTTTTAAAAAACCACATGTCTATTACTCTGTAATGAAATTATAAGAGAATGCTATTAGTCATGTCTGTACATTTATCCACATTGTGAGTTCAATAATTAAATTAGAAGATGTGACATGGAGTTTGCTAAACAAAAATCCATGCTCTAACAAAAAGGGTTTGGTATTGTCTCTATTAATAAGCATTAAAGAACAAAACACTGGAGGAATTCTTGCAGCCTAGATCATTTGGGTTTTGTTATGCTTTTCAGTTTAGCTTAATTTCCCACTGGAAGTTTCTCTCTAAGTGTAGTCCTAGAATTATCATCACATAAGACAAAAAAAAAACCTAAACTTAGTTTGTTACTGGTTTTTCCTACTTTCTCCTCCCTGGAAGCCAGGACAGGAGAGGAAGCACAGAAAGGATTCGAGGCAACCTTTCCACCAGCTACAGCTGTTACACCCTCTTCTCTTAGGGAAGACTGAAGGTTTTTTCTTTCCCCTGAAGCTCATGAAAAATGAACTTATAAAAAGGAATATTATATGAAAGCAACTTGCTTGCCCGCTCGTATGCATTGATTCAGGGCTAGCTCAGTTGGAAGAAAAACTTTGCTCTGCGTGTGCACCAGCACAATGACTTAGGGTATGGTAGCTCTCTCCCATGACCTGCTCTTCCACAGAAGAGGGGTGATAACTCAGTGTTATTTTATGTGCTGGCCCCTTTTGCTCTGTGAATTTTCTGCATCCCAGGTCTGTGCAGAGCCTTCAGCTGGAGCACCAATGGCAAATCTGTGCCATGGAAGAGTGCCTGTTACACTGCTGGATTGGACAACGCAGGCTGCGCTGCAAGCAGCAATTGGACTTGGCAGTTAAAAAAAAAAATTAATAAAAGAGGCAATTTATAAACAACCAACTGCGCTACACCTTTAAACTGTCCTGAGTCAGGAACCAGCTGCTGTTTGAAAGTTGCCTTCATGCAGGACAGCCTGCATTCAGCACTTCCCCACTGGCCTTGGGGCCACAGAGCAGCTCTGCAGGTTACACAACTGGTGACACACACAGATCACCTTAAGCTGATGCTGGCATGAGTTAAACTGCTCTCGAGAGCCACAGAAATGTCCCTGCTTGCCCCTGCCACTGTACACATACACTCTCCAAAATTTGAAATTCACTGCACAGCTGAAGGACTGGCAGCAGCTTCTACATTTAACTTTTGATCTCTGGACATTTTGCCATCCTTTAGAAAAGCACTGCTTTCCTAATTCACATTCCTGGTGCATTTGAGTCTACCCAATATTAAAAGAGAGTGTAGCTTAGAGGATGGTTTATAATACTATGTACATCTGTATTTCTGCCACAGTATCCAAGAGGATGGCCAAGACTCCTTTTATATTCTTATATTTGCTTTAAAATATAAAAAAACCCAAGAAGCAGCTTCAGTCCACATTATTTTTCAGCCACTGAGCAGCATCTTAGCAATTCAAGTAGGTATCCACAGTGACACGACCAGGTCAAAAGAGCAGCATCTTCGGTCACAGCTGAAGCTGGGGTTATTCCAGAGGCATATCCAAAAGCACCCTCCAGGCTCAGTGAACATACCCCTCTCTTCTCCAAATTAGCACGTCACCTACTACTGAAATAACAGCAATATTCAGTGCATCAGTAAAAGTATTAATTCTTCCATTTCAGAAGTCATCCTGAAACGTTCAGCTGCAGAGGTGATTTTTCATTGTTTTCCCCCAGAGTGTACATTTGGGGAATATTATGAAAAGCTGAAGCTAACACAGATGCACACATTCCAGGGATTCAGGCAGAGTCCTGCCCCTGCAAGTCCAACTGAGGCGATGAACCTTTGAGGACCTTCCAGGAAGCTTGTGAATTTTGTTGCCAAGTTCAAACAGCTCTAAAATACATAAGGAAATGAGATCCCATGGTATTTATACAAATTCCCATGTCAGATATAAACGGCTACCTTTGTCTACTGTTCAACAAAAAAACAAACTTGCATGAATCTTTCCCAAATGTAGAAGTGGTTATACCATTATGGTGCTAAATCTGGCAAAAAGTACATGAATTGTGTGTGCAGAGACTGCTTTGGGGCTTTTGGAGGGGTAAAGGTGTCACTGTGATACTGCATTTTTAAATGTGTTTCATCTGCTGTTGCCTTCCTTTTAATGTATATTTATATTTTATTTTTACACATATATATATATCTATCTAAAAGACAGTCACAAAATCAATAATCACATAGCACTCTAGTACTCATTGTAACTCATCAAATACACAGAATAGAATGCTTTTTTTTCTTCTCGTGTCTAACTTTTTTTAAAAATATCTAACAATTCATCCTGCCTTTAGGAAAATATTCATGAAGCAAAACTGGCAATAGAAAAATAATTATTTGAAAAACATTATATGAGGTGAGTTGTTGCTTCCCTACTGGATGCCAGTTTAAATTGAGCTAATTTGTTTTACCAGTAGCTTAAGAAAACCCCAGCACAGCAGCATGACAATTATATCCAGGTGCAAGGACTTAATTCAACAAATTCTAGGTGGATCCTTCCAGTCAGCTCAGTGGGCCCCATCCTCAGCTGTGGCTCAGAACAGATGCCCTTGGAAAAAAAAAGAAAAAACAAACCAACTCTGTAATCACGATCCATTGAATCTTTGAACAGTGAAGCTGAAATGTGTCCAAAAGAAAAAAAAGGATATAAATTATTTTTGTATGTCCAGAGTATCAATTGAAGCATGATTGAGAAACAAGAACATCTGAAGACATAAATTTGAGAAAACAGATGTTTTTTGCACTATTGTTACCTTACAAATGTAAAAAACAATAGCTCATCTACAAAATATAAGAATATGGTTCACCAGTTCTCTAGGATTTAGAAGTGACACCTGAAAAATCAAAGTCAAATCTAGCATTTCTAATTTGGGAAACACTTTAATAAAAAAATCAAACTGCAGGGCTTGCTGTTTTAATTGGTCTATGTCTCAACATAATAGAAGTTAAAACATCTTCAAAGGCAAGAATTCAGGGAAGAACTCAGCATAAACAAGCACCACATAGGTATAGATCATAATAGAAAAAATTAGATTTGTAGGGCGTCTCGATCCTTTAGGAGCCAATAACTGCACAAGTATAAAAATTTTCAATCTTCATTTTTGACAACCTGCAGTAACACACTAATAGTCTGTTCCTGACTCAGGCAAAACAGATTGAGTTCAAACAGAAAGATACTTTTATAACACTTTGTTTACATATCATTTATTACAATGGGTTAAGACCAGGAAACAATTTACATCTAAACCCACAGTGTCACATGCTTATTTAATTGCTGAAATACTCCCAGATGTGTACATGTTTTACTGATTTGTGCACAATATACTGTTACAGTCAATTATTAGATTAGCAGGAACAAAAAACTAAAGTTCATAAATGCATTTGTATCAAAAATACTGTATATGTGTGTATGCCTAAACGGATAAAGATGGCATTTTTGGGGAACTTAGCCTTATTTTGTTACCATTTTGTTATTGTCATCATAATTCATGTATTCCAATTTTTGAATAATATTGCAAAAGATATTTTCTCTCCTACAACTTTTACAATCAGGAGTTTACAAAATACATCCCAAAAATGCAGCATTTTGTGTTACTAAGAATTTCAACTTTAACTAACACTAATTAGAGGTATACCAGATGACTCTGATTAAACTAGTGGGTAGTGCTTATTCAGATTTAATGTGAGCAATCTGGACATTTTGAAAAACAGCCAAGCTGGGCTCAAATAAAAACCTGCCAAAAATCCAAACTCTGAATTCAGTCAGGCATGTAAGACTGGTTCCCATGAACATTAAAAATAAAATTAAAATCAGTTGGAAGTCTTGGTTTCCTTCAAACGAGAGAACAACCTCCCATACCCTCAAGAAATATTTCTGCCCTCTACATGCTGCCCTTTCAGAGCCACCTCCCAGCACCCAGAACAAACCAGGGAAGAAGCAGCAAGGAGAGGTTACTGGTTTTGTCGAGTGTATCAGCTCTGACATTGCTGGGTACTGGTTTCTAGGTGAGGCTGGAGGCAAATAGGAAGAGGGCGGCTGCCAGTTGAAACACATTTTCCAAGACTGTCATCCAGAAATCGAGAGACATGCTTTTCACTAGCTTTTAATTTAAAACACACTGTACAGAGACATATCTTATTCATCTGAACCTTTGAACATCTGAAGTAAGGTGAGATTTAGGAATCAAATGTAGAGGGGCTGAGTTTTCTGCTGGTGTAAGATGACATAACCACTTCAGATAATGGACTTGTGGCTGCTTCTACGCACATTTGGATTTTATAGAGTCCCCCTCTCCCATACTGTTCACTTGCAGTGCATGTTTTCTATTTATGCTGGCATTAACTTGGAAAGAAAAATCAGAATCTAACCCACGGTGAGATAGTGTATCTTAACTAGCGCTCAAATACAGCTAAATCCATCAATTTGGGTAAATTTAAGAACATAAAGGTCTCGGGTCAAAATTCAATGGGTATTCATCTCTTCTTTCACACATACCTCCAAAATTCATGGTTCCAAAGAACACTGAGGATTTAAGAAAACGGCCACTTTTACACTGCCTATTGCTGTACAGTGCAAAGTACAGGACTCCTCCAGGTGAGCTTATTTTCTAAAGCTGTATTTCTTTAACACAAGATGCCTAAAGACAGGTAAGGACACTACAGATGTTCATTCAAACCACCCTGGGCATATTAAGCTTTTCTAAAGTGAAAATGTGCTTTGTAAGGCTAAAGGGTCAAATATTTAAGATGTTTAAGATGTCTATTTCCTACTGGTGAACAACCAAATTACTGGATTTCAACAAGGCTTCTAAACTATGCTGTTTGAAAAAGAATCATGCTCTCAATCAGTGTAGGTTTTAAAGAATTACCACTGGATTTTTAAACTCTATTTTAAAAATAAATTGCTACCTTAAACAAAAGGCAAGATCTTGCTTTATTAAATACTAATTTCTAAGAAACTTTGGGTGTATTTCTTATGCTTTCCTTGAATGGTGAGAACATATTAATCTATTGGAGACCCCCCACCTTTAAACCTTTCAATTCTGTATGCAAATATCAGTTCAAAATTGAACAGGCACAGGCAGAAGAATTTTTTTTTTATCTGCAGTATTTTTTAACAAGAGAAATTGCTGAAAGAGAAGTTAGGGGTTGAGATTTTTCAAACTCATGCTTGTATGAAATTAAATTTAAGTTCTAATTCTGGTTTGAAAATTCACCCATGAAGTAAAAATATTTTACAATAAACTCATCTCTCTAAAGTAGGTTTCACCAAAAATACATAGCTGTTGTAGGATTAGCTTTTTATTTATTACTGTATCAGTCTGTTGAGGAAATGTTTTAGAAATAAAAACTGAAAAATTAGTAAAATTAGCATATAATTAGAAAATAAGTTACTCTATATTTTTGTGATCAATTTCTAAAATAATTTTAGCGGTGCTTAACAGTGCAGTTTATTTTTGCATCCAACACTGTTCCTAGTATCTATTTTAGCCTATATTCCACAATGGATGATTATATCTATAATCATTATTGGTCATTGGTCATTAATTTATTTCAGAGTACATACCTCTGTGAGGAGTAATTACTGCACAGCCTTCAAAGAGATATCATTAACAAAATGAGAAGATAGAAAATATGTTAATTACTGTAGATGTTCTACTGGTTTCTCCCTGGAAAAAACACTCCTGGAGATTAAGATTTTGTGTAGTTTTTCCCTAGACAACATCATGTAATTTATAAGAATGAAAAATAAAGAATGTTACAGGGCCAGGAAAGAGGACAACTTCCAGCAATTTCAAGTTTCATTTTAAAATCTTGCAAGTATGTTCATGAATCAAAATGAAACCAAATATTTCATTTACTTTCAGGTAAAAACCCTTTTATGTCAAAGTGTGGTAGAAGCAAGAATTTTTCAGACACTGTGTTTGTGCACAGTCCACCACCATTGAATCCAGCCACGTATAACTCTATCTCTGCCTTGTGGCTGTGGGTTGGATGGTTAATAAACCTTATGGGCCTTTGCAAAAGGTTTGCTGTAGGTAGAGGTCCTTCTAGGCTCCATAAACCAATGGCTTTCCCTGGTGAAAATACTGTTTGCCCAAACTCAGTAATAAGTATTTTCCAGACCAAATATTCAGCAAGCACTAAGATTTGATGAAAACACCCTTTGAATCTGCCACGTGAAGTTTTGCTGCCCCATAGCTTGGAGTTCAGAGCTGGCTGTTTTCAAAAGGTTCAGAGCAGGCTGGGTGAAGGAAACCAACCAACCAAGCAAAAATACCCAAACCCAGGCTCATTACATTTCTAGACTCATTTATTCTTAAATGCAAGACCTTTTAGACAATTGTTACAAAAAGATAGAGAACATATTTTTCTTGTTTTCCCCTAAGATACCATGATGGTTTTGCTTCAGTTTCTCTTGGAACATTGTATGAAATAGCATGTCAGGGAAACTGATTTAAATATGAACCTTTTCCACAGAAAACGCATTCACAAACAATCATCTAAACAGGCTTTTCCTGCTCAAGCACTGCCAACAATATCCTACACATGATCTTATTTCATAACCTGCTGCACAGACTTGCAAATTCATGATCCATGAGGCAAAAAAAAAATCTGCCTGTTGAAAGTGTGTGATTTGCATGGTGAGAAAGTGCTGAGAGAAAACAACTTTGCCAGGTGAAGAAAACAACTTCACCTCAGTCTGGTCATCACCTTGACCTTAAACTCTTCAGGCTTTCCTAGGAAGATTTTTTTTTTAATTTTTATGGAGAATCAGAAAGGGAGGTGATCTTTTACACACGATCAAGAGCGCATCAGCAGAGAGGGGAAGGCAGAGAGTGACTTTGGATCTACAAGAATGCTCCAGTGAAAACTACAGAGTCATTCTAAATTTATATTTCTTGGACTACACAGAAACTGAATGTGTGAATGCCTGTGGAAAAGAAAGCAAACAGAAAGCCTCATGATCGCTGACATGGGTGTGCAGGATTCATCTGAACCAACATTTGCCAATGTGGTTTTTGAAGTATTCACCCAGCACTGTATGAGACAACAGAGTGAATAAACTAAACTGAAACAATCATTTCCCGTACAGCAAGAGTAAACACTCCATGGATATCTGACTAGAAAATGTATATGGCACAGCACAGTGTTTTGTGGGCCATTGTGACTCCCTTAATGCCCTTAAAAATCCATAAATTGGCTATTTAACAGTAACCATGATAGATCAAAAATTTAGCTTCATACTCAGAGTCCGACTTCCCTTCAAAACTGAGCAGATTAAGCACCATCCGCTGGTGCCCTCTCTGACAGCTCCACACTTGAGTGGATCATATTGACTAAACATCACAAGCTAGACAAATTCTTAGCTTTTGAAATAACTTGAGCTCAGTTTTTAAGCTCTCTGACATAGCAGTCAAAACTCCACTAACATGATTTACAGTTAAATTAAACATAAAAACATCATCATTAAAATAACTGTGATAAGGTTAAGACCTAATGCCTCATAAGCTTTCTAAAGGCAGCCAAATATATAAACACTTTGGTCTGTGGTGCCAGTCAGTACAGAAACATCACTACATACACTGTTATGCAGCATGCATGAGTTGCAGGCTTTCAATATTAATAAAATATTCCCTTTCCTCAGCTTGATTCCCTTTTCACCACATTCACAATTATTCATGCACTTTATCTGTTGATGTTTTATTTTAAATGAAAAAGCTCTAGTAATTTCTCTGTTCTGTTTCTAGAAGTAAGATTACAAGAGATCAGAATAAAGCATTTTGATTTTTAGAGTACTGAATAGCCAATAAAATCAATCTATTTCAGTGAGAGCTCTAACACAACACTGTTTGCAAAAAAAAAAAATCTTTTGTACTTTAAAAAAAATTAAATTCCCTAACAAAAATGTTTACTTCCCAACTTTAATCAAAATGTGAATAGAAAACATTATATTCCTATAGATTCCTGCCTCGCTGCCCAGTATAACATTTAGGCCTGGGGCAGTATGAACTTGATAATTCAAATACAGTCTTAATAGTGTGAAATCCTTTCAAAAATACTTGGATGGCCTTTAAGATATTTTATTCTCCTCTCAGGAAGGAAAAAAATTCCTCAAACAAAAGGCAAGCACCTTAAATACATGCTTAGTATCCTGAATTATCTCTTGACAAATATCTCAACAATACCTTGGTTTATGTTCTATGCATCTGGTGAAAACATGTCTTTTCTCCAGTTATACTTTGTCAAAAAGTCCAGTCCTTTGTATATCATTATTAAGGAGGAATGACCAGATTTAGCAATAAATTGCTTCTTCCTTCCTCATACCCCAGATCTCTCCCCATTTTCAATAGGTGAAGTGAAACATACTGAAATGCTCATGGATATTATCAGCTGGAAAAAGTTGTCAAAATAATAAAATACTCACTTCTTGCAAGCATTTTTCATCAAAGCATTTTACAGGTGGTTTCATCATTCCCACTTCCTCTAATAGAGGAACCAAGATGCAGATATGATAAAGATGACAAGCTTACAGGTCTACATCAATGTACACTAGCTGAGAATCTCAAATACTCTTTAAATTTCCTAACTAAAAGCATAAGTAGGAACCATCAAATGAGAATGAGTGCTAAGACAATGACCACGTATACAGGATTTGAGCCAAGTATCACAAAGAATATGATTGAAGTCAGAGAAGTCTGTCCTGGGGAATGCAAAGACAGGAAGAGAGAGCATCTTCCATGGGGCTCTTTTTATGAGTGATGAAGATGAGTCCTGGTTCTGATCTACCCTCAGCATGAGGAATACAGATGACAGCCTGCTACAACTCCCTCAAAAACAGTCAGATGTTTTCTGCCCTCTCCAATAGTGCCCAGCTCATTGGAGGGACATTCTAAAATCTCTGTGTTTTCTAGCAGATGACATTTTGCAGATCTCTTCAGATTTCCACAGGCGAAGCCAAGCATCAAACCTTTCAGCAGTAATATCGTCACAGTAGCTCTTAAAGGCCCCACACAATGAGGCACTACTTTAGTGTGCTGCATTTTTATACTCTTGCCTGTGCTGTGGAACACTAGCAAAATACCTGAAAAATTATCCTGAATCTGCTTCCTTCCTGGTGAAATCAAGAGGTATTACATCATGCTTCCCCATTTCTTAGCATACAAATTCCCTTTCAAGTTCCTTCAATGGCTTCCCCTTCACCTTTTGTATCGTATTCTAGTATTTCATCTTTACTTCAAGGCACCACACTCTACCAGTCCTTCCTGTGTGTCAGCTCTCCTTTCCTCATAGTAAACCTCCTGCTGGCTGTGCTCTTCTCACACCACTCTTCCTAATGCTTCTTCATAACCTTCTCTCATGATTTTTCTTAAATGCTGCCACTTTCACACAGAAAATCTGTTTCAGCTCCTGAGCACCAACTACTCTTTTCCACTTAATTATGTCTGTAAAATATTTCTTTTCAAAACTTATTAAAAAGGTTTAAATGTATACTACAGAAAGATATTTGGGGTTTTTTTCTGTTTATGAAAACTGGGTTTGATATACAGTTTAAGACAATCATGGAAACTACAGAACTCACAAAATATGCTGAAAGTGAAAGTCAAAGAATGAATATCAAGATAATAGTTCAGGAAAAAGTACCCAATAACTGAGGGTGCTGCATTACTGATATGCAGATTAAGGTAAAATAATGTTTGTTGGGGAAAACAGTGCTTGCTCTATGTCTAAAAAACATTGGTTTTGAGGTAGCAAACATCACTCGGACAGGAAGTGTTGGGGTTATGATAGTACCATGAAAATATCGCTCAAGCACTTGGTAACAGTAAGGTCATTCACACATAAGGAGCAGAAAACAAAAATAAAGTCATCTATTCTTTCATTGTACAAATCCATGCTTCTCCTACATTTTGTAAACTGTGGTTAATTAAAAGACCTCTACCTGGAAAAATGTCTTAGAACTGGAAAATATGCAGAGAAGAGTGATGAAGGTGAATGGTTTCTATACAAGAGATGACTCAGCTAAGACTTTTCATCCTGTAAAAAAGATGGCTTAGGGGAAAAATTATGAAGGTCCACAAAACCATGAGCAACCATGAGACAGAGATGAATTGCTCTTTCCTTTTTTCAATACAGGACATAGTGGCCAAAGGAAGCCAGTTGATCCCAATTCAAAACAAACAAGCAGTTCTTCATTCATATGTAGCAAAATTATGTAAATCCTTGCCAAATGATGTGGCAGAAACAAAACTTTCCTGGGTTCAAGGGCAGGCTTAATAAGTACTTGAAAAGAGCTCTGGAGAGGGTTAGTAAACAGACAAGCCACAGTGGTCTTGAAGTCACTGAGCCAGAATAGTCAGAAGCCAGAAAAATACTCAGTGGACAGATTTTACACATTTGCCTTGAGCATGCTGTATAATCTTCCCTTGACAACCAATTTTGGCCACTGTTACAAAAAGAGTAATGTTAGACAAGCCCTTGCCTGAACTACTGCAGTTGCTCTTATGAAATTATTTCTGAACACTATAAAAAAATATTCAGGACACACTTCATGTTTCTGAGTGATGCTGTATCTTGAAAAAGCATTAACACAAAGGGAGAGAGGAAAGAGGGTGATGTTTCATCGGGCTCTGCTATGATCCAAGGGTGACTGAGATTTTAATAGCAGGAGGCAAACTGAATAAGTCGGTTTAGAGGTAATCTCACATGTACAAGACTCCTTATCTAAACTGTTCCCGTATGTTAGATCCAATTGGGGTTTTACACAGTTTAAGGCTGACTGGCGCTCTCTCAATTTTATAATAGATTATTCCTGGGATCATTCAGAAACGCACTGAATGTAGGTGAACAATCCCTTGGCTTTGAGGGAAAGCTGAAGAGCTGTGAAGGAAGTTCTGAGTCTCTGTTTACCCTGTGTCCTCAAACATTCCTGGGAGACTGCAGTGAAATAAGGTACTGTCAGTGACCTTTTGAAAATCTTGGCCAATAAAAAAAACATAGGCTGTCATCAACAGCCACATCACTTCTCAGTGTTCTGTTTGCCCCTTAAGTGAACAAGTACCATCTCCTTTCTTGTTGCATACATCAGCAGAGCACCCTATCAGGGATTAATAAAGAAAAATCCAGCAATAAATTAAAGCCAGAGAATCTGGAACAGATTTCATGGGCTGATGAGACTTTGGCTAACATACAGCACTCACAACACTTGGAACATCTCCTGTGTCAATGATTAACACTTCGCTGAGCATTCTGAATACATAAGGTATTTCATAGGCAGTAGCTGACCTTAATGAGGGCAAAAGATAAGTGAGCTTTTCAAACCTTGAGGGGGAAAATGGTCTGAGAACACTTCAACCATGACAATATCCTAAGTCAACACATTGTGTCTATAGAAGCAGGACTCTAAAAAAATCCCTTGTGAAAGGTTTCAAAATACCAATGAAAGCCAACTTTCATACACCAATACTTGGAAATGTCTTGGAGTGTGTGTGTTGCCCTGGGAAGATGCACACACGTCCAGGCCTTCAATAAGATTTGGGAGCACTCCTACCATGTTGAAGGACGTGCTAACTGGAAGCCATACAAGTATGGCACATCACAGCAACCTCTGAGTGCCTTGCAGAACACACAGGTGAGGCTCATGGCTCTCTTCTAGACGTGTGCAAAGCATCCCACAGACCCTTATTATCTATATAAGCAGTGTATAATTGCTAGAATGAGGGGCTAGACAAAATGTGAACTGTTATTCTTCAGACCCAACGTGCTGTTTAGATGGACATTGCTGAATGAAGCCTGTGGTATCCTCTCTCTGGATTCATATTTCAACTACAGCAGAGTTACCACCAGAGGACGAGAAAGTGGATGTAAATAGCACTTGAAATGTACAAACTATTTCTAAAGTAGGTTAGAAATAGAATATGTTACAACTAAACATATTGTAATATTCAAAATAGGGTGCTGCTAGGTATTAATATCTTATATATATGTAGAATTTCTTATCCTGAACAAAACCTATTTCCTCAGGTAAATTATCATGCTTAAACCTGGGAAACCTCAAGGCAGATGGAGCTGAGGAAGGAAACTTCCTCCCTCACTATAGGTGATGAAGGAAAAAAAATGTGCTGAGGATCAAACCAAAATAGAGTCAAAGCTGGTTCTTACAGAAGGTGTTATGATACCACTGCTGCCCCTGTAGAACAAGTTGCAGGTTTCTGACAATACCTTGGTTCAGAGATAAAGACAGGAAACCTACCCAGAGGATAAGCCAGGCCTTGATAAACCTTGTTGTTAAAAGCAGTCAAGTGTCTGGGGAAAGTAAACAATCCTTCTGCTGCACTGAACTGAACATCAAACAGGTACACTGCAGATCTGAAAGCCAAGGCTGCTTAAGATCTCACCCTCCTGTATATATAGACAAGAAGATTTCCTCCAGCATCCCACACACTGTGGGATTATTCCTCACTCCTGCCCATACCCATCCGCTCATCTTCATCTGCTGCAATTGGCTGAGGCGCATCTCCTATCCACTGATGTCCCTCCAGTTCAAGCTTTCTTGCTGCCCTAACTTTAGATCCAAGCAAGAGCATTACAGAGCTCCATTAAAGTTAGAAAAATAAAGGATTAGAAAAATAGAAAGAGCACTCTTTTTCTCAAACAGATGTAAAAAAATAAAAACCAAACAAAAAAAATCCTCATTTCTTCCCTTGATATTCAGAAGAAAATAAAATTAAGTATTTACCCATCTAGTCATTCCTGCTTAGGTCTTCTCACGGCTACAATACCCACCCTAAATTACCTCCTCCTCCCTGAATCACAGCAGGATTTAGAGTCACCCTGCGGTACCCCCCTTTATAGACTGGTGGGTGAATCAATTAAATCCCCACAGCTGGCTACCCTGAAAATCCCTGCACTCAGTTCAGGCAGCTGTGGACCTCCTCTAGCAAAAGGGAAATCATTAACTCCTTCCCAACCACCGCCTGGACATTGGTTTTATAACTTATTTCATACACCATCATCACCAATCAAGCCCTCAAAGCCCTCTGAGCTTGAATAGCATGAAAGCTGAAAAATACCCAAAACACTGTGTTACTTCTGATTTTTTTTTTTACTGCAGAGGCCTAGTCTATTAATTTCCATTAAGAAACTAAATTTGATAAATAGATAACATTATAAAAAGAAAATGTAATTAGCGTGTAGCCTTGGTAGATGTAAACTTACTGGTACCCAGGAGTAATAGCAGTTTATGTGAAAACTAGAATGTTACCATAATTATGAAAATGAATGTATAATTTATGCACATAATATGGAAAATATGCAAGGTGTGTAGAGGATATGATTATATTGCATTTTCTTGTTTCTATTGATAGATGATAAATCTTTAGAATATGTTGAAGCTATGCGTTTTTCTGCATGATTTTTGGATGCCCATGATTTCTGATAAAGTTTTTTTTTCTTTTGTTTTTAATTAAACTCCATTTTACAACAGCAGCCCTTCGTCTGCTTTATTATGCCAAAGAAGCATATGGAAATATAAACTCTGAGATGTTACTGATTTATTTTGATGTTGTAGCATTTTGCTCTTGTGTAAACATTTCTTGTGACATGAATATGGATAGTTTCAAATCTTGGAAGAGTTCATTACTAAAGGTAGCATATGTTTTTGACTCCTGAACCATGAGGGAAATGAGAACACCCAGCTTGCCAAACAGTAAATTGTAAACAGTTGGTACACCCCTAAGCAAAAGACTGAAATAATTACTGTATCTGTGTTTTAGAGTAGCCAGCTCATTTTTATGTCTCTTTTTTGTTTGTCTTTTTTTTTCATTTTGCTGATTTAATGTTTTTCTGCAAGGTTTGTAGATGCAGTCTAAATATATACTTAGGGCCTGCAGCATCATGATTCTAAGTGTGCAGATGTCAGCGTGGATTCATGGATTCCCAGATACCCTACGACCATGTATAAAAGCCTGGCTGAAAGAGGCAGTCAGCTGTTTTGCTTCCAGATCCACTCATAAAATCCGTTGTTTTTTTAACATGGACTCCATCCTGCACAGTACCAGGCTTCTCCAGGCCATCGAGGAATTCTGAATACTTCCACCACTTTGATCACGAGAAACAGAGGCCCCTCACCATTCTGTCACATTGCACAGAACACGGCCAGAGCTGAATGACATGAATGCTTATTTTGTGCAGCATCTATACGTTCTTACTGTGATTTTCCAAGGAGCCTGGCATTCTTGTGCCCCTGCCTCTCCTGAAGCTTCCCATGCAATTGTTAGGGGTGTTGCTTGCTGTTGTGGAAGCAAGGTCCAAGGCTGTGCTCTGCTGTGTGCAGGGTCACCTCCACACATACAAATAATGCCCTGGAGAGTGTCCCTTGCCTTTATGAGACAAAAAAAATCCTAGGACACACAGGTGGTTCTTCAGAGACACGTAAGACATCACAGCTTTTAACTCTATGCTGCCTTTCTCCTCCATACTGACACTTTTTATTGTTCCTTCTGGAACACCAGCCTGGAATGCTGAGGTTAAAGGATGGGGTTTGGGTATGTTCACTCTGTCCTGCTGCTGCCTCCTTGGACTCTAGGCAATAAGTACTCATCCATGACTCAGTTACCATGCTTGATTTTCCTTCTGCCCTGCAATTTCCAAAAAAAAATAAAAAAGGTGTTTCACAGAGTGTCTGATAGTTTCCTGGTTCAGACACTTTTTGGGATTTGCAGCCAAATCATCTAATCCTGGCTTGGATTAGAGACTTGAACTCACATTTTCACCACCCCAGGCTGGTTTTCTAACCACCAAAGGAGCCAGGTAACTCCCACTTCTCTGCCTTCATGTTCCCTAAATCTCTGTCTCACATGTACTCTGAATACAGGCACACCTTCAGACCCCAGGTTCTCATGGCAGTGGGGCACCTGATTTAAAACTCTCACTTCAGGGCTTCCAGGCCACCAACCATAGATGAGTTTTTCCACGGTTTTCCATGTACACCATAGAATGTTGTGCCCCTTGCAAAATGCATTATCTCAGCATTTGGATGGAGCTGAAATAGTGAATGTAGATGGACAGATACAGCTCTAAAAGTAGGAGAGAAAGCTGCCCCGTCACCCAGTTGCAACCCCATTGTAGGACTGCTTATAAATTGCATCCAGCACTCCAGATAAATCTGTCCTGGACGTCACTATTTAAAGATCTTAGGTGCTTATCTGTCTTTGGGAATCTGGGTCAAGTGATTTGCCTTGGTCCATGCAGCAGGTTGGCAGCACAGCCAGGATTAGGAATCGTGGGTCCTGAGTTATAGGTTATTGCTCTCTCCAGGGCATGGCATTACCTGCTCAGAGCACAAATCAAACATACCCCATGCACTGCAAAGCTTGGTTACAGACACGACATGGGTATAGGGAGACACCACCCTGTACGTTGTATCATAGGTGTGTGTGGGCACATATAATTGAAAAAAACAAAAAACCCGTCCAAAAGTAAGACATTTCTTTTTGTGTGCTCCACCCCTGAGGAAGAGGAGAGAAAGAACAGCATGCTACAGATGTGTTTGACATTGTTTAACAATCAAGGGATTGTCTTGGCAGACACTATGGTAAAGAGCATAATATCAGAACAGACACAGAGGCCACAGAGCCCTGCCTGGTCTCCATCTCCCCACCAGCACCACCACTTCACCCAGCCCTTGAGAACCTGGAGTTAGGCGGCTTCACTTGAGTTCTACTCTTGCTGTGCAGCTGGGTGGATTTGCTCAACTTTGTGTTACATTGCAAATACTGAAAAGAGTACTTGCCAGGAGCAAGCAAGCATTATACAACCTCAGCACAAGCATAATCAAATCACTTTTTCTTAAAAACCACAAGTGATGGTTCAACATTTGGGGCTGGTTTCGGATTAAGCACTTTTGAAGAAAGGCAAATGGGCTCTAACATTCAGATTTGTAGAAATATACTAAATCAGGCATGTATAATAAACCTTTCACACAGCTCTAGAAAGAATTCCTTTTGTCCCTACAAGAGTTATATATTTGTTAAATTCATCTCTTGTGTAACGTTATTGTTTTCCAGTGTAGTTACATGAAGGATGAATTAAACCCGTTACCAAATGATTTTTTACAAACAAATAATTGAGGCTTGCTGAATGAGAAATAAATAGACTCTGCTATTTAAAAGCCAAAGTGAGACAAAAACTGCTTCCCATATTAACTCCTTTAAATCTCTGGGGGGAAGAAGTGTCAAAGGTCAGGAAATATAACACAACCCTGCACTGCAAAGTTGCATGCTCTCTCAGCAAAAAGAGGAACTCAAGTACTAGTGAAGGACAAGGAATTGATCAAGCAGCAACAAGTTCATTCTTCCAACATATAAAGAGTAGAACATAGCTTCTTTGTTCCACATTTGTCCCATGCAGTTATCAACCAGAATTTACTTAGGCTTTCATTCAAGTGTCATTGTGCAGACTCATTCAAAGAGCATGGATGGAGCAGTGGCGCAGAGATAACTGCCCCATTTCTCCTTCTCTCATCTCCACATTTGATGGACTCCACTATTAAATGTGATCCCCTTCAAGTTTTTAGGTATAATAAGGTGTAAAGTAGAAGATAAAAGAAACATTTCAAGAGAAGTAAGGTGTGTGTAAAAGTTCACAAAGTATAGAGTAGCTAGCTTGGAAAGTCCTCGGAAAAGATCCACCATGCTTGTGAATTATGTTATCTGAGTACAGCAGGCTTTATGACACTTCGTAGCTTTCGGGCAACAAACTAAAATTTATTCCAAATGGGCACAGCAAAATTATAGCTTAAAGAGTGGCTTTAAGAGAGTCTTCACTTCTGTGAATGCTTGGTGATGTTTATTTCTGGAGTCAAACAGCCCTGCTTTAGCTCTGCTGCTCTAGCTGCTCTTCTTGGAAGTTTCAGTATCTCCTCTGCACATTCTAAGATCTTGCAGCAGAAAGCCATTTCCTTTGGTTCATCTCACTAAATACATGGCACAGATTGCATCACTATTTAGTACACCACAAACATAAATCACATGTCAATATAACCAAGGCAGGCACTGCCAGGTGGGGCAGGACAGCCTCCTCTGAGCACTCCAGAGAAGAGGCGGAGAAAGTAACCTCAAGGGGAAATTGCAAAAGAGAAAATCATTGCTCCACATTTGCTCCACATCATTTGCTCCTCATGACAGGTGGAATAAAACTTCTGCCTGTCTCAGATGGGTCCCTTCCCATCTTCACCCATCTGGGTTCAGCCAACTCTGGCCAATCTGCCAGGCACCTCCCTCTCAAAGCTTCCCTGTGGGAGGATTTTAGTTCTTTTTGGGATACATATTGTGGAGAAAGATGGTAAAAGCTGGCATAACACAAGGCTGCATTTGGGTCAGTGTTTCTGGCATGCTTTTCCTCCAGTTACAACAAAAGTTATCTATCCAGCTTCCTTGAAGGAAGTTTTCATCTTCATTAAAATTCATTGTTCCCTATCCTCCCCCCAGGCCTTCTTATTGTTAATTCTTTTTTATCACTATATCTACTCTAAACATCACAGCTCTACTTGTTCTCCCCTCTCTCCTATGTTGGCTTAGTCAGAGCTCCTTCCTACTACTTTTAATTTGCTACAAAATAATTTACCTATCAACTCTAAAGAACACTTGAACATTTGTATCTCACCAGGGAAGATCAACAGGCTGTATCTCACTTTTATTCAACTGCTCCATAGTCCCTTCAAGACTTTTCTCTCAGAAGACTCTTGAGACCCTCATGCCTCATCACCAAACCTGTTCTCCATTTTACAGGCAGGACAGTCCAGCGACACAAAGAGCACCCAGACAGCAGTATCCAGGTTTTCCAAATCCTTGGTTGATTGACTATAAAATAAGCCACTCTTCTTTCTTTTGTGATTTCCTACACCGCATGGAAGTTCTTCCCCTTTTTGTGCTGCTGCCTTATCTGCCTCTCCCGGAAATGTCTTTGTTCTTAAATCTCATCTGAAAACTTTCCAATTTCCTTTCCTTTTTTTGTTGTTACACAACTCATTTCCTTTCCATTCTTTTCCCTTCTCTTTTTCCTCCTTCTGTGGCTCCTAAACTCAATCTATGTTTCAAAAATAATTCTGCTGCTATTTCTTCTTTATTTCTGATTTTCTTATGCTCATGATAGTCTATCCTCAGAGATTGTTTTTCATCTCCTTGAGAGTTACTGTGACAATCTGCGTAAAACATTCCTTCTTTTATTTATCTCTCTCTGCAAAGCATTTTGCACTACTTTTTATGGAGGATGCTTTTATATAATTAAATTAAATTCCAATTGTACGGGAAATGAAAAGACTATAGTAAGCAAGCTCTGAGGACACTGGAAGCATTATAAGTAACAACATTTGTTCTTTAAACATCATTATTTAAAAAATAAATAACACAGACATAGCACATTTGAAAGTTTCGGTACATAAAATATCATTTGTGTGTCCTCATAATAGTGTCAATTAAATTTTGTGCTAGTAGCCCATTTTGGAAAGTCATTCGAAGCAAGTCCTTAAACAAAGGAGGATCCAGAGAGAGAGAAAGGAGAGGCTTATCTGTATTTAAAGTCCGTGTCTGCACTTTAGGAGAATGCAGTAGTTTTCCTCTTCCTAATACTTACTTTTACTTCCATGTCATGCCTCGTTATAGCCTGTCTTTAATATATAACCTTTCAGTTATAGGTACTTTTTTCTTCAGTGTCACCAACAGGAAAAGAAAATACTACTTAAATCTGTAACAGCTGCATACACTTCCCCCCAAACCGAATGCACTGTAGATGTGTGAGCCTTCACTATTAAATATTTTCAGCTGCTTATGTGATGTACACATGTGGCAAGTTAGCAAAGTGTTAGCTTGCAATGCTTCCAGCCAGTCGTATATCTTTTTTCTCCATGTGTTATTGTCTTCTGTCTTATGTACATCAATATAATCTTTACTACCTATCCCCACTATTTATAATGCACCTAATATAAATCTACCTGAATGTTTGCATAATAGGCAAAAAGATGTCTTAATATGGAGAGTTAGACAATTAAATGGAGAGCTCCATTTTACAAAATTTCACCAGTCTCCAATGTGAAAAAGTATGTGGGCTTGATTTGGTTTTGCAAGAAATTGAGGATTTTAGTTTCTCACCATGGATTCAGAGATTTCAGAAATGAGACAGTCCCGTCATCTCTCTCACACACAAAAAATACTCACATTTGTGTCTTTGGTACCCTGAAAGATATTCACCCTGGCTGAAACACCTCAGAGGAGGGAGAGGGATGGGCTGCTGGGGGCACAGGGCTTCTCCAGCATGTGGACAAACCTTGGCTCATGCCTCTCTGTGATGCACAGGTCAGGTCTGCTCCTCAGCAGTGTCACTTGGAGCCACCATCATTCCTGCTTTGCACCCTTTTAAATCCCTGTGCATCACTGTAAACCTCAGGGAAAACAGAGCTTGTTCTGGGCAGAGACTGGTATCCCTGACTCCAGAAATGCAAACGTCCACAGGAGCTGTCTGTGCCCCTCTCCCTGCCCTCCGCATGGCTGTGACCCGCCCTTTCTGCTCCACAGTGCCCACAGCAGCACTCTGGGTCTGCATGGTGGCAAAAGAATATTAGCAAGGAAGATAGGGGCAAAAATTACCTTTTTGTCATCCCAACACAGCAGTTGATTAAGGCAGTCCAGCCCCAGGCAGACAAGGCTTCTGCAGTTGGTACAGGACTGAACCATCCACTATTTTCCTGACTCTCTCTCGGTCCCATGAAGCAGTAATACATCTTTCTATAAACCTGGTCTCAATAATTTATTTTTTCAACATATAAAAAGCTTCATTTTCCAGCATCCCCCACACACAAAGGTCCCCCAGCAATGATGGCAGTGGTTTGGGGGCTGTGCAGGCAGTGAGTGGCCAGGGACTCTCCCCAGGGGCCAGCCTGCTCCTGCAGAGCTGATGACACTGGCCTGCCCCACTGCCTCGTGCCTATTAGCACTCGCAGAGCTGGTTGTGTTTCCTGTCACAACGCAGCTATTATCAAGTTCTGCTCTTCATATGTGGACCACAGTGAATTTGAATCAACTCCAACAAAACAAAAAGAGAGGAGCTTTGGATTCCCATATGCAGCAAGATATGGTTTGACCTGTGTGGCCCATGGCTCTTGAGCCTTAATCATGAAAATCCCTTGTGAAGTCGATGTGCAAAGCTGTAGGTAGACTCATTAAAATTTTGCCCCTATTATTACACCATTAGACAAATCAGTCTTTAACTAATTGAAGTACAGGATGTACTGTAGATCACCACATGTATTATTTCATGTATGACTAGAGTCAGAAAAAAAAATACAGCTCCCTGTAAGTAGACCCCAGCTTGGTCAGAGCTTTTGCTATTGCTTCCTTACACCTATTGCTTCTCCTGATCTCTCAAAATAAAACAAGTTTTTAAAAGTGAAAGCCATATTATCACAACAAAAATTAGAACACTTTACATTTCAAACAGAGAAACATGCAAATAAAACAAACATCATTATAGGTATCTACAGCATTAAACTACTACATCCAAATTTACGCTTCTAAATAAAATTGCTTAATTATCCACAGGCAGTGCCCAACTGGAAGCTCTGACTTCAGCAGAGAATTATGAATACGGGGTCCATAGCCATGCATAATTAGGAAACTTAATGTCAGTTTAGGACTAAATTTTAATCCTAGGTATTTGAAAATTTTAGACAACGTATATGAATATACTAGCTGTATGTGTAAGATTTTGCTTCAGTATGTCCAGATACACATCTTCAACAACTCTACAAAAATATAAATTCAGTCAGGTTTCCCCAGTGGCTTACCATGTTTCTCTTGTTAATAGTGAACAGTTTTAGGAGTTACCCATATGTTTTTTGTCAGTCTCCAGCTTTCTAGGATTACCTGTGTATGGTGTCTTGAATGACACAAATCATAATCTCATAATTTTTACATTGTTGAGTCATTATGTATTGTGCCCATGTGAATGAAGCACCTTAAAAACTGATATTTATGTATTAAATCAAAGCAGATCTAGCTTGTGCCTTTCTCCAGCTGCAGGGATCTGAAGGGTGATGGCAGTATTAGTACAGCTATATGTCAAAACAGCAAGGCTGCTGGGCAGAGAAAGTCACAATTGTACCTCCTAGACACAGCTACTGCCTGGTCACTCTGCTTGCCTCTGAGAACATCGGGTCTGTAATCACTCAGAATGGATTTTCCATGGCTGTTTTCTTAGGAACTGTTGGTTCTTAAACTTAAATTTATGGATCCAGTAAAACCATAAAAGCAGCAGAGATAGTTTTGTGATAATAATTTTTTTCCTGTTAATTCAGTTGACCTTTTCTTGTTGACTTCCAAATGAAAAGTATGTAGTCATAAATGTGAAATTAATAAGAATTTCAGGACTCATGTAAGCTCTCTGCTCCATATTTGAAAGTCACGGGGATGCTCTCTCTTTTACCCATTATGGCTCTTAACTAAATATCTCCATTACTTTCCAAAAGGACCTCAGTTCTCTGATGTACATTGATGGGGAACGTTCAGCATAAAAGAACAATGGCATTGTCCCAGGGTAAAAAGATGCTGTAAATATCACTATTGCCTACACAACATTTCTACAGAGGTATCTAAGTTCATACAATGAGCAGTTTGTATGTCCCATTCTATCAACATCTGTGAAAAGATTAGGCCAAAATTTTCAAAAATGACTAATGCTTGAGAGTGGTTTTGTAGTGACAGAGAGGGCTCAAAAGATGCCTGTTCCCAAATTCTTTAAATCGATATTAACTTGGTCACCTCAGAACTTCAGGACCCTGAAACAAACCCCTCTTTGCAGTTTTGGGAAAAGTGACATGATTGCAAGCCATCTCTGCCTTTCTGAAACATTCACTCGTGGCACCATAAACACCAGTGATAGGATGTGGAGCATGTGGGATGTGGAGCCCACACAGAGGGTCTGCAGTGGCCATCTGCATGGTCAGCTTTCTGTAAGAAGAGATCTAATTCAAACAGCAGCATCGCTACCCCACGACTGACTGGCTAAAATCTTTTTGAAGAAGAGGAGATCCGTTGATCTATACATAATGAGTAATTATATTAAAATTTTCATATGTATTTTCAAACACCACCAAAACCATTTTGGAAGCATTTGGATTTGACGTAAGTCTTACAGAAATTTTCTGAACTTGTAAATATCAAGACAATTTTAAAATAACTCCCAAATTTTATTGGGCCAGTCCAGCATTTTTGGCGATCAAATTCTGTTTTGTTTTGAAAATCTTTACACTCAGTATCATTAAAAACAATTGTTACTCTTCTAAATTGCAGTTGGGATCAAGGTTTCATTGTGCTAAGTGCTGAATATTCAGAAGATACAGTCCCTGCTCCAAGGAGGCTGCTGGTTTAAGAGACAAAAAAACAGAATCCAGATGGGGAAATGTGATATAGCATACAAGCACAGTGGTTAAGGTGATGATAGCTTCACATCTTAGCCAAGAGCCTGCAAACTGCACAGAACTGGTTGATATCCACACCCATACAGTAACCCATTGATTCCAGTGGGGCTCTGACAGGCAGCCAGAGCTTCCTTGAAAGTGCTAATGCCAAAACAGAGGTGTATTAATTCCTTCTCTAGGGCTTTTTCCCCTTCTGTTTCATTAATTCTATTTGGGTTTGGTTTTTTTTTTTTACTTTTTGCTACTTTCAGTTTTACCCTCTATGTAGACTTTTAAATCAGCTAGACTGTTTCTGTATTCATGTGTAATTAAAACTATCTAATGTAACATTTACTTTTTTAATTAAAAACTTAAAATCACTGTTTTCAATTTTAATTTTCAAACCTTTCTTCTATTTTTTGATTAATTACATTACAGCTAGTTGTACCTTTTGCAGTCTTCTTCTTTTACTGTTTAATGCCATCCTCCTCAAATCTCGGAGATACTTAAAACTTCTGGCTCTTCTTCCCTCCCCCTTGTCAAATTCTCAGAGAATCAAATTACTTCTTCTACAGTCAGCACAATGTCCTGATTATCATTACATTGTCTAATTTAATCTTTACTAACCCATTCAGCGATATGAATTCCAAAATAATGTACTATATGAAAAATAGTGTGAAAATAAACTATCTAGTAATGATTAGAACTCCTGCTGATTGCCTGGCTTTATGCGAAATGATGGCAATCACATGTTCAAAGCATGCCAACTGAAGTGTGGCTACCATACTTAGCAGTTTAGTTTCTCATGTGACAGAAGTATGAAATACAGCACAGAGCCTTTCTGTGGCTGCACAGTCGTCTGTGGTGCTTAATGAGAAAGCTGTGTCAGAACGTACAGCGAGGATGGATCTTTCATGTAGTGACAGGTAAGCAAAGAAACACGAGAGGACAAGGTTTTCTGGAGGAACGAGAGCAAGCTGTTTGCTTCTAGGAGAAAGTTTGTTATTGAACAAGGACCAGTTAAACTGAACTGCTCCAGGGCTGCTGCATACCAGCCCCAGCCTAGAAGGGTCAGACACCTTTTCATGGATGTATTAACACCATATAAGTTGAAGAAATTAAATGACTTTGTGCTTAAGATGTGCCCACATCTGGATCAGTTTCACCACAGATGCCTCAAAGAGAAAAGTTATTATTTTTCTGGGTGTCTGTGGCATTATCTTACGTCCTCGGTATAAATCTTGCTGCAACCCATCTTGCACCATTCATGGAGCTTTGCGTGGTGCAGACTGGCAGATGATTCATGGCAGCTCCATGTTGCTCTTCCTTCACAAGGAAAGAGCTGTCTGAAGGGTGGGATTTGGGGTTGCAGGCTCTCACTTTTCTCTGGTTCTAAAATGGCAAATATGCAGTGTTTAGTGTACACGCCAACAAAGACTACGCAAGAGATGCACTTTGTTCTTGGGAGGAAAGATAAGTTTTGATATGTTTCTTACTTCCAGTAGAAGCTCAAAGTTGACTTTTTAGTTGCTGTATCTCTGTAAGACAGGAGTTACAATTTTGGCGAGATTACAAGGTCAAACGTTTCTTCTGTCAATAAATGTCCTTTTGTCAGCATAGTTTTTCCACTTGTAGAACCAGCAAAAGATGTGCTGACAAAATACACTTTTGCCAATTACAATGAGTCTGCTTGAGGAAAGCCTGCTAACAAAGCACTGTACAGGTAGACGAATCCTTGAGCTAACTCTCAAGACATTTCTGTCTTTGCAAAGAGGAGTTTCTTCTGCTAGTAAATACTTCTCTTGCTCTTCAGGAGTTGCTCTAGGTACAGCTTCTCTCCCAGAAATTAAAGTGAGTGTAATTGAACTCTGCAGTTGGACTGATGACTAAAGATCTACCGAGTGAATGTATTTCAACTTTTCTATAGAAGAGTCAGGAATTAAGAAGCAGAAAAGAAGCCTCATATACACAGGTGATTGCAAGATGTTTCCATATTGATACTGAAGTACCATATACCTGGGTTAGGTGTTGCCCCTGTACAAAGCCCAGTCTATTCCACATGTCTGGTAAGCCTCAGAACCTGCCATTTTTGTACAGAGAAAGGCCCACTGAAATTCCCCAGGCCCTTTTCCACCAATTGACCATGCAATGAACTGCAGGACCACAGCCCACAAATACCAGGAGAAATCTGTATTTATACAACATGTTTTGTAGCTACTACTAGGTAATTCAGTTTACCTGTTTGTAAAACAAGTATAAATATCATGGTACAGGCAGGAAAATAAGAGGCAAGTGTTATATGATACATTTGATATATATCATGTTGCAGAATTATTCAAACCTTCTACAATTTGTGTTTATCTTATTGGTATAGTTATACACTCTTGACCCCTGGCTCTACACCATACTTTAAAATCAATTTCATAGCTTCCATATTAGAGTACTGCATCTTGCTTAGAGTTTGGGAAAGACACAATATTTATCTAATCAACTCTAATTTGCAACTTTCTGAGCCAATTCTCTTGTTGCTAGAATAATTCTTGGTTCCACACAAAGGTCTTCAAGAGCAGACTAGGCTTTAGCCACACAACTCATTAAAAGCAGCTGGGACAGTAAGTCCTCATGTGACTAAAATTCAGGGATAGGAGTTTGCTAGCAATGTGCCTCTCAGTCTTTGTGACTAATCAGTCTCATCTGGGCCAGCGTGATGCAGGTAACTATGGGAGATACGCTTTCGTTAATGTGTAAATCAGTCACTTTTTCAGAACGTGAGACTGTCACATTGGCATAAAATAGTGCAACTTCAGATGCCTCCAAGAAGCCGCATTATTTTGTGCAGTGCATGTGGAAGTTACTCCCTCTCCTCACAGATAACCCTGATCATCCCAAGGCTTTTCCTACACTCAGAGAATTAACTGGGAAAAGAAATATGATAATTATTGGAAAATACTATTCAAGCCAAAATTCCCTAACACTTTCACTAGAACTAATCTTTGCACAACTAAGTAAAGGTTTAGCCTGCAATTGCATGGGTCCTTCAGTAAATAGTGCAAATGGCCAATTTTTAAAGGTATTTAGATTATTTGATTTAATAAGTGAGTTAGGAATCTAAGAATACTTTAAAATCCTCCCTAAATTCTAGTACATCATCATGTGTGGGTTCATTCATTAATTTGAAATGTGCTCACGGCCTGCATTTCTACAGGGCAGGATTTGGTATTTACTGCAACGGGGATTACATGTTTGAATGTTCTGAAAGTGGCATCCAGGTTTTCATGTCATAAGTTTTGTTAAGATTACTGTACCTTTATGTTTTCTCAAAGGTAATATTCCTACCATTGGACAGTCATATCATTCTCTGTGTCCTCTGTTGGCCCTTTTTCTCAGGGTGTACATTTATAACCCAAGGTTATAAACAATTAGTACAATCTAATTTTCAACACTAAGGAAAAGGATATGCTTGATTTGTCTCTAAAGTAGGTTACAACAAAATGAACATGTGAGCTTTGACTGAACAGAAGGTTGAGATAACCTGTGATATTTTCCAAATGTCAAAAAAAAAATTTTGGCTAGTTAGTGTTGTATGGTGTAGCTGTTAATTTCAGTGGGATTACGCCACAATAGAATCCTCTCAGTAATTTCGAATAAGTTTTCACAAAATTATCCCAGCAGCTGAAAGAATGAATCCTATTTTGTTCCTACAAAACCTAGTCCAAAATGAATTTCTGTGCATAATTTATTGTACTTATCAAAGTTCCAAATTTAATTTACCTATAAATGTTCAAACATATACCTCCATCTGTAATTTCCAGTGTATTATTGGAAAATGACATAAAGTCAAATATCCAAAACTATGACTGATATAATTGGGGAAGTTCTGTCAAGATCAATAGTTATGCTGATTAACTCCAGCTGAGGATCTGGCCCAATAAACAGCTAACTACATAATGAGCAAAATAATTCACTCTGCTATTAATTAGAAAAAGAACTAACGAACACTTAATCCAAATGTTGGGGTTTGCAGAGGGTGTTCCAAAGCACGTACGCAGTTGTGGGCAATTTGGGAGCGGATCAATGTGTCAAGTTGTGGAGTTCCCACATTTCTCTGTTCTCTGCTGTAAACCCTTTGCATATTTTGGGAGTAAAGGAGGAGTCTACATTTTTTGCAGATGCTGGAAACATGCCAGATCCTCCTATTACAGATATTTCTACATACTGCCAAATGCTCCCATTGGGAATACTCCTTGTATCCCCATAACTACTGGTTTTGCTCAGTCCATTATTCAATAAAACTAGCCACTACTCCAGCTGGAATAGTCTGGTCTGAGAAAAAGGGCACCAGAAATTCAAACACATCTAGCTGGAGAAACTGGGCTGTTAATAGATCCAGCAAGCTGAGATTTATTACACAATTTTTGCATTAAAAGGAAATATAAAGCACTGCCTCACAGGTGCAAATACATTTTACTAAGGATCATGTCATTACAAACTTGAAATTATAACAGTATTTAAAAGCATGATGTGAGAGAAATGGTCTAGTGATAATAGTTATAAATTTCTTTTAGGTCTGTATTTTCATCTATCACTGACTTCAGTGGGACCAAGAGTTCAGCTCTGATGTCCTAATGATTTGGGAAAAATTGGAAGTATCCCAGTTTAAAAAAAAATTATTTTCTACCTTTAAGCAGTACTTGAGATCAAGTATGTTTTCCCTGGTGAGTCTGAAAAAAAAGGGAATTCATGTATTTGCTACCTTCTGCTTTCTACATGCAATTTTTCTATTTTCTTATCATTCTGTAACAATGAAAGATGCCACATTAGTGCATAGAGCCTTAATCTTAACCTGTCAGATGCATTCATTCCTTTCACTATAAAAATTGCATTTCACATTTTCTTTCCTTAGACCCCAAATTTGCAAACACTTAAGCGTGTGCTTAATATTAAGTCTCATTTGGTACAGAATGGGAAAGCAATGAACTGCACTTAAGAGACATCAGTACTCTACAAAAATATTTTATAGCTGTTTTTTCTAGACTATATTTAATTATTTTAATACCGAATTGAACTGTTTCCTCTCATCTCCAATATACCAGAGAAATCTTGAAGCTGCTCTTTAGGCTCCTTTTGATCTGATGAATATTTTCTGGTTTTGAGAATTTCTTCTAAAAACCCAATGATTTAATTGCAGCTCTTTTTCCTCTAGCCTAGCAACTAAGCCAGTGCCATCCCACATTAAAGGCAATGAAAATAGTCTAGGCTGATTTACAATAAAAATATTTATATTTAATATTAGTGTTCCTGTAGTAGGTCACTAAAGGAATAATAAAAATGGTAGGCTGTAGTTACTGCTTTAAAAACGGGATTTTTATTTAAGCAAATCATGTCAGTGTCTGAAGCCTACTGGATTATCTTCTAACATATGGTAAGTATTGGTTATGTGGTGTGCTGGCTTGCATTTCATTGTTGGAAAAGCATAGAAAACTGATTTTAGTATGCCTTTGCTCTTAGCAGCAGGGTATAATCATTTTTAAAAGAAATTATGGAATCAAGCATTAGCATACTGTGTAAATTTAGGATTTATGGAAGGATGTCATATATCACACACATATATTGCTTTGGGATGCTTAGGAAATCTTCACTACCACATGTCACTGTTTTGTAGTTGTTTAAAATGGTAACTAAGCACATGCAAAAAGATAGCAATGCTAGAATAGTCTTCAAAAAAATTACATTGTTAAGTATTTAATAAACATACCAAAACATTAATATATTATCCATTTTACAACCACTGAACTTTAAAGAATTTCTTTCTGCGGATGCGTCAGTTATCATTATCCCTGAGGGTATTAGCTAAGCCCCACGTATTCAGCCCCTCGCAACCTTGCCATTCTTACGGGATTTTCTTCAGGTGCCTGGAGGTGGGAGGATGTATGTGGGTGGAAGTCGGGGCTCTTTGCACCCACAGGAGAGGAAAATCAGCATTTCTCATCCCCTTATGTCCCTCCACGATGGGCGAACTCTTTTCTCCGTGTGAGGGGAATGAGAGCCACGCCAGCAGGTGATGCCATTCCCACACAGCTCCGATGGTGAAGGATGAACACACGGGCTTTTACCTGGCAAAGCACTGGGAGACGTGCCCTGCTCTGGCACCAGCACGTGTCTGCTGGATCTTCTGAAACAACAGCCTGCACAGTGTCACTCTAAACAGGAAGCCCAAATTGTAATTGAAAGGTGAGAGAAAAGTACCCATTACATACTTGCCAGCTCATGCTTACTACTGAGGGTAGGCTTGACTTTACCCTTCACTTTAGATTTCAGCAGCTTAATTAATCTACTAACATCAAAAGGAAAATAATCTGTTCCAAGCAGTCCTTCTAAAGATTTGGTGCTTTGAAACTTCATTTCAAAATCGATCTCGCCTCTATCAAAATGAATGTAAAACTCAGAGACGAGAAGAACCCTTTCCTGTGACCCTCCACCACTGTCACTTTTGTTCCCCCAGACCTCTGCAAGGTGCCCATTTGATCACTGCTACTAATTCTGTACTTTTGTCTGAATAAGGCTCTAAGTATGTTACTCATCCGTATGGAGAGAGACAAACCACGCAGCGCCAAAAGTGAGGGGTTGAAGGTTATGGGCTGTCACAGGCCCGCTCTGCTAGATTATGGCTGTATGGGGGGTGGTCGTGAGGCCACTCTGATGGCAGGACCTGGCAGCAAACTATGAAGAGAGGGCAGGAAGTCAGGGTAGCCCCTTTTCACATTTCCCTGTGGCCCATGCTGTGCCAATGACACCAGGCTGCCTGCGTAAGACACTGGGCAGTGACTGACCAAAGTCCTCTGAGCTCACAGACCTCTTGGTGGTCATGTGCCAGACAGAAGAAGGTCCTGTGGAAAAATGAACACTGCAAGTGCCTGGAGACAGACCACAGGCACAGAGGAGATGGGAGGAGAGAGCAGAAGATTTGGACTGCCCAATGGCTTCTCCATTTAGAGACCAGTGGAGCTGCTATCGATGCAAATGATGGTGAACAGACATTTAGGAGAGATCACATGACAACAGGAGTGTTCACATGACAGCTGTCCAAAGGTGGTTGCCTGAGAATAAGACATCCTGAAGTTTCACTAGAGGCCATCCCTGGTCTCCTGCCCTCAGCTAGGTACTTGCTTGGTGGGAAGTAGAAAAGTAAAGCAAAAAACAAAATGCTGGTACACTGGAGCTCTTAAAATTTAAACTGCTCATGAAAGGAAAAATCGTAGCCAGAAACGGTATCAATTATTTTAAATTATAACACACAATGCCAGAGTCAGCAATCACATCAGCCACTTGCCCAAGCTGCTTCAAAGTACAACTTGCTGTACAAGACTCCCATCCCACACGACTAGCTCAGTGCATTGACAAGGACTGTAACTCACATTTGCAAATATTCAGCAAACCTAACATAGCCTGTGACCTATCACTTAGAAATGTTCCTGCAAAAACCTTGTTAATCTGCAATAACCTAGAAAAATCCCAACTTCTGCTATTGCTCCACGGCCCAGATTCTCTGAGGTCTGTCATTCCTAAGATGTTGTGTTTCTTCTTGTTCCCCTGATCTGGCCCCTGGCTCCCCACTGGTGTTTTGCAAAGCCTGGGGACCTTGAAGGGGAAGCTGGCTGCCTCTGCCCAGGTGTCCACCAGGGCAGTGCCAGGGAATGGCTCTCTGACCCATTAAATCATTTTGAAAATGCAGTTATATCTAATTAGTGTTCAGCATTGGCTGTCCTCAGGGTTTGCATTGGTTTGTTTCCACAAAGTGAGATTTCTGGGTTATTTATTACTGCTAATATGTTCCACCACGCCTTGACAGTCACCTTATGTTCTGCCAGTTCGGGGGTTTTTGTCAATTACCCTGATTTCATGTATGACTCTGATCTTTATCTACAAATTCTTTTTACTACATCCTCTGAAGACAGGAGACTGTCCTTGTTGCCAGATGGATTGTAAGGGCTGGACTGCAGAATAACTGCACAAGAAACAAGGGACTTGTTTACAAACAGTTTGGGGTTGGTATGCCCAAACACACAAGCTATCCGAATTTCACGTAAAAGAGACCTCTTGTACTGAAGGAGAGTAAAGAAAAGCTGTGGCTCATGGTTAGGTTTATATTTGCATTTTCCATCAAGGGGTTATTTGATCCCCTCTGCAGGGAGCATTTACTTGAAAGATGGGTCTCAGCCACAAAGTGTAAATTCCATTTCACTCTCCCTAAAAGTCTGGTGTTATTCAGAATGTCCAAGTTTTGGTCCTCCTCTGTGCCAGACTTAGTGGAATGAGAGCTACCTCCCTTCACATTCCAGCTGTCTCTTTAAAACACACTCTTCTCTTTCACTGTTCATCATGGCTCAGCCTCTTGCCCACATGTGACAGTGTCAGCTCAAGCATGCGCAGTGAGCTCATAATTCAAAATTACTTGGCTCTGCAACACAAGATAATCTTAAGAAAACCGCAAATTAAATACTGTAACACAATATTCACATATATGTTTTCTGATAATGTACACTGTGATTTAAATTCTACTACCATTAAATTCTTTGAATCATTAAACAAGTGATACCCAGTGGACATTTTATTTGTTCTAGACATGTTTTGACATTTTGGATCAAAACATATTTTGGTATGATTAACTAACTTTCTTAGCAATTGTTTTCTGGTGTCTGGCATGAACTAAGAACACTTTATCAGCTATGGTGAATTATCCATTCTTACTCAAGATTACAGAAGTATATAAAATTTGCTTATTCAACAATGGAAATTCTCTAGAAAATACCAAAATTTATGACTCATTAAGAATTAAAGGATGTTGTGTCTTGACATTATGAAGGGCTGGGATATTATGAACACAGACTTCCACCAAAAAAAATTACTTTAGTATTAGGCTTCAAGAAAATTTAGAGCCAGTGCTATGAGTGAGTTGTGCAGCTGGATTACATCATTAGTCCCAAAACCGAACATTAATTAAGCTTTTACTAATATTAGTTCATCCAATTGCATTCTGTTACAAAAGCAATATTTTAAGGATGAATAGCAACACATTTTCAATTTCCTTGTAGACATTGAATACAGAGTCAGAATCCAGGGTGCAACACATTTAGTACTGTAATCAGTTCATTGTTCTTATTTTCCTGAAGCTCTAGTAACAGTTTATTTTTACTTTTTTATATCCTTATATCCTAATGCTTGTTCAACTGCTGTTATATCATCTACGGTGAACACTTCGAACAGATGAAGGGAGAAGAAAAGGGGTGCATAAAAAAAAGTAGTTATATCACAGTCAGGTAGGTGACAACTGTTATCAAATACTTTATTTTATCCTTTTTTATTGGAGCTTGCAAATAGTTCAAACGTGCACTCAACCATAAGTGAAGTGTTTATAACAACCTCCCAACAAAGCTGTTTTTATATAAACATAAACTTTTGGGGTCAGCTGCGACCTGAGTCCCAAGCTCCACTCCTGCCCTCCTTCGAATGGGGCCAAACTCAGTGAGTTGTGTCTTACTTTCTCTGGAGATAAATGAGAGCTACCACAGACATTTGCAGGAGCAGGACTGGCTTCTCTGGAACCTGGGGCTCCTGCAGGAGAGACGAGGAGGGACAGGGACATGGTGCTTCAGAGAGACAGACCCTGGTTCCCACCTTATCCTCCCAAGCTCCACAAAGTTTTCTGCCTCAGCCAACCTCCTTCTGTACAGGGATATATTTTTCCAAAATTACAACACTAAAGATTTTAATATTAAATGTTCTTTTGCAGAAAAAAAGAAGTCAACACTGATGATGTTTTCCTGGATCTCATTTTCCGATGTATATTAACATCATGCCTCACATTTCAGTGACTTTTATTCAAACTTACTACAGCTGAGTTGCGAAATGTTGTCTTTGTCCTTAAGACCATGACAGAGAACTTTATCTGCATTCAGATGCCTACTGGTTTGTGGTATTTCAATAATAAAACAGCAGGATTGAAGGCTCATGATGAGAAATCTGACTAATTACCTGTTAGATGATAGATGGTTGTAACTCGGCAGTGCCAGTCACTGAAAACAAAACACTTCTAGATATCAATCAGCTTCCTGACAAATTCAATTTCCATCACATTCAGTGGACAATAAACGTGAATTTTACCTCAGCAGCTATATAGCTTTGACTTTTAACTTTCCAATATGCATAATGATATTTTAATAAAGTAGAGATTTCTTTTGAGTAAATTAGTATTTAAATACCTGACATATTCATATTTCAGGCTCAAAGCTAGTGGAAATAATTAATGTTGTAAATCTGTCTTGTGTTCTACTGCAGACAGCAAAGGTGTATTTAATAGCAGTATTTTTGTTTTCTCCAAATATTCTTATTTAAGACCAATTATTTACAATGCTTGTAATGGAGGTATTTACCCTCTTTTCCCAGCACCTTATCCATCTATGTATCAGTGAGTTGGGTGCAGATTCTCCATATGACTCAAAAAACAAAATGTCCAATTATCACCATTACATACCAGCATGTGGGCCAAGTTAAAACAAAGAGGGATTGGAGTGTGGAAATTGAATTTGGGCTTGAAGAAACACCTCTCTTTCTTTCCACATAAGGACTAATTGCACTGTCAACATCTGGAAGTTGTGGATGAGTTTGTCCTCTTCAGAATGAATCTGAGTCCACTTACTCTGTTATAAATCAGAAGAGGTCAATTACAGAGTGTTTAATATCCATGCCAACAGTACTATATGAAAATTAGGCTCTAGAGGTCCTCAATCCCTTTGTGACCTTGGGCACAAAAGACTGAAAGCAAAGAGGAAATGTTAACATTGGCCCGAAGTTATGGGGGATGTGCATCCCAGTATCACTGCAACAAATCACCCTGATGAGCCACGCCCTGCATCATATGTGCACACAGCAGACAAGAGCAGGCTCTGCCTCAAACTTCTGAAATCTTCATGTCTCACGGGATACAAATTCAGACCAAATGATTTATCTCCGCCTTTTGGCAAGTGGCATCCACACAACAAAAAGAAGGGCAGCAAAATTACATTTATACTTGGTTTAGAGCACTGTGCCTCTCCTATTTTATTTCACCTAATAAAAAATTGAAAAAAAAAAAAATAAGATCAAGCCTTAATACAATTGTCCTTCTTGGAGGAGCCGTTTCAATGTGCTCCGTCAGCTGTCGGGGCAAAGCGAAGCTCTGAGGACCCACCACAGGTGTCCGCCTGGCCCTCGGTGCAGGAGCTGCAGGGAGCTTTGTCCTTGGGAAATGGGAAAATTATTAAGCAGGTAACATCTGGGACCTGCTTCTCTGAGGCAACATCAGGGAGAGATAACTCTGTTAGTGTAAGTGACGGCCGAGGGTTTGCAGGGCTGGCCACTGGTCTGCGCTCAATTTGATTGATTGGCAGGTGCTGGGACAAGCTTTGTCTGCTCATTTCTCCCGACCAGAAGCAGCCTGTGCCTTTATCCGGAGCTCCCCATACCAGCCCCTTCCCAGCAGGGTCTCCGGGCTTGTGCTGGAGCACGGGTGGGCAGGAGCCAGCCGGGTGACCCCAGGGCTGGGGCAGGGATGCGGTGAAGGACGCGGTGTGAGCCAGCTGCTGGGCTCTGGGCAGCTCTGCGCCACAGCTCTGGGCCAGAAACGAGAGCTATGAAAAAAACTCCAGAGTGAAAAGGCTGAGAATTTTTCGCTGGAGTCAGTTTACTCAGGCAACACCCTAGAGCAGCCATTTCTTCTGGACTGGAGTTTCTTTCCCAGGTCCTGCCCCAGCACAAGCAGCCCAGAAGAGCTGCACAGGCCATGGCGTGCAGGCTTCCCAGGGCAGTGCAGGTCACACATGTGGCTCGGATCTGCCTCTCTGGCGTTGCCTTGGGTTTACATGGTTTTAGATTGGAAGCTGCAGCAAGTTTGCCCTCCAGACCACATCCCTCCCTGCAGCCTGGCATTTTGCAAGTAGCTGTTATTTTCCAATTTGCAGTAATACCCGTAGTTTTTTCTGAATTTGCAGGACCTAATTCTACTTTGTTTTAAGAAAGATCTGTGATAGTACTGCCAGGGTTGTCTCTGATTTTGTAAATTCAGGCTATCACTGTAAAAGGTGTCAATATATCTATGAGTAAGAGGTTTAATGCATCAGTGGAAAATTACATTCTTAAACACAGGTTATTAAAGATTATGTCACCAATCTGCATGCATGCACATACATATCCATATATTTTAAAAAATATGCCAGTAATCAATTTAGAATAGCTTATTTTATTATTTCTTGTAGAAATAATAATGGTTGTATCAACAAATTCTTCTGTTCCTGATTCTGCTAATGAATTACCAGGCTCACATTTATATACTACTTTTCATTAGAGATGTACTGAAGACTCTGTAATGATTTTTTTCTTAATCAAACCACTGTACAGAAGAGGTCTACTTAGGCTTTTCTTAAAGCAGCCTGACATCAAAAGATTTCAAAAGGACAAAGGCTGCTTTTAAAAGCTAACGTACTATTTATGATTTCAAATGGCAGAGGTATGATTTAGCCTGCTTTATTACAGATGTTATAAATGATGTTTCACATAAGAATATTATTCTCATATTGCTTTCCAGGTAGAGTTTCCACTGGCTTCATTAAAGGCCTGAATGTAAAACATCTGCAGAACCAAGAATTGGGTCCTGGCAAGTGAAATTGCCCCTTTTTTTTTTAAATCATTTGACGTGGCAACATGGCAGCTATTTAATTACACTCATGCAAGAACAATAAATAAAAGTCCTATGACCTTTTGTTTCAATAAAATAAAATCTACTTATTCTTTTTAACTAAAATGTCATTCCCCATTTATTTTCCCCCAATGTGGTTGCCAGTGTCCAATTTTTAGGCTCAGTGCACAACAGTGATAAGGTCAAAACCTGAGACAGGGTGATGTGATTAGCCCTGTCCTAGGCTACCTCATAAAAATGTCTGCCACACAGCACATGCTCTGTCATGCAAGAAAAATTGTTTACGAAAGGGTTCAACCAAACAGAGTTGTATGAACATGCAGAGGACTTTTTACGGTCTCCTCTCAACTGATTATTACAAGTGAGATCGGGGAGGAGGGGAGGGGATTTTTTTAGATGGGTGAATAGAAGATAAAACTGGACACTGTGGAAAATCAAAAATTGAGGTGGGTGGTCTGGCAGCTCGAATAACTGTTGCAGATGACCTTATGAAACCAAGGTGTGATTCATCAATCCCAGAAGACTTGCAATATGTGATATTTTCCCTGCTTCGGAATAGGCAGTAACCCAAACAAAACCTGACCTGATGAGCTTTGGTTCACAGAGGTCTCATCTCTCCATGAGAATTGGTGAATTACAAGCGTAAGTACCAAGCACTAATATGGCACCATAGACAGGGACTTTATTTATCATGCAGAGAGTGAAAACAAAGCTTTCTACTAGATTTATTAGTAAAAGGGAACAGAAGAATCTGGTATGGACAAACTGCATGTTCCCCACATCTCAGCTGCCAGGACTTCCTGCCCTCAGGCTTAGATATATTTATCTGGTTATAATTCAGTAAAGTTGTGTGATTTCAAGCCATTCCAAACAAACAAAATATCTAGGATATCATTCAAGGATGTCCTGACAATGCAATATTTCCCCTTTCAGATTAAAATAAAAAATAGAGATGCTAATTAAATGCTCTCACAAAGATGAGTTCTTCTTCTCAGAAATTGTTTTTATTAATTTTATTTTTTAAAAAGCTTAAGGACTGTAAAAATTAAAATGATGACAGTTTTATCTGGATGAAATTATTATAACATGTACATCACTGGGAGAGAGAGAAAAGCATATGGAATATATATATATATATATATTCAGAGCTTGATTGTGCTGTTTCTTTGTATTCAAAGGCCTCTTTGACTTCACTGGAAATTTTACATATGTGACAGTTGCAGAAATGAGTCCTCAAATTGTACAGAAATCAAATTTCCATGTTAAAGAGACCCTGTTTCTAATTTCACTTGGAAAAATCGCAGTTTTTCATATGAACCCCATCTCGTTATTTTTCCAGCCTTTCTAAACATTGGTGCTTTTTGTAAGTGAGGGGCATTGGGAAAAAAAAAAGAGATAGAAAGAAAAATAAGACTTTATGTGTACCAGGGGATAAATATGTTACTGGAACAAGTTTTTGGTGTTGAGTGTACTGTCAGGAGTAAAGAGAAACATGGATAATACCATTATCGCCCCAGTGCTCAAAATAAAATATTAATGGCAGCATTTCCTGAGAAATTAAATTACTAGAGAAAAAAAAGTCTTAAAAATATGCATTCCACTGCCTTGTTGAAAGCCCTCACACAAATTATGGTCAAATTAATATCCTTTTGTCTTTAGCACACATACTTTATGACCTTGAGAGATGTTCTCATGTAAATGTCTGAGTTTTCTTATTCAGAAATGGTCATATTTTGCACAAACTTAATGGCCAAGGGAAAGAACATAACCCTTAGCTAGGTTTGAATGGATTAAATTCAGTTGTTTGTTTGCAGGAGTCATAAGATCATCTGAGGTCTGTTTAGCCTCTACTTAAACCTCCAAAATGATTCAGCTTTGGTCATTCTTGCCTTAAGGGCATTGATGCTGACCAGTCCAGTTCATCCCAGCTACACTGATGAGCAGTCAGACTCAGCATATGAAAAGAGTGCTCTTTCTGGTGCAACACTTCACAATTTCTTTAAGGTTCTTATTCAGCCATTAGCAGTGACTCACTGGTTGTTAGATAACTGCAGTTCTCACTGAACTGAAAATAAAAAAATCGAGATCCATTCTCACAGAGGTCCTCCATATGTGATAAATACTGGCTGCTATTCTTCTAAGAAGACTATAATTATCTAAAATATAATTCATTATGTCAAGTCTCCAATGCACACTATATTATCAACATGAGTAAAAAAATTATTTCTAGATCATGACTATTTCAAAAAGACTATTTCTTGAAGTAAAGAAGGGAAACATTATGACTCATGCCTATCAATTTTCTATTGCCTATATTCATTTTTATCTGAAAAAGAAAAAGAAAAAGAAAAAATTCAATGTCCTGCCAATAAGTTGAAATTGTTAGCATGTTTTATACACATTAAAATCATGTTTCAAGTAGGTTAATAATACCCCACCAGCCTCAGAAGCAGTGAAGAACACAATCTTCCTTTGCCCTGACTGTGATACAGGAAAAGGCTTGCTCCTGCTGAGACCATGAGGGGGCTGAAACTTTCCTTTCTCTAATAAAGTCACCAAGAAACACAGATATTTGGGGCATAAACCTGCATTCAGTTGAATACTGGCAAACGAGAAAAATCTGTGTGCCTCACACGGTGCTCAGCATCTTATCCAACGCTGGTGTACTGACTTCAGGTCAGGCCAAGTGTGTATCTCCCACCCCAGTCTCTGCAAGAAGACTATACCTAACACTGTTCTTACTAAAATTATATAATCAAGTATTTTCCACAGCCATAAATAATTTTTGCAGCAAGATTTTTCACACTTCTCCCCCATTTTCTGAGATTATCCACTCTGCTAAATTTTTAAGAAGAGTTTTGCAGAATTGAGGCAAACATGGTTAAACCTAAGATCCCACAGCAGTATAATAAATATTCATCAGTACTACATTTGCCTTTATGTACTTCCCAAGCTTCAAAATAGCTAAATGGCACAAATTTGTTACAGTGGTAACAGCAACACAATTATGGTTAGTGGCCTGTCGCTGCTACCATCCAAACTTCAGCTTACAATAATACAAAACTCTTGACAGGCCATTCATAGATCAAACTTAAAATATAAGGAAAAAGAGAAATGGTTTTAACAACTGAGAGTTTATGGAACTGCCAGATGACAAGCTAGTATATGGAAGAGAAAATTAAACGTACAGAGGAAAAAAACAAAACAAAGACCATGCACTTTGCAGATAGGTTTCATACATGCACAAAATATTTACCCCGATACTTTTAAAAAACAGTACTTTTCTTAAAGGAATGGCAAGAAATTAAGACCCCAAGGGGATATTCTTCTCCATGCCAGAGGCCCAAACTAGCTCAGGAGAAACAGAAGTTCATTCTGCAGACATGAAAGGAATGATTTCGGCCCAGGTGGGCAGCAGGCAGCAGCTGGCACTGGAGGGGAACATCTCGGAGGGGAACCCAGGAATAAATCCTCCTTGAAGGCTACAGCCACCTAATAGAGAAGCTTCCACTCCCTGATCCATCACTAGGTATTACACCAGAAACAAGGGGTAAAACATACAATTGGGTGTTCTTCATGGTCTGGGCTTGATGTATGGAGCAGGAAAGGAAGAGGAAGGAGTGGAACGAAGGAGCAGGAGAGAGAGATTTCCTCCAGTGAGTGGCCAAGGGCACTCGAGTCAGGCTCCTGCTCTACCCTGCCCAACATGAGTTTCTCTCTCTTCTTCAGCTCTTTGAAAGCCAAAAGAGTCAGCAACAAGTCCAGCTGCAGCTTCCCAAGGTGGCAGCCCGTCCTCCCCAGCATCTTCAGCAGGATGGATCAGGCTGGCCCTGAGGACTCGGGGCCTCCTTAGGGATTATCTCTGAAACAAGGTTCCCCCCTCAAGGAAGACGTGCTCACCCATCTTCTCACAAAGGATTGTATATCAGAGTGCTGCAACAGGGGCTTTGGATATTCAAATATAATTTTTAGAAGAAACACATTCTATAGCTCCATGTTCCAGCATGCAGTGAATTGCTAACGCAAATAATTAAAACTAATATATGGTTGTAAAAATAAATGAATAAAGTATATTTCATTATGCAGTATCCTTGATTTTTATGGTGTTTGATTACTCACTAATTTGCAAAATGTGGTAATCTGCAGTATGCATCCCAGTCATTAGTGAAATCATACTGTACTTTAGTCAACAGGCTGATGATCTGACACGTCCCAACCGCAGCCCTGTACAGAAGGGTAAAATGGATTAAAGGCCCTGATTCTTGTTTTTATAAAAGCCACTTTACAACACTCAGACAACGAAAAGTAACCATTGAGTTTCTACAGAGAGGCTTATGGTGATATAAAGGAACATTAAAGTAAGTAATAATGTGGCCAAAGGCACTTATGCCATTTGGGGTTTCTTTTCACATATTTTATCTTTTAGTATCTCTGATTAAATTTTGTGAGACTATGTAGGTGACACCTAGAAGACAAATATATCTTGGTATGGATCAACAGTGTTAATTCCAACACCCAATTTTGAAAAACATATGTTCTCTTGAACAGATATATGAGTGTTATCTTTGGCACAGCTATAAATAAATATTAAATCCTCATCAGTCAAAATAAGGAGTACTCTGAGGTTTCGCTTTCATCAGATAACAATAACACCTCTGGAAAAACATTAAGTCTAAATGATAGCATATTTATTATTTGACAAAAACTATCTTACAATATATTTTGGTTTAATTCCCAGATGATTTACATAATAGATTATAGCAGCTGCTATAACAATTCCAAAGTTGTTTTATTTCTGAGTAGTCTTTGAATCCTCTAAAGCTACAAGTGTTTTTCCAGATCTTATTTTTTAAATTAGCATGCCTTGAGAAAATACCTACATGCATTTTCCTAGAACCACACTAGCTATTGATCTCAGCTTGACAAAAGTGGAAGAATTCATAGGTCATTTCAAAGTCACCTGTTGAACCAACAGAGAAGAAATATTTCTCCTTCACTAGCCTAGAATCTTTAGAGAGCAGTGGACAGTGCAAAGGCTTTGCAGGGGCACATACGGCTGCGGTGCACAGCCGGAGCAGAGCGTCCTGGCAGATTATCACAGCATTTCAGCTTTTTCATTTGAGCCCTGAAACAACTGGTTCTGTCCTGAGTTCCTTCTCAGACAAAACTCCTGAAGCAGTGGTGGGCCTTTTGTTGAATTCTAGCCACGTGCAAATTTATTTTGGGATGAGCAAATAATTAATCTATTAAAAGGTTCCATGGGACATTCCAAAAGTCTCAGTGAAAAATTATTGTCAGTGCACAGCTGAGATGCTGCTTTATAGAATTAGCTCATAAAGTAGTATCGTGTGTAATTGCATTCGTGTTGTCACTGTCTCTTTGTAAATCTCCAGAGATTTACAGCACCACACACTGGAGCAAGACCATCTAATATTTATAATGTTTCATTATTTTCATCTACTTGGAACAAAACTTGTAGAGTTATAGAAAATCCAACAAGATGTGTCAGAAATAGCAGTGTCCACTTGCAGTATCCATAGCAGAGCACAGAACACAGGCAGACACGATACCACAGGAATTGCAAGTGACCAAACAGCTGCATGACATTTACTCAAAATACTTTCTGCATTTAACACACTTATTGAGCGGAACTTGAAAATAGGGTCATTGTTTATTTGGGCATGGCAGAGGGGAAACTTTGGTTTCTTACTAGACCTACAGAGTATAAACAGATCTGGAATGTAAAGCCCTTTCATTGTACTTCTACAGGTAAAAATGATATTTTAACTAATGACAGCTTTGGCAGGGGAAAAGTTAAAAGGCTGCAGAACTCACCCTATAGTTTAACTCAAAGTCCTGCTTGGAAGAGGATGGACAGATTGTTCCTGCACGGATTCATTTCAGAAGTGAGTTGTTTACAGCTTTTTGAAACATTTAGGATTTCATCTTAACACTTCCTAGTTTATGACAAGAAAAACTAGGAGCATGCAGTTTTCTGATTGCTACCATCAGCCAGCAGGAAAATGCTTCAGCAAGAGTAAAACAATTTTTTTATTACTGGTGGGGTCTCAGAATATATGTCCAGGCTTCATAAAGAACATAGCACCGATTGGTAATTTTGCCAGAATAAGAAAGCAAGAATTTGGCCCTCTCTCTGCAACTACTGACAACACTCCAGAATTTCATGCTGTTAGGATTTTTTAATTAAATGACCTATTCTTCAGTACACAATAGAACTAAAAAGGAGAGAGTATCTAAGTATGAAGCTAAGTTTGTAAAGGAGTCTCTAAGTCCTCTGCAAATGTGCACAGAAAATTAAAAATTCCATTGATAGGGACATTTTCTAGATAAGCAAGTCCATTTATTTTTTGAGGGGCAGGGTTTTTTAAATAGCTGTGCTTTTTGCTACAGTCAATAAATATCACGAGAAGGAGAAATATGATATTAAGCAGGATCTGATCCTAAACTTATGGCTCCAGTGGGAACCGACTAAACACCATTTATAGCATATCCCAACAGAAACACTCCATTTGCTGTAGCAGTGTTTACTGCATCTGAATTCTCCTAGCAGAAAACAGCTTTTTCACAGTCAAGTTCCAATATTAGCAGTGAATTAATTATTATGTTATATTTGTAGGACCATGCTAAGGCTGAGAGAGCAGCAGGGAAGAGGGGGGTCCCTCATTGCTGTTACTCCTTGGCAAAGAAGAATATAGATGTGGTAATCTGGGCAATTTTCAACTTTTAGTCATGTGGCTGAAAAAAAGTATTTACTGGAAAGGATCTGACCATATTTTTTGGATAGTTGTTGCATTCCTACAAAAACACACCTTTGTCTAAAAGAGCAATTTTCTAAGAAATATTCTGGAAGCAATCATTGCTTGGGTAAGGTGACTCGCATGTCATTTCCATCAGCTCTGCAATACCAGTCCAGGTTTCCTATCAGTGCTTGCATCCAGACACAGACCTTTTTATGTCAGACATGAATCAATAAATTTTAATCCAGAATGTTGCCTGTAAATAATTTTAATCTAGAATGTTACCAGTACACAACATACTACAAACCAAACCAAACCAAAACGGGAAAGAGACGAAAAGTGCCGTACCTGTACAGTGATTTACACTGTGCATGAAGCCTGCTCCAACTCAATAGGAGTCTCCCATTGATTTCAGCGTGGTTTGGTTCAGTCCCTTATTTCAGCCCTGATGCATTTCACCAGTTTCATGTAGCCACCCTTCCTGGTAGCCTTTGTCCACTGCTCCTTATAGGAACATTCAACAATTTGCTGTATGATTAAAATGTCTGTGGAAGTATGAACCACTTTGTATATTGACCAAACATACACGGAGGCTAGACAACTCCTACAAATATCACAACAGAAAACTAATAGACCATTACAAGTATATTTTCATTTTAGTTTTAAAAAAATATCCTAAGTACCTCAAACAAACTAACCAGACAAGTATAAATGTTCATATTAGATATATTCATCTCAGTGAAAGTCCTGCAGCAAGCAGTAATGGTGAATAAAAATAAATAACAAAATCTAAATGGATCAAAAAATATGACTGGCACAAAAATGGATGTAAGCATATATAACCTATTTAACTCACCTATGTGGGAGATAATGGTTTTGGTTCAAACATAGATAGTCACATTAGGTGTGTAACTGCCTGTATTATAACCCCACTTCCTAAACCTAACATGCCAATAAAGCATAAAGATATGACAAGGAAAATCCAAACTTGAATAATTAAACATTTATTTTTTATAAATAGGAAAAAATATCTTGAGTGCTGTGATGCTGGCATTGTGTTTACAAATTCTTCAATCATACATATTAACAGTGTTTCTTGATTTGTACCACAGAGCTAGTGGAAATACATTTCTATTCAGCACTCGTGTTATCGAGCATTTTCAGGGTGTTTCCTAGATGATAGTTCTTTTAGATGTCAAGCAGGAACTACACATGCTCTGTTAGGAATTTTTTTTTTTATGTGCAATACCCTAAAACCTAAAATTCTACTGCAAATCACCCTCTGTTACAGTGCTTCATGCTGACCTGGGTGTAAGCTTTCACCGTTCAAGAAAGTCAAAGATGGGTGAAATTTTGAGTGCAAAAATATATCTCTTTTCATGGGGGGGGGGAAGAAAGGAGGGGAAGAAGGGGGAAGGGGGATGTTTTTTCAGAAATATTACACCTAGTCCAACTTTATGTCTAACGTGAGCTGTTTGAGCTTGCTTGGCCTGCAACCTGCAAAGGTATCCTGTCGGGTCGGCTGTCCATTTTCTTTTCGTATGAATTGTTAGTAAAATCTGCTCGAAATAGAAAGGATTGAAAGATATTCCATAACATCTACATGAGTTTTTTTATCAACTTCTGAGGTGACCATTGTATATTCAGACTAGAAAATGCGCACAGAAAATAGGCCTGAGAAAGAATTCTGAACGTCACAGCATTTGGTTTATATTTTTTTGACTAGAAGTAGTGTCTGGCACATCATTCATTTCTTCCTGGAAGGTGCAGATTTGAGGACATGTTCAACCCTGCTCTAAGTTTAGACAGTTTCAGAATAAAAGGGAACTATTCCCAAAGTCCCTGCCCTCTAGGTCTGCCTTTTAGATAATGAAGTTTCTGAAGGCGTTGCTCAACACAAACCGACTAAAGAGGAAAGGAAAAAAAAGGAGGGGGGGCAGGGGAGGAATATGACAGAAAAGTACATGGTTCTGCATTTCTTCTGAGTTTATTCAGAATTATATCCATCTGGGTGAAACAGCTAGCTCCCCAGCAAATTAATGGTCCGATGATTCAGGGAAATGTAGAGCTAGGTTCTTAGTAGTAAAATGCATGTAGATGAAGAAAGGGGTGCACAGAGGTGAATCCAGTTTGGTAGGATAGACTTTTTCGTAGATTAAGGATTAATTTGGAAACAATAGGCTCCTAATAAAATGCCGACGTTACAGCAGTTTTATTAAAACACCTCTTGGAATAAAGGATCAAATTCTCTCGGACTCAGCTGCAGCCCGCTGAGGAACCCGAGTAGAGGCACCATTTATTAGCAGAGGCGACTCATTAGAGAGGGGGAAATTGCTGTCGGCTGGGAACTCGGTCCCGCTTGAGCTGGAAGTTTTGCCCGAGGAGCTCAGGATCGGCCCCTCGCCGTGCCCCTGCGCCTGCCGCCCGCTGCAGTGCGGGAGCGGCGCTCACCTCTTCCCGCGGGGAAAGGACATCAGTCTGCGCCACGAGAACGGTCCGCTGTCTCTAAAACAGTGATCCCCTGGCCAGCCAGCCTGACCAGAGCAGCAGTACCCGCAGACGCTCAACAAATGATCGCCTAAAATACGAAACGCTGATTCCTTCTCTTTTTTCAGTCTTGNCGGGACCGGGCTCCGGCCGCCGCCCTGGGGCTCCCGGGCCGCGGGGCAGCCCCTGCCCCGGCTCCTTGCGCCGGGAGCCGGGCGCTGAGTATCGTTTTACCCGGAGAATTAGAGCGTCTAATTTATCCAGTCCTCATTTGCGACCGGTCTCCTGCCAAATTATGTCAGCCAAAGGTCAGCCGGACTCAGCGGTTCTCTTCATTTTCTTAATTTTTAAAACAAACAAAAAAAAAAAAAAAAAAAAAAAAGAAAAGAAAAAAAA
>VZTG01009777.1:248393-404121 GCA_013397845.1 Melanocharis versteri | reverse complement strand
AGGAGGCTGGGTTCGGCTGAGCTCAGTGCCTCTCGCTGGGTTCGGCTAAGCTCGGTTTGATTCGGCCGAGCTCGGTCCACTCACGATTTCTCATGAGGAACATTACTGCATTTCCCTGCTGTCCGGGTAATGGAGCAGCAGCAGGGCACAAGGCTTGGAAAAAGCCTCATGAACAAGTGTCCCCCTGAGATGGACATCGGGGGCCGGCCGGGAGCAAGAACCACCACACCGGGGTGGTTAATTCTTGTGGGGACAAGAATTACCCCAGGCAAAGCCTCCCCGTCACGCCCCGGGGGTGAGGGAGCTTGAGCACAGCAGGTCTGAGAACACAGGGATGGACCTCATCCCCTAAACTCCCAAAACGGGGATCCCCTAGAGACCCGCACTGCAGAAACTGCAACATAAACCAAAGCTATCATCAAGCTAACACTAACAAGCCTAGAAATAAAACCAAACAGAGAAACCCAAAACAACATAAAAAAGAGCTGGAGGAAAACCCAAATCTCCCGGCAGGCACAGACCACACTGAGAGGTCAGGTTCCCCCATCACAGTGCCCCGGGCTGCGGCAGCTTCCCCGGCCTCACAGGGAGAGTGGCGTGCCAGGGCCGCCTGCAAGGAGCCTTATGGAGCGGGCACCAGGAGAGAGGGGCAGGCAGGGCACCCGGCATCGCGGAGGCGTGGGAAGCCAGGCCCCAGCAGGCAACAGTTATGAGCTGGGCAAAACCTTCCTCCTGGAGGATCGAAGTTTGTCTGGAAAAAATGGAAGTAATCCAGAGCAATCTGTTCCTCCAGGAGATAAGCAGGAGTGGGCACCCACACGGGAAACGGGGAGCAACTGGGCAGTCTGGGTGTCTCAGCTCCTGCCTCGCTCACGGCAGGGAGCGGGGTTTGTCCTGGCAGTGGCGGTGTCACGGACAGAGGTCCGAACGTGGCTGCCTGTACAGGGACAAAGCCCTGCTGTCCACACCCCGTGAGATCCTTTAGCCCACACCAGCTGCCCACGGTGCACTGCAACAGCTGAGAGTGGAAGCTCAGAGCCTAGGGAAAAAGTCCCCTTTACCTCTGTGAAGGACTGTGTGCCCCGCACATCTCCCGGAAGGTCACAGCCGCTCACCAGCTGCCTGAGCACCCGTGGCTCTGTCGGACGGCTTCCCAGCCAGCGCAGCAGAAAGGAACTCGGCGTGGCTGTGCCAGGGGTTGTATGTGCATCTCCACAGCCTGGAAAGAAATCAGAAACAGGAGAGAACATACCACAGTTCCGGCCCTTCAAAAAGAAAGGAAACTCAGTCACGTGATTGAGGGACACCCAGTTAGTCCTGGAGGGTGCAAGTGCTCTAATTCCAGCTGTGCACGTAAGGCTTTAGTATTCCGTGTAGCTGAGACCTGGGTGTTTCTCCGTGGCTCAGCCCCAGAGGCCAGCCGGAAGCAGGAAGCACGGCCGCGATAGCAAGCACCTGCCGCATCCGTGCCACGGGTAACGAGGGCTCTGCCTGGGCATCAGCTGGAGCATCAGCCTCCTCACCGCTCACCGCGGGGCACTACAAAGCGGAAATCCACCCTTCTGCTCACAGCTGCAACTGTGGAGCAGTTCGGGCTGATGGATATCGTGCTTAGGGATATTATGAACTTCTTGTCAAGAAGCTGCCGTTGATGTGAAAAAAACTGGATATGAAATTGGACACGGTGACCTGAAACCGGAGTGGTTTTACCGTCTTGCCAAGGTGGTGTGTTGCACCCAGTCACAGGAAATCTCTGTTTCTCTGACCATCCTCTGAGACAGGCAGTCCCTAAAATCTCCGGCAATCAAAGCACAGGCTGGGAAGGAGCTGCCAGGGCCCAGTGGCCGTGCGTGCTGTCTGTGTTTCCCGCTCTCCCAGCGCGCCGGAGAGCTGAAAACCATCTTCTGGCCGGGCCTGACGTAAGCTGTCAGCCAGGTTTGCATCAGCTCCCCCAAGCTTTGAAAACACAGAGGTGCCTGTGACCGAGAGCTCCCTGACCGACACGAGCCGGAGCTTTATTTCAGTCCGCGGAGCGCGGCAGGACCGCCCTGCGCACGCCGCGGCCGCGAGTCGCTGTCCCGGGCGGTCCCTGTCCCGTGCAGCCCCGCTTCGCCGCCCAAGGACGTGTGTCCGCTCCCGGCTCGATGCCGGCTCTCTTCCTTCGCTCCTGGCTCGCTGTCCAACACCTGCGCCGGGTGGGAGGGGCCCGGGCGGCTCCGGCGCGCCCTCCTGCCCGAAGTGCCACCGCTCCGAGACAGCCCGGCCCGGGCGGGTTTTGCTACTCTTAAAACAAGTTCTCTTGCCGCTTCGTCTCGGTGATGTTAAGTTTCGGTGATTTAGGTCGGGTTGCCACATACGAGACGGCAACAACTTCCCCCCCTCCAAACTCTCTGCACGCTCTGTAGTGTCAGGAGTGTTGGCTTTGTTGCCCCATGCAACAGCCCGGCAAAGCCACAGGCCCCCGTTTCCGTGCTCCTCTGCAGCGTCTGCCGAGGGAGACCCCAAAGGAAACGGGCGTGAAGATTAAATGTCCCTGCCTACACACGAAGAATCGGTCTCTGCACCAGGACCCCAGTGCAGCCAAGGGAGGGAAAGCAGCACTGCTAGCTGCACCTCCCTTGTGACTGAGCAGAGACTTGAGATAGCCAAAGCTGTCAGACAGCAATAAAAGTCTCACTGTGTGTGCTAGAAATCTTTCAGTGCTAAATGCACACTGAGCCAGCCTACTTGTCATGTTTCTTCTGATGAAGCATTAGCATTAGTGTCAAAGCTTATTAATGTGATACAGAAATTATCCAGTGAATATATATGTTCCAAGCTCAGTTTGGGTGTGTTGCTGTACTGAATAATCTGGGAGGGAACGGTGGCTGTCAGTTCTCCTTATGCTGCTGTTAAACACAGCCAGTGCAGGGCCTGTGCCAGCCTACCTTCCTAGGAGAACTCTGCGGGGAAAGACAGAATGTTTAAAGTAATGAAATATTGGCATTGCAATTATTATTTCTAAGCATCTATTTCTGATAAATTTGTTGGGGTAATTACTCCGGGTAGTATTTTTTACCTGAGGCAGTAAGTTAGGTGTATCAGCTTCATCCTGAGCAGGTATCAGCACGTTCCCGGAAGGAATGTCAGCTTCTGTTCAACAAACCACAGAGGCCAGCAGGAGTGGTGCTGGTGCACATTTGAAATGAAGCACACTTTTGCTCAGACTGCTTTGTGAAATTTTTGTTGAGATGTTTCTGCACACCTTCTTGTGACATGTTGAATTTGAGCTGATAAAGGCAGGAACACTGTTCTGTCATCACTGTCTGAGTTTTTGAAGATTTCAAATCCCTTAGTATTAAGTCCTAAATTTTTACCATTACTTACGACATGGATGACACCACATCAATTTCTTTAAGGAAGCCCTTAATACAACTGCAGACTGAAATAATTGCTCCAGTTTGCCCCAGCTGTGTGCTTCTGAATTCAGAATTACTATGCCCCATAGAACGGAGTAAGTCTCTTCTTCACCTTTGCTGAGAAAAGACTGGATGCCTGGTCTTAAATCCCACAGCCAAGGTTTTTTCCCTCATTCTCAAAGATGTCCTGGATTGTAGCACAGTCCTAACACAGTGGTGTCAACATAGAACATTACAGACCAGATGCTGGCCAAACCTCTGGCTAGGCAACAGGATTTGTGCTGGGCACCACCACAGCTCATGAACACTCTTCTCAAAACACACTATTCTGACCAAAAGATGCCTCTCAGTACAAAATTTTCACTGGATGAAACCCTTCCCTTCAGAAGTACTCAAGTGCTATCACTGTCATGGTCACAGCTCACTCACTACCTGGGTTCTCTCAAGTGGTGCTAACCTGAGGCATCAAGAAACAGCAAGATCAGGTAGCTGTCATGGTTGTGTCCTACACTTCGCTCCTTTTCATGCTCCCATTAAGTGTTAACTGCTCAGGATGGTGCTGGTTTCTAGCCTTGGCTCACTGACTGGTGCGATCAAGACAGAGTGACATAGTCCTCACGTATGCACAGGTGCTGCAGACCCACTTCAGACACTGATGAAGTGTCTTCTGGGATCTTCCAAGTCCCCTTCTTCCCTCGAGAGTTTGGCATCACTGCATTTATCCCAAGTGCTGTACCCTCACATCAGGATTTATTTGGATACTCTGCAAATATATGTACATATGTACATAAGCAGCTTTTATGTTAGCTACATATATCCTCCAATGAAACTCTCCATCATGAATCACATTTTCTTAAGGAAGTTGGCTCTGCTAGGATAATGAAGCTAAATTCAGGTGACCTGGGGCAAACCCTTCCACAGATACTTGTTTTCATTCCTTTAGTCTAAATGAGAATCTTTTCATGGTAATCTAAAATATCCCTGGACCTGACTTCCTTAGAAAATAAATTGCACTTGGAATGATAATGACCTTAGGAAACAAAGTTTCATTTAAACTTAAAAGCATCAGCTTGCAATTAAAGCACCGCTTCATTTTGCTAGGATCTGTTTAAACCGCTGCCAGTCAAACCATAACAGGGGCCACTGACCTTACATTTCTAACAAGCAATTAACTCTATCAAGCTTCCTAAAAATTTAGTCCTTTAGTAAATTAGGTGGAAAAAAAGATAAAACCTCCAATAGGTGAGTCTGAGCAAGTTCATTCTAGAGCGCCATCTTTCATTATTATGAATTCCACTGAAATAATTACAATCATCTTCTACCAAACCCTCATCCCCCAAACCCAAGGGCTTTGTTGTTTTTTTTTTTTTTTTAAAGCAAGTATCTCTACCTCCACACATCAGTTTTTAGGTCAAAAATCCAAAAAGCAAGGGGTTCCAGGTTAACAACAGCAAAAACTGATGTTTAGAACAACAGCTGTTGTTCCAGTACCTGACACAAATACCCCCCCAAGCTTTACTGTCTTGTGGTTCAACTTGTTCTCCCTCTCGGGCAGTCTCACACTTCTGACATCCCCATGGCCCCTGTGCTGACAAGCTCTATGGAGGTACCTGAAGGCAAGCTCCAAATAAACACAAGACTTATATTACCCCAGTTTACAGTCATTTGCCTTGAAGAGCTCTTAAATGTTTCAGTAAGTGTACAGTTGCAACACTCTAACTGCTTTCTCATTAAGCATCAGAATAAACAGCTGTTTATTTTAATGGGTTTCTTCAGGCAGTTGCTAACAGTTATTTTGCCACATGCTGTGGTCTGTGCTTAAATATTATCAGAGGCTGTTTCTGCCAAATACGGTCTGTGGCTGCCTGCAAGGTAAAAGCATCTTTGAAAGTGCTACCAGCCCTACAGGAGCTGTATGGCCTTAAAGAAATGTGACGTAACTTTGGAGCCATAGAAATTGTAAAGCTTCTTCCAATCCCAATTTTCTAGCTGTGTTTTGCCAGCAAACTGCCTAGACCTTGGATTCTTCTCCAATAAATCCACTCACATCTAAGTTTTGCTTCTGCTTGCTTAAGTGTTTGCTTCATGCTAGGAAGTGCCAGTCAGATTTCACCAGTCCTGGAGGTGCAGTTGGACGTTTAAAGACAAGTTTCCAGATTGTCCTGATAGCTAATATCACAGAAAAAAGAGATGGAAAACCTTACAAAGAGATTTTGAAACTGCGGGTAGAAGTCACAACAAACTGGCAAGCAAATGGCAATGCATTGCTCTGTCCAGCATAAATCAAAGACCATGGAGATGAAGCAAAACTGCCCACAATTCTGTCCTTGCTCACTGAGCAGCTTCCCAGGAGCCAGCTGATGATGAGGGCAGGTTTCTGTTTCTCTCATGTGGACCAAGTTGCAAGACCTGTCCTCTCACGGCTGAAGATTCTGTATGGTCACTTCCACTTCAGCTTGGGTGTTTCTGCTCATAGAAATTCTCTAGAAATAACAATAGTTTTTCAGACCTTTGTTGCCTGTTTTTATAGCAAGCTTGAATGTCTGATTCTGATTTTATGCCTCACTGTTATTTAAGTTGCTGCTACACTGATCATTTTCTCTAGCAGTTAAGGACGTAGGCTGTAAAGCAGCCCTTTCCAAAATCCCCCTAAATCTACCAAGGCTACCAGGGTTCCAAAAACCCCCTAAATCTACCAGGCTACCAGAAAAGGGAAATATTTGTTACTGTGGTGAGAGGACATGCAAGTCGTGGGGGTTTTTTGGTGTTTTCTTTTTTTTTTNTTTTTTGGTTTTTTTTTTTGATCTATTACAGCTGCAATAAGAAGTCATGAAGTCTTCCACACCTTCACACTTTCTCCCCCCACACACCCCTTGGCACGATTTTATATCTCTGGGGTTTGGAGACAGTCGTCTCCTATTTGCTGGTGATCTTACGACCTTCTACAAAATACCAGACCAGGTGCAGAGCACAGAAGTACTTGATTTCTCATCTCCCAGTTGCCAAATCCAGCCAGGATTTCATGGAGGCACTCAGCACATCTACATCAACCCACACCCTGTGTGCAACCCTGCCACTCAGACATGGGACTAAGAGAAACCCGAGTCCTCGATGCCCTGCCTGAATTTCCCTGCCCGAGCTTTAGTGCACTACCAGCACAGGCTCTTGGCAGGTGGTTGTATCCAGGGAGAGAAAGAGGCAGCTTTGCAGGCTGGCACCAGGTGGTGTCACCTCACTAGAAGAAACATGCTGGGAATGGAACATGAGGCACTGCGTCAAACTGGGAGAAGCAGCTGTCTGCCAAGCTCCACAATACTCCTAGATCCAGGCTCCAGTTTCTCTCCTAGGAGAGCTGCTGCCACGAACATGCACCCACACTTGATCACAGGAAGTCAGTTACAGAGCTCATGCCTGTCACACCAGATGAGGAAAGGGATCAGCACTGCTGTGACTCCTAAATGAACATCAAACCAAAGCTCTTACTTAGAAACAAGGGCAAGAGAAGCTTGTCTAGCCATTTTCTCAATGAGAGACTGCCTAGGGAACTTCCAGCATCTTCCCAGCTCCACTTAGGCAGCACAATTTTTCCCAGTTCCAATGGTTTTCCATCAGAGCCGGGTTACTCAGTCTGGCATTGCACACAGCCTGCTGCCAGGCACACCCTGATGCGTCCCCAGAGAGCTGTGGACAGGTCCCGTAAGCACCTCTTGAACATAAAGAACAGCAAGGCACTAGCCATGAGTCTCGTTCCGGACACGTGGAGCCCTTACAAGGGCAGGCCTGCCTGCAGGCACACAGCTGGGAAGCCCCTCAGACAGCATTCCAGAAAACATTCCCAGTAGGAGCCTGGAAAGACTTGCTGAGGCAGGTACCCATTTGGGCCAGAAAATTGCTGTCACAGGATGACACGTTCATGGCCATACTTGATGGTGCAGGGGTAAATCCACACCCTCCTGTTTTAGCATGTGCCTTGCTCAGTGGGGTGGCCTTTCAATAAAATCATGGCATCCTTCCAGATGGTTTTTGTTAAAAGCCATCTCTACAGACCAGGTTTGTAAAACAATTACCTTCCCTTGTACCAAGGGCTCCTGTATTTAACTCTGCACAAGATTTAATAAAACAAAATAAGCCTCTTGAAAAATCAGCGACAGGTCTGGCTTCCACCGTGATGAAAGTCCTTCCATACAAGGAATATATTAAAAGTAACCACTGGCTAAAAATTGGCTGAAATTTATAGACAACAGGTGGGAAGATAGATTAACACACTGCCTGCATTTTCCTGGGGCAACTTGTTGGTTGTACTCCAACAGAGATATCTTTTCTATGACTTGAGTGTGATTTGGAATTCTCCCTACATGCATTCCCTGTTGGGGCAATAGCTTTGGCTACCAGTATTGTTAATTAACTTCAGCTTGCAGAACTCAAGACAAGATAACAATGCCCACAAAAGAGCCATGAAGGGCAGTATGCACTGACCTGCACAGAAAACAAGAGGTCACTTACAAAAGGCTCTACAGCAAGTCTCAGGCTATTTAAAAACCTTCCACTCCTGCTGCTTTATTGCCTATCCCCCTAAATGTTCACCAACAGCTGTCTTTTTAGCAGTGTTTTTCCAGCAACACATGTCTATATACTTCCATATTTTCTATAGCAAACTCCACATACAACCAGTTCCAACGCAATGTCAAGGAAGCAGCTACCTGGATTATCAGGGCACCAGGATGCAGCTCCCAGTTTCACTCCTGAACAGACTTAGTGTTACAGCACTTAACAACTGTGTAAACATCAGCAGAATGCACTCATGGAATGATCTACAGCAAAACCCAAGTGTTGTAGAAAGCTTACAGATGCAGAATCAGGCTAGCTAGCCCGCTTCAGGAAAGAAGGAGCTTCCTTAACAATTAGATATAATACTCTCCAAGCAAATAAAGGCCAAAGCTTCACCCCTCCCTTAAGCACTTGACTGCTGACAGACTGCATGCTCTGTCACAGCCAATCACCCCAACTTGTCTTCTGCTTAGTAAGTACACTAGATTTCAAGAAACTTTGGCCTGTAAGGTAAAATCAATCCCAATTCCCCCTGTCCCACACGGTGAATACTTGACAAAAACAAAGCTTGATGCCATTATTGGGTGCCTGTCAGCAACTCGTATAAATGAGCCCTTTGATAAGATGTAGAGCTTCCCGCTACTGCTCAGCATAGTGTGTTCCTTTCTCACAAGGTGAGGGAAATCTGGTGAATTTATCACTGAAAAAAAGGGGGAATTATTCTGCTTAGTAAATATTTTTGCTCCCTGTAGGCCAACATCTGGATTGTATTATCACTGAAGCCAAACCACTTCACAGATTCAGCCTAGAAAAACATAAGGGAGCTACCAGATGGATGTGTTTTGCAATTCTCTGCTATGGTGTAAGTTTCAGAATTTGTGCAAATCATGTTTTCTGAATGTCACAGACAACCTTTATGTAGATAATATCCATAATTTTCCACAAATTTTCTTTCCATAAGTCATCCGTTGTTTATAGCTCATGCTAAGGGAAATACAGCAATAAACTACTAATACTATCAATAAACAGAACAACCTACCAGCTATTGCTCTGATTCGCACCATGTTTCTCAATCAGATGACTCACCAAGCTCATGTGTACAGCTTTAAATGAAATAAATCAAGGGATAAAATGAAAAAAAAAATATTGCACCAAACAAAACTGTGAACTAAAAAGCTTTCAATATGTAAACAGCAACAGGATATCTAAGCCCTCTGGAGTGATTACAAACTCGTGTTGGATGTACCACTCAACAAAGTGTGATGACAGTTCACAGAGCAATCAAAACCTCACTTATAGCTGCACCTAAGCTTACAGTATGTTGGTAAATACAGTGGTACCTGGCACCTCGTGCCCGGGGCAACCTGGTTCTCAGGGGTTTTTTTGAAGCCCTTCTGTTGTTACCCATTGCCAGGGATGGGTGTCAGGGCAGCACTCAGCCCACACGTCCAAAGGAGCAGCGGGAGCAGGCGAGCTGGGATGTCCAGCTAACCATCTGCAGGCATGGCCGTGCCCTCAGGCACAGGACACGGCCCACACTGCTTCCAGAGAGCAGGCCCAGGGCACAGCAGGCCTCCTGAAGGCAACTGCAGTACCTAAACTGTAACAGGCCACTCTGCAGCAGGAAGACAACCCTGAAATACAGCCAAGACACAGACTAATAAAACTAAACAAACAGCATCGCGGTTACAGAAGAAGCCAATGCCTGAGCCTAAGTAGGACTGCTGGGCCAATGGGCAGCGAGTGGTTAGGGCAGCTAGGGGCACCTGGTGCCCTCAGTCCTCTGACAGCTTTCATGTCAGTGCTCTAGTGCCAGTTCTTATTTTACTTATGAATAGGAATGGAAATACGGAGATGTGAACTTGAATCAAGCCACCTGACCTGGATGAACACTTCCTGTATCCAAACAGTATGCTGCAGACTTCTGATGTGCCATTCTCTATGTTTCCTGTGGAAAGGCAGCCCCAAAATACAGCAGATATACTGCTCTAGCCCTGTAATTTAGCCATGCTTCAAGAAAGAGATAACAGGGCTACTAACTGAGTTGCAGTCCAGAAGAATGGAGTAAGATTTGCCTCTGTGGAGTTTGTGATGTTCTTTAATGCCTGTCAGGTTTCCATTGTGTGGAAGTAGCCCTTGATTTTTCAGTCAAAAGAGATGAAAATATCTTTATGTATCTTTAGATCATCATTAAGCTGCTACATTTAGCAAGAGATTTTCCCAAAGCACCTCAGAGGATTGGGAGATTCAGTTTCTCTTGGTTTAATTGTGTAGTCAAATCCCCAGCCACCTTTGAAAACTGTGTCTTTAAAGCTCTGATCATGCATAGGTGACTCAACTACATAAATGGTAATACTTTCTGAACTTAGGAAAAGAAATTACTCTATTCAAACCTCACTGTCAATCCCCTGGGATGGGAAAGGAAGCACAACCTTGTCTAAGTATGAAAAGAGAAAAGGTCTATGTAAAGAGTACCAAAAAGCTACAAGTGGCAGAGCACAGCAACCCTAGATTTCTATTTAAAGTTCACAAGTGTAGTAATGCATTTCCATAAAACTCAGATCTCATTCACAAACCTCCTCTTCAGATTCCATCTCAAAAACAGAGCAAAATCATTTATGGAGCTTTTCTTTTATATTCTCGCTTTAGAGACGCAGTGGGTGTTCTTGCTCTTTTATCAGGGAAAGGAAGGTTTGCCTAATATCCCAAATAAGAAAGTGATAATAGCATCAACAATTAAATAAAGCAGACACACAGTGTTCTGTTCCAAGATTTACAGGTGCTTGAAAGGAATGTGTCCTTTCCTCTCCTGTCTCAAAAGCAGAATGAAAGTGACAGGGCTGAGATTCCCCTGTGAATGAGACAAGGCACCAGAAAGTTTTCAGCTGAAAGACAAATGGGTGGAGACGGGAACCATTTGACTTTTCAGGCTCAGAGATCTCTCCCCTCAGAAGCAGCCAGCATAGCATGGATGGGTGTCCTTTTAGCTCCTGCATTTATTTGACTAAAACATGTCATGACCTCAAGCCTACCACATTCTCACTCAGTAGTAGGGAACATGAATATCTCCTTGAGCATAGGAACACCTTCCAGGTGGCTCCAGGAACTGCCTACAGGGCCCCCTGAGGATGAGTAGGGTTCTGTGCACCAGGGCACTATGCTGGCTGGGGGCACCTCTCTTCTGGGCTCAGCAGCTTAGTGTGTTGACAGGCAGCAGCCATAACCAAAGTCACTTTTGCTGGGGAAAGCTATCTCTCTTAAACACAAGCTGGGCACGCTCAGGTAGTTCTGTTCCTTGGTGAAGGTTAGCAAGTACAGACTTCCTCTAGGCCTTGTTGACATGCAGGCCCTGGACAGAAGCTGTCTGAAGTTTAACATGCCAACATGCCAGTGCTGTGTTCTCTAGTCTCACTGGCTCCCCAGAATCCCCCTTCAGATCTGTTCTTACATGGGGGAAGTTTTCTGCAACTCACATCATGTACTTTCATTTCCTTTTTTCAAAAGGAAATCCTTACTGTCAGTATTTAAGCAGTTTAACAGTGCCCTGCTCCACTCAGGATGGCTGACAACTTTACAACAAAGTATTTATTAATTGGAAGTCACAGATAAATGGAAGGAAAATGTTGTGTGGGAAGGTTTCTGTGATGAGAAGGATTTGTTCATCACCAAAAGAAAATGTTTCAATCTTGTATTTGAGAACCTGCACTTTCTTTCATCACAAATGAGAGTGCATTAACAAAGCAGAGCATGGACAGGGTATTTCAGTGTTGATAAAACACAGGGTTTTAGTAGTCTTCAAAGTGCTTTTAACCCCCTGCCCTAAGGCAGCTGTTGAAGGAGCCAGCTGTGCAGTGCCTACTCTGCTCACTTGGCCGTCTACCCTCGCACAGTGTGAATGCCCTTTCCCTACTGTTCCCCAGTCTACTTGGGTTTTTTTGGCGTAGGTGCCTTCTGGGTGCATTTAGTGCCATTCTGTAGCTAACTTCTGGGCAGTGGTTCTCTTCTCCCATACCAAATTGCTGCTCCCAGGCTCTGTGAAATAGCTGGTTTTAGGGGATGTGGGTTTTCCAGAACCGGCAGATATTTCAGCCTTCCTGAAGGCTCAGAAGACACCAGCAGTGTAGCACATGGGAAGAACTCTTTTGCAGTGGATCCTGTTCTGCCGGTGCAGAGTCACTTGTCAAGGACAATTGCTCTTGGCTGAGCATTAATATGACAGAGTTGGGCACGCTGCCAAGGAAAACACTTCTTTGTGGCCTATGCAATGTTTCGCTGGCCTGTCATTTTGAGATCACCACTGACAGCAAACTGAAAACTGAAAACTTTCACCGTTATTAGAAAGAAAAAGAAGACTACTCAGCAAAATGGATTACAGGTTCTGCTGAAGCCCCAGAGCAACAAAAGCAGGTTGGGTAGATCATGCATGTGTGTGTGCGCGTGTGTCTGGGCACGTGTGAACCTTAGAGCAGCTGCCCTCTGTGCTGGAGGAGCCCTGCACAGTAGGCAAGAAAGCTTTACCCTCTACAGAATGCAGGCTGGAGTGAGCCTCTTTACACCGGCTTCTGAGAAAACTCAGAGATTATGCTGGTTGCACGACACAAAGAGTCTTTCAACTTCAGAGATGTTGACTACAGGGCTATCTTTGTACTCGGAAATTCTGCCTGTTTGTTGTCCCATGGATCATGGGATTATCTAAATTGGCTTTAAGAGGCTGACTTGCTTTTGCACAAGAGGCGTCCTGGCATTTAACAAACTAAATGGGAAGTTACAACTGAGGTCCATGAGGTTTCAATTATTTCTTGAGATGTCAGAATTAGGAAGAACAGTGCTCATTGATTCTCATCCTGTCATTCATTCACGGGGAGTACCCTTGAATGCTCGGAGAGCCTAAACGCAGACACAAAATGTCTGTGTTCAGGCTGCTTCTCGGGAGCCTGGCTCCTCTCTCCACCTGCTCGTACAGGGGCAGCACAATCTGCAGCTCCTGTTCAGGGAAAGGGACAACAGCCTGTGTGTGGCAGGGCGCGAGCTTCAGACTGCTGAATCTGCAGAAAGCTGCTTTTCTTTCACCTCTCTATAGCTGCATAGAGTTTCATAGCAAAATGTTTTTAAGACAGCATTGAAGCATTTCCTCTTCGGCCGGAACTTCCTGTTTTGCCTACGTGGTCCGTCTCCATGCTTCTCACTGCCCCCTCCTTTCCCTTCCCTTCCTTGTCTGGAATGGATCTTGCTTTTTGCACCTCTGGTGTCCATGTGCTCATTGTATGAAGGGAAATGCAACTCCCCCTCTGTCACCGAAAAAAAACCCCTGTCAAACACTGAATTCTCTGGATGGTTGAATATCAAGGTGGTTTCAAAGGATGAAAATAGAAATTTTCTGTGGCTTCCAGCAGATTTTAAGATTTCATTGTCAAGCCGTTTTTTCCAGATATTTGATTTGATATGGGAAATGTATCATTATGAAGAGGACTTACTGAGACAAGCAGGTGTTTGTGTCTCTTGGTGCACGTGTACAGAGAAACTTTGAGTTCAGAAACCATGAAACATCCTTCACCCATGCTTAACTGGGTGACTTTGCTTTTAGAATAAGTTAAAACACCACTGGATAAGACATAACATGCTAACCTGTGTGACCAGGAGACTGCCACTGAGGTTCTGCTAGTCACTTTGTTTAGCCATGTCCTGTCCAGAAAGCCTATCAAGATCTTAGAAGGGAAGATTGTATCACAGTCACAAAGAAGCTTGGCTGCTCCGACCGACTCTATGGCTCAAGAAAGGTGGCTACCTATGGAATGGAGCCCCAGTTCTAGGCAGGAATCACTTAATTTTGGCTACAGTTGCCTGTTCTTTAGCCCAAGCACCCTGCACCCAGTAACCTGCATACAATAGCACTTGGGACATCCGACAAACTGTTATGAAGGGATGAAAGATAATGATTTTGTACTGAGAGCCAAGAGCTCCAGGAATGAGAGCAGCTGGGACTACCAGTTATACAGGTGTGTTGCACTAGGGGGGAGGGGCTCAGGGATGTGATTAAGTTCAGATTTGTTCTAAATCATTAAAAATAACACTATTCTCCAGAGAAGAACTCTGTTGGAGGAGCCTTGCACCAAGAGACTGGTGAGGTGACACCCCAGCCATGGGCGACTTGTACCTCAGAGCAGGGTGGCTGTTCACGGTTAGAAGAGACTACGACATGCTGTTCCCTCCAGGCTCCAGGCAGGGCTTTGCTGTAACTTTTCTCTGGCAGAGGGACAGCCAGACTGCACCTAACACAAGGCAGAGATTTCCCTGAAGGACTTATGTAAGTGGAGAGCAAATGACTTGCACTTCAAAGTAACAGTGCTTCAGGGACGAAGCTAAAGGAGCTCAGAGAGGCAATTGGAGAGTTAATAACACTTTTGATGTATCCTTATCAGGATATGCAGATATAAGGCCTCTGAGAGGCTGGCCAAGTGGTAAATTGTTGGTTGTGTAAAGACCGAGTCGATGGGCCTTGGTTCCTTAAGGTGAGCAAGTCCTGGAGGACTTTAATTCTAGAGCAATAAAAAATTAAAATGACGTTGCAAATGATGAACTGTAACTTCCCCGTAAACAGCAGACACAAGCAGAGGGAACCGAGGCTTGGGATACGCACAACATGTTGCATCCTTGGGGATATTTCAAGTCCTGTCAGCCTCTGAGATTCAATGTCACTATCTCCAAATTCAAGTGGCTGCTCTTTGTGAACAAGATCTTGATCCACTTGCTTCAGTTCCTACAGAAGAGCCAGCTCTGGGGCTGCCTGCCTGCATTATACTATCCTGGTATTCAGCAAAGCACTCTCTCAGTACAGGGGGGCTTGTCTTTGGGTTTTGGGAGGCACATGCCCTTGTATCTGTTTGTTTCAGCCCTCCCAGGAAGATGTGTTTAATGGGGAGATAACCACTGGAAGGCTTGAAGGCTTTACTCTCTTTTTTTTAATTTCCCCTAAATTATCTGTTTAGCAGCTGAAACGGGGAGGTACTGTCTACCTTTGTAGCTCGGAGATGTTGCCATTTTTAATCTGAGCCTAGGGATGGGCATTGTGAGCTTTACCACCACAGAATCCATCTGTCAATAGTATAATTTTGACAAATATTGAGGGCTTGGCAGCCTGATATGGGAGGTGCTATTGCTTGCTCTCAGACTTCCTACTGGAGCGAAAGAAAGGATGACTGAGCAGAGCATGTGAAAAGAGAATGTCCTGGTTGTCTGCATTCTTTCAGATCAGCTTAATCTTCCAAATGCCCTCCAAAGATAGCCTGAGTGACTCTTAAAACAACAGCGTGGTCAACTCCTGAGCATACAGTGCTTTCTCCAGCTGCCTTGACCCTTGGCAGCTGAACTGGACCAGCAGCTATCAGTTCTCCTGGGCATTGTGTTCTTGGCTAATCACTAAGCCCAACCAGTTACGGTTATATGGGGAGTTGAGAGCAGAGGGAAAGGCTTGATTCCTGTTGCAGTGCAAGGTACAGAGTCCCTGCCTCACAGCCTCTAATTTCAAGACTTCTATTTCTGTCAGCTCAGGCTACCAATGAGCTTCACTAGGTTATTTTTCCCCCTTTAAATGATAAGGGAAAAGGCCTTTCCCTCCAGTTTGCTGGAGTGGTACAGGCTGAATGAGTGGCATGGCACACAGGTGGTTAACAGTCTTGTTTTCCCATCTGCATGGGAAAATGACTGTTCCTCTAAAGTCATTGCTGTGTGCAATAGGCTGCTGTCCTTCCTGACTCTGCATCCGGCAGCAACTTCCTCCCTTCAGATAAAGTGAAGTTTATCTGCAGAATTCTTAGCGACTGGAGGAACAAGCGAGAGGGGCAATCATGAGATCTGCTGGTATGAGCTAGGTTCACGGTACTGAAGCTGAGCATGCCATCCCTCACAGGGCCCACAAGAACAATTTCCCCTTCTAAATGGGAAATCAGTGTTCTCACACACAAGGTTGGCACACAAAGTAGCTTAAAGCAGCCCATTAAATGCAATACAGCAGAAATGGTAACACTGCACTCAGCCTTGGTTTGTGTACTGATGGTGGGATAAACAAATAAAGAACTTTGGGGCTTATGTTCTGTTTTTTACACTTGAATTTTGTGACACATTTCATAGTACTTAAACTGCATTACTTTAACTGCATATACAAGAACAAACTATATACACATGAACTGTGCACTCAGTATCCAGGCCTACTGTTTGGTCAGGAGTTAAAGGTCAGGGCTCTGGGTGATGGGACAAGTTTAGCTTTAAATTATGCTCTCAAAGACTTCCCTCTGTGTGTGTGTATTTACAGACACTTCAGCACTAGGTAAAGAACACTGGCTTTTAATTACAGAAGGGAAAAATTGAAATGGAAACCAGTTTTGAAATGCTACATAAGTAGGGTAATCTGGAAAATGGATTAGAGAGTTTCTGAATCCACCTTTCTAACTGAACAGTGAAGCTAGCAAGCACCTGTTTGTATGGAGTCCATATGATACTTATGTCTTTAGGAGTAAGGCTTCAGGCCTCACTAAGCCAGGAATTTCAGTTTGGTTCTGTATTTCTAGAACCATTGTGTTCTCTTTGCAGATCTGTAACACATCTTATGTCATTTAGCATCAATTTGATTCTGCCACCCCTTCTCTGTGAAGGCTTGAGATTACAGTGCTAGAGCCTCAATGTCCTTCTGTTGTCTTGAAAAAGGTAATGTAATTTACTTGATGGAAAGAGGATGTAAATCCAGCACTTAGTGGCATTCTGGCCTTACTGTGTCTGTCTAACAGAGAATGAGCAGCTTTGTTCTGACAATAGAGTGCTCTGATACCCATTTTCTGAGACTGGGATCAAGAGTCAGACATGACATTTGGTGTTGTACAGTGGACAATCAGTATCTGCTGCATCAGGAGCTATACAAGGCAAAAAAGTAAACAGGTAGTAAATAGGTCTGAGATTGCTGTGGCTGTGCTCCAACACTATCAAGTGTCCACTGTTCTCCAGTGCCCAACAAGCTGAGAACGCTTGGTGGGGACTACGAAAGGGTCTCTCTTCACTGCTCCTAATCATAACACAAGTGCAGGACGCTAAGGTTCACCTTTTGAGCCACGCTTCATAAGGATCTTACCTCTGCTGGCGGTCGGAGTAGGGACCCTGATGAGGTCAGTGTCAATTCAAAGTGGGAAGGAATCCAACAAGTAGCTTGTACTTGTTCTTTCTGTCCCTGGGTAAGATGGATTCGTGAGTTGTTGAAGAGGGAGGGGGAGGAGGTAAGACATGCAAGCAGCTCTAACCAGCTGGAACTAGATCTCTCCTAGCTGGACAGTTACAATTTGTCAAACAGAAACAATGCTCAACTGTTCACCCTGCGAGTAAACAGGACCGGAACAAAGCTTCAGCTGTATGTGTGTGTGCTTGTGAACCTCCTTGCACTTACTTTGCTGGCTGTCCACGTGCTGGTCAGTGTGTGGCTTGTATCCTTAATCAAAGACAAAAGGAGAGGGATGGGCAGGCAGTGACAGGCAAACATAATCCTTCCACACACCAGGGGACCTGCAGTTTGTCTATGCCAGGCCTATGGTCTGTCTCTGGTGCATCTGAAAGATTTTGGTATGTAGTTCCACATGTTCAGAGTTGGCAAGTAAGTTCACATGAAGCAGGACAAACTACAGTTACCTCATGGAGCTCTACAAACAAAAAAGCTGTAAGTGAGGCTTATAAGCACAGCTAATTTGGTTACTAACATGGTCATTAGGACTGCACGGTGAGAGAGGGTGAAATGAGCAGCTTAGTGCTCCCCACACACCTTTTTGTGCACCTCAACACTGGTCAGCTGCACTATATCACCTGGCACCCTGGAGAGTCACCGTGCTGCCTGAGTAGTCTGAAATTCCTCTTCCGTTTTGTACAAGGGAACATCTCAACCATTTATCTTCAGCTAGTAAGGCATGGAGCTGGGATTGCTGATAGATAATCCACTCCTGTGCTCTTGGATCACAATACAGCTCCGCTGTTCAAATTGTGAATGCTGGAAACAGTGAGGTCGATGCTTTGTTTTCCATTGTCCTTTTGAACTGTGGAGTCTCAGAAGAGTAACAAGATGTAACTCATTTCTCACTGCTCCTAGTGATGGGAGGGAAGAATGAGGGGAATGTGTCCCATGGTGCCAGAGTGAATTGGAAACAGAACAGTGAAATTCTGGTGAAATGAAATAAATTAGTCTAATTAGCCTGTCCACTTAATTAAAATTATTTTCTTTGTGTCAGTTTTTCTGTATTAAATGACATGGAGGGGAAGAGCTGATGTGTGTCTGTCTAAGAGCATTTGGAAATCTCTGACATTAGGGAGGGAAAAGCGGTGGGATGATGAAGTATCGGACAGAGAAAAGGAATGCTGGAATTAGAAAAAGAAATATTGGAGTGATGGAGATTGGACACTCACTTTAATTTACTTTCAGACAGTGAAGGATTTCTCATCCAGGTAAAGACAGAATGATGCTTCAGTCTGGATGCAGCACTGAGAAATAACAGGTAAAGGAATTGCCCTCCCCACAGGCACAGAGACAGGCTGTGTCATTAAGTCCCTGCAAACAGCACATGAAAACCCCTGCTCATTTTCTGTCTGCTTTCCAAGGCCCTCAAGGAAGCTGAAGTACTAGGTTCTCTAGTTACGCCCTGGCCACGCGGTTGTGTTGGAGCCTTTCAGAGCCAAGGTCTCTGTCATAACAGCAGTCTCCTCCTCGGCTGCCACCTTTCAGTTTGTTCTGACCACGGAAGATGATGCCAAATAGCAGCATTAACTGATTCTTGGCTCACAGTATTTGGCAAACCAGTCCTGGAACTGATTAACCTTTAACTTCACTTATCTGCTTTAGCAGCAACTTATCTCTGAAGTAAGAGATTGGCACTGGCACCAGAAGACTTGAGAAGGTGACACTGTATTGGCCTGTACCGAGTCTGTACCCAAAAGGTTTCCTTAGAGGTATAAGGGAAGTGCCTCAGGAAGGCTGAAGAATGAATGGCTTATTTTCTGGTGTGCATGGGACTAAGCTTGCCAATATCCAAAGGCAAGAGAGGTTTCTGGGGACCTATATGATCAAAAAAAAGTCTGGGAACATTTAAACAGCCAAGGGCATGCTTTAATGGACTATACAAAGTTCCCAGCACAAGTGAGACTAAATGGAACTTGTATACCCTAACCAGGCACTCAAACTTAATACCTTGGACTTCAGGAGATGCAACCACAGTGCTCATGCAGCAAACGAGTGGTCTTCACAGTGTAATCCCCCTTTAGATCAGCCCTACCCTTTAAGGCACTTGCATCCCTTTTTCCAGCCTGTCTGTCACAAGCCTGGAGTTGTGCGGGTTAGGGATTTTGCTCAGTTAATCACTGCAGAAAAACCAAAAAGCTTTTGAAAACTTCCAAATTAAAAGAAGTTATTGTGTCAGAACTGAGAAACAGAGCACTGCCAGGCTTCTGTCATTGCAGAGAGCAAGAGCAGGACAGGGGAGGAGGGGGACATAGAGAGGCAGCACAATGGCAGCCAGTGGAGAGTCCTCCTGTGGTGCAAGACCGTCTCCTGGCAACGTGTGGCAATTGGTGGACGGAGCAAAAGGAGCCTGAATGAGGCGCCAGGGTCCATTTCAAGTGTTTTGGAGAAATTTGCTATTCACTTATTGCAGACCTGCCTAGCTTATTAATAATGCCTTCTTCTGCTGTAACCCTGGCTGCTACAGAAGCGCTGACAAGATGGGTATGCACGGCACAGATCTGCCCGTGGAAGAGCTGGGCAGTGCTTTCTGCTTGGCCCTCTTCTGGACCCATTCCTTGGCCTTTTGTTGCCAAGAATTTGGTTGCCATGCCAACTTTTTAGCATTAAATCATAATCTAAGCACAGCAGGAGGCCAAAAGCCTTCTCAGGTCTAGCTCCTGTCCTCTCCCCTATGATCGCACAACTGGTTGTGTGAGCAGGATTAGCTGGACGCTTTGATGGCTTGTCAGCAACAGCTCGGATGAAAACTTACCAACAGGAAAATGACTGTTCCCTTTGGAAACAGGTACAGAGGTTAATGGGAGTTATGCCTGGAAGATTTCTGCCTTCCCAGCTCTGCCACCTGTCTGAAACCAAGCCCTGTGTGTCACTCAGCTCGCAGTGCTCCACTCGTATAAGGTGCTGGTGAGCTGAAACAGGCTTTCGTGTTTCACGCTCACTTAGCACTGCCTCATTCCTCTCACAGTAGGACTGTTTCTGGGCTATTAAAGACATACTTCAGACTGTCAGGATTAAGGTATTAAAACAGGAAATATGCTGTTGATAACAATGTGTATTAGCTCATTAAAATGGTGAAATATGTTGAGTGCACAGATCATGTGTATTATCCTCCCATAATAGGTCAAAAACGAGGTGTATACTAATGCTGAAATGGCTGAAAATGAAGAATGTGAGCAGTAAGGCTGTGTTTTGCAGAGAAGAGATGAGGCCTGAGTTCTCCCTCCCAAATGCTTAAACTGTTTTGCAGCAGAAAGCTTTTTGTTTGTTCCTTCAGTGCAGTTGAATACCCACAGCTTGCAAAATATCATTACATGAAAAAACAGGTCAGAAAAAAGGAAACAGAGTTTTAGACAAGCTTTGTCAGGAGAAGCAATTTGACTTGTCCCGCCTAAGCCTTAGGATTCCTATCTGGGATGTCAGGCATCACTGGGGAGCACTGCATACAGTCTACATTCTTTAAGTTCTTCAAATCTCACCCTTAATATTGGTGGAGGTTTTTCATAATTTCAAAAATAAATGGAAAACTTCTCTTTGCCTCCCTCTGGCAGTACAACACTGGTGTGAGGGGCATCCCAACAATACAATTACATTAGGTTTTAAACTTTGCTGTAGAGATTCCTGTTAGTCAAATATGGCTTGGGCTGTTCTTTACCTGCAGTGTAGGGTGAAAGAGTAGCTCTGCTTGCTGTTTTCCTGTTTGCTGCAATGCAGTTCAGTAACAATTGACATGATCCCCATGTCGATCTGCTGTAGATTTTACCTCATTTATCACTTCAATTACTTTGCTAAAATTGTATGTGGATCCAAAGACACTACTAAGCAATGCCTGGGCAAGAAAGAGCAACAGTTAGTTTTTCTGGCATTCAAGGAATTTTCTTGTTGGTTGCGAGGGAGATGAGCTCTTGGGTAGTGAGGGAGCCTGCTAATGCTGCTGAACCAAGCAGAACAACTTAATGCTGTGCCCCTTTCTGTGAATGGCTCAGGGACAACTGTCTCCTACAGCTCAGGTGTCCTGAGAAAGTTTCTGTGTGCTTACTGAGTTTTTCGCATTCAGAGGGCACAGGTACGTGACGCAGCCCAGCTGATGGCATTTGTTTAGGTTACAGATTATGTGTCATACACCTGACCTGCCACCTCACCTCCTGCTGTCATTTTAGCTGGCCCAAAGAGGGGCCATAAAGCACTTGGGCTGCTCTGTGCTCCTCTTGAGCCACAGTGAAGCCAAATGACTTTCCCTGGCACGGTGGAAAGCAATGGAAAATCTGGCCCTTGCGCTGCAGAGAATAACGATCTTTTCTTTTGCTCTCTTGTCCGAAATGTCATCTTAGATGTAAATTGAGAACAAGAGAAGGAAAAGGACTGATGAATGTGTAGGACAGGAGGGTTAAGTGAGTGCATGTTACCACTCTGATCCGGATAAATCTCGTCTCTGTGCGCTGTATAAACGACTGTACAAAGAATAAGATACACCAGAAGGGGACAAACCTGTTAAATAGACATACTTGTGGAAGCCAAATATTTAAGGTCAAATGCAAACTGATAACTTTTGGACCTGGTCTGCTGCCTTGGGTCACTGAATTCACGCCATGTCTACAATGAACACTGCACTTGCTCCCAAATTCCAATTCTGTTCAAGAACATTCCAGCAACTGCTTCATAGAAACACTGAGCTGTGTTGCAGGTCCCAAAGGAAAGGGAGTCCAGCATTGGGTCTTTTCTAAATGGCACCTTGTATTTAAAGTACTGGTAAATGAAAGGGTTCCATTTGCCCCTAAAAAGGACATAATCCAGAGTCGTGTAAAATGCAGGATCCTCTGAAGGACATAATTCCCACAGTAGTAGATGACAGCGCGGGAGTTGGTTTTCTTTAAAAGACAAACATCGTGTCAGTTTACAGGAGCTCTGGTTGTCAACCAAGCCTGTTCTACTGGCTGCTACACCAACACAGAATAAAGGCAGTGCTTCGAATGCTCAAATTCTGTTTGGTTTTGATTCTAAAAATACCTACTAAAAGGTACCAAAGATGTTCCCACTTAAAACCACATGTTCTTAAACAAAGTACTAATTTTGTGGTGGATGTTAACTGTAAAGGCACATGTTGGGAAGCTCTGATTTCATGCTTTCTAGATAAGTATAGTTTAGCAGCTTGGATGTGGCTTGTTCCTTTCAGAAACAGAAACAGTCTAGTGAAGCATAAACAGCAAAAGGATTTGGTAGTTTGGTCATAATTGGAAGCAAAAGCTTGCATGCTAGTTGTACATATATTTTTATCTCCCTCAGCTTTCATCTGATGTACAAAGGGTCTCAAGTAAAACAGTAACTTCTGCTTGATTCTGTATTCCACCTTGACATATTTCAATGATTATTGAATGATTAATGTAGTAGATGTACTTTAATGAGGTACAGAAAACATTTTATTACAAGAATTAAGGAAGACTTTGACTTCAAATGTTTTAAACCTCCCATGCTTATTTATTTTCTAAAGATTACCTTTCTGTGTTAATTCACTGATAATAAAATCATAGCTGGCATGTTAAAAAGAACATGGCAAAAAGGTTCAGAAGTGTGGCTGATGCTTACCTTCAGGGTTCAGAAATCAGAAGAGGTCCAGACGGGAAACACCCCATAATTTTTATTAATGTTCTCTGACCAATGTCTTCAATGACAGTGTTCTGAAAGGTACATCAATGTACTGGCAGCACATGAATACCAGTTCCTGGAAGAGACTGCCTGGAGTTTTGCCACAGCTTTTGGCATAGCCAAGTCAGCTCTTGGCAATGGGTGACTCCTCAGGACAAGGTTTCCTACTTGACTTCATTAATTGCTTTTCAGCTGTTGTGCAGTATAATATGGTACTGGAAATATAGTGAGAAATCAAGGAAATACCTGTAACACGGGTAATTGCTGCAATACAAAGATGGAGACTGTAGAGAAGGAAGTGCAGGGCTTTTCTTACTGTATAAAAATAGAAGTCACGAAGCAAAAATTCCATCAGAGGAAAAAAGCAAGCAAGAGGGAGATCACCTTTGTGCAACAGCTCTGTTGCTCTGTTTTGCAGAGATGTTGGCATGATTACACAAGTGTAAGGAGGATCAAAGAGGCAGTCTTGCAGATGACAGCAGCTCCTGCCAAATACTACTTCTTTATAGCTTTTGCTTCAGGGAATTCTGACAGCCGTGCTAAAGCTCTCTACTTATCAGGTGGTAGGTTAAAGGAAAACTTGTCTTGCAGGTTTCACATTGTAAATGCAAGTGCTTTCTTTGCATGGGGAGTATGGTGTCTACCTTAAAGATTATACACTATTGTACACCTGATTACAGGGACAACTTAAATAGATTTTCCTGGAGGATTAGAGCTTCTGGGACATGAGACCTTCAGGAGAAACAAATGACAAGTGAGAGACTACAAGAAGCAGAACCACCCCGTGGATCTGGGCTATTTGAATGGTCAGTCACTGATAATCCATCACCAACGTTATCTTCAAGAAAAACTCCCAAATCTTCCGGGGGCAGAGCCAGGCCGAACTGGCATGAGCTTTAGCTATAAATTATCATAATCCTCTGTGTGTGAATGGAAGCGTGAACAGAAATGCCACATCAGTAAGGAATCATGGCTAACCTGGCTATCTCTGTCTTGGTAAGTGGAGATGACTGCAACTGGTTAGCTTCTCACCCATCCTGACATGGGTTAGAAGACCTTGGTCAAACAGGCCCCAGGAGCAGAGCAGCAGTGCTACACCTTGCATTACTAATGGGGGTCTGTTACCAGTTGGAAGGATGGGAGTTTTCCTGCAGCATCAGCTGTTATGAAACAGTTGGACTATGTGGAGAGGGGATGATTTCTGTTTTGTCAGGCAACGTGGCTGAAAAAGGACTATCTCTAGAGCTGGGTACAAAGTGCTCGCTGTACATTAAGCTCCAGAAGGCTTTTTGGATAGCAGCTGTCGGAATGCGCACCCATATTTTCCTTCGTGCTTCCCACTGTGTTTTGTAGCAGCTGTCCGCAAAGCCATCATCAGGCACCGGACACAGCCGGACCACAGAGCACTAAAAAGGGGCAGCTTCCAGGGCAGGAACAGACACAGTGAAAATCGCCAACAGATTGTCAGCAATACTCACTTAGCAAAGAGGAAGCTGTTCTTGGGCAAGGCTCTGTACTCAGGCTCTGGCAGCCGAGCCAGGATTCAAGTCTGGTTTTCAGACCTTGCAAAATGTTTTGTGCGCTTGACCCAATCAATTCAGGCAGGAGTGGGAGGACAGCAATGGTGTTGCTGGTCTAGGTTCTAGGTGAGCCACGTGATGTGGGGCAGGTTGCACCTTTGTTATGTGAACTAGTATCAGTGGACAGGTAGTATTTCTATGGTAAGGCACGCAAAGTTGTGTTCCAGTCTTACACAGAAGCAGTAAATTGCAGACCCAAGCAAGTTGCCAAGAATTGCACAGGATATGTAACCTGTCAGGCCTTCTGAAGGTAGCTAGCATAGGTGGGATGGTGACAAAGTAGTTAAATCTACAGGGAAGCAGTGGGAGAGCCCTGGGAAAAGGGACTGCCTGGAGAATAACTAAAAACTAATACGCTTGCCCTTGAGCACCTTTTGTGTAGGCTGTTCCTCATTGTGCTGGAAACACCACCATCTCCCCTGGCTACTCATTCAATGCTTAATTGTCCTTGCAGCTACACAATTTGTCCATGATGTTTAACGTAAATTTCATTTCACTTGGTATAATTTAGGTACCCCGTCTCTGCCCTGGTTAAAGGGAACGTGACTGCGCAGACTGATCCCTTCCCATTTGCTATTTTTGTCAATAATAGGCTGACTCTCTTCTGGGCTAAACAACTCCTCCAACTTCACATTTACTCACAGGCTGTGTGGTTTCCAGACATATGATGGTTCTCACTGATATCCTCCTTGTCCACACCTCGTTTCGAAGGGCAGTGTGCCACTCAAACACAGCACTCCTGTGGATATGGAATGGAAGGGTTACCTCACATCTCTTGGATCCTCTATTTGTGTTTTCAAGTCACACTTAAATCTAGTTCTGTTATTCTGTGGTACAAGCGGGTCTCCTGAGCAGTATCAGGTGTTAGAGGCATAATCTCTAATTTTCTTTTTCCCCATTAAAAGTATCACCAGATTTTCTGTGGAAATACTTACCAACACTTAGGTAGGAAAATACCCCTCTGGAAACTTGCAGAATACATTTTTCCATCTGGACAGTGAGTTACTAATAACTAGAGTTTTCTAGTAGTTTTTGCACAACCATTAAAACATTTCCCCACATACTGTTTCTTTTGCTTGTTTGGAACTTAAGACAGGTGGGTCCTGGGCTGGAAAGGGAAGGCTGCCCTGTCCTCACATATCTGTACCCTCTCTGTGGAGTTCCCAGGATATTACACATGGCAGCTGCTGCTTGCCAGGCAGCACTGTGCTGACTGACCCTTATATGCCTACAGACTCCAACCAGGATTTTCCCTAGGTGCAAAAGCAGGGAAATAGTTGTTTGGGGAGTTGTGGCTCTCTTAGCTACTCATATTCCAGCTAAACCTTATGGTAATATTTTGGGGCTACGAAAAGGTACTAATTGGAAATGCTGTTGTGCAATAGACGTATGAGCTCTCTTTTAAAGGTGGATTGTTATAATGCAGTGCAGCAGACCAGCCTGCTCCTCCCTCTCTAGGGAGGCACATTAGTATAGATGTCGTAGCTGGGATCTCAGTATTATTGTTCCTCCAAAGTAAAACCAAAAGTACTGCCCAATCTAAATGAGATGTCACTTTGCAGCATTTCTCAACTGCTGGATCTGAGAACAGTTTCTTTTCATGGTTGCTGAGTAATGGGTTCAGCATTTGCCAGAATCCTTGGAGATTTTTTTTTACCCAGTTGTCTCAGGCTTGTCTCAAAATCAGTTTCTCTCTCCCATCTCTTCCTCGATGAGGAAGAAGACTTTATGTGACTGGTGAAGTAGAGCCCCATGCCAGTCCCCTTTGTCATTGGAGTCACTCTGAGTAAAAAAAAAGGAACATGTTGCTTCCACAAGAAATCCACTGCCTTCTACAGAGCATCTATCACTGACAAGTGTAGTACCAAGGCCAGAGCCTGTCTAACCAGTGTGGCTGTGTGAGTAAGGCTTTTTACCCTCCCCACATGCCCATGGAGCAGTAAGGAGGGATTTTACGCTTGTTTCACCTTGCGTAAAAGGAGTGATATTCACACCTGCACCAACAGGCCTCGGGACACTAGGCTCATGGCCCTCCTCTGGAGCTTCCCATGGCTTTGATCGTGGATAGTTAGGTAGGAGTATGTGGAAATACGCAACAAAACACATTGTTTGTTTCCAACCCCAGTGAGTAAGCCCATGGTTGACCTTAAACCTCCTCAGAACTCTGGCTGTGGTTTGGAAATTGCCTTAGATCTTCTGAAGCACCAAGAAGCCAAAATCCAAATGAAATAGATATTTCTACAGCAACATGCGTTACTTTCAGTCTTGTAAGAAAGCAATGATTCGTTATTCCTCTGTTTTGTCTTTTCTTTATGTGACACTCTTGGAGCTTTCTACCTGTAAGGCTTAAAAGAATCTTGATGGTTGTCTGCACACACCTCAGGTAATGCAGGAGGGAGACTACCAGATGATTTCCATGTTGAAGATAAAAGGTATCTGCCTCCCAGAGAATGGGCTTTTAATTGGAAGGCAGTCAGCTATGTTATCTAGAGTGACTGATACTGCTTTCTCTTTCTGGCAGTAGATGGTCTCATGCAGCTTTCACTTTAGTTTCTGGAGGATTTTGTGCTTTACAGAGGGAAAAATACCCTTTGTTATGTCAGTTAAAGAATGTAAGCTAGAGAGGTTCCACAGGTCGGTATTATTGACTCTATCACTACAAACCACAAATCTCATGTGAGCTGTTCCTTGTTTGAAATAGCTGCTCTGGAAATCTTATAATTAAGGGAGAGTTTTCTGGGGAATTTTAAATAGTCCTCTTACATGATGATGAAGAGAAGCTGAAGAAGTGAATCTTGGAAGTGCAAAACTGGGTAAGCTAAGACATTTCTGCTTGAAAAAAGAAAAAACACCACGTTTTGGGATCGGGCTGGGACTTGCTGTCTTAAAAACAACTGAATAGAGTGTGCCCACTTTAGGCACATTTGAGCCATTGGTGTGAAGTTGTGGGCATCCAAGGAATGGGAGGAATAGGCTGATGGTGTAATGCTGACTAAATTCTCCCATATGACCTGCCATTTGCCCTCAGATCAGCAAGGATGTAGAAATCAGCACTTTAGAGCAGAGAGAGGTCAAATTCTGCTTTTAGGAGCAGTTAAGTTCAGATAGGCAGAATTATCAAGGCTTTGGGTGTAGGGTAAAAGATTTTGTGATTTTTTTTTTCAGTAATGAAAAAAGGCTGCTCCTAAAGTAATTACATAACACTTGCTAAAGAAGTCACCAGAGTATAGCACATTTAACCATCTGTTGGTTGTAACATTTCTGCTCTCCTACAGTCCTGAATGCAAAATGTTGTCCATCCCTTGGGAACACTTGAGCATCCCAAATTACTTGGCTGAGGCTGGGCTCAGAGCTGAGTTACTGCTCTGTGACCGTGCTCCTTGCTGTCCCACAGCTGATTCCAGATGTCCCTTGGAGAGAAGAACTTCAGTGCCATTTCCAAGCTGATGGGCAGCCGGGGTGGTCAAAACAAGCCTTAGACCCTATCATGTTCCTTATCCACAGTGGGAGTTTCATACTGTGCTTTATTGAATAGTTTCTCAAAAAGCTTATTTTAGTCAGGCAGTTGTTAGAAGATTTGAAATGCAGTCCTAGTACTAAAAGAGAATGTTTTTTTAAAAAGTGGGAGGACACACCCATGTGGAATTGCTTTCTATGTATCCCTCAAGCAAACCTCAGCAGCTGACAAGCAGAAAGTTTTCTTTTGGTTTCTTTTAACTGTCAGGTTTGAAATGTGGAAGCTGACATTTCAGCTAGGTTTGCTCACACACTTCCTGAAAAGAAAAAAAATCGTTCTGAATTAATTAGCATCTCTCACAGCTGAGATGACAGTGGAATAAAATTCTGCATACTGTTGAGTAACAGCACCACAACCCATTTCTTGACGATGGGAGACATAAAGTCTCACTCCTGTTACTGTGTTTCTTCTTTGGCTCCCAGAGTAGGGAAGCAGGAGACTCTCCTTTTGATTAGTCAGCGGCTTTGAACACCCACAGCCAAGAAAGAAAAAATAAACGTAACTTCATATACGGACTCTGCAGGGTGAAGCTTCCACTCAAAATTGCATAGAGAACTTAGGCAACGATTTCGTTTGGAAGCAGGTGTTAGACTGAAGCTACAGTTCATGGTCTGAATAGTTTTTTAAGAAGTTATGCACATTACAACATGACATGAACAGCTGACGTGTTTCTGACTGTGGCTGAACACTTTTGCCTCCGACATGTTGCAGTTCAAGGAGTTATTTCTGATAAAATAGTTGCTCTAACTTAAAACTTGTTTCCAAAATAGTATACCATGTGCAAACTGCTTTAAGATGTGAATCTGTCCGCTCTGCACTTGATGTAAAATAAAATTTCCCCATAGAAATGGTGTCTGGTTCATTTTAAAGCTTTTATATTCACCAGTGTGGACTCAATTACTGATGAAGGTGAAATGCGCTAAGTGTTTATGGAGATGTTTCTTTCTGATGATCACTAGAAAAGCCCTAAAGGAAATGAATCTGTCCCTATTTCTTTTAGTGCTTTTAAGCTAAGGCAGGAAGCAAATGTTTTTCTTCTTGTGAAAAGTTATGAAACAATTGTGAGTCTTTGCAGGGGTACTGAACTCTGCAACAAGACCATTCTTTACAAAAGAGACTTTAATTGCATATCATCAGTTTGTCTTAGCAGCACTGCTTTAGCTGACCTTCAGTTTGTCTTCGCAGCACTGCTTTAGCTGACCTTCAGTTTGTCTTCTGTCCAAAAGCGACACATTGATGTGTTGAGCTTGGCCCCACATTTACATTTGCATGTGTTCTATAGGAATGAGCTGGTTCTTTCAGTTTTTAAACTTCTGGAGTCACCTGCTTCCTGTCCAAAACACACAGAGTAAACTCCTGCACAGCATTCGAACAGAAACAGGTATCTAAAAAAGCTGTGGCTCTGCTGCCTTCCCAAGTGTTACAGCTCCCAGTGCATAAAACTTCCAAATTAGCCGATCAGATGGAGCGTTGCTATTTTTCAACTGTTTTTGCTGTGTGTCAAGTCTTGACACTGAGCCAGTCTGAATTGGCAGCAGATCTCTGGAATAAGCCACAGGGAAAGCTGCAAAACAGAGTCATTTATCCTTGAAACAAAAGCCCTGAAGATGGAATGTCTGATTCCCTTCTCTTTGGACTGGTGTAAAGCAGGCACAACTCCTCTGAAATTGAGAGCAGAACTGCAGGAGGAAAGAACTGAGCTCTTGCACTGTATGCTCTGGCACACGTGAAACTGCAATTTTGTGTGACAGACAAACATCTACTACTTCACTGGTGAGAGGGGGCATGGTGAAAAACAAAATTGTATCATTCCTTGGGAAGCTTTCTTAGATTGATTTGGGGTTCGGTGTATGCTCCCTACACTGCTGGCGTAATTCCATGGTCAGTGAGAGCTTCTCCAGGTTTTAGATGGTGACACTGACAGAGTTTGGCTAATGCAATTCCATATCCTTGACAGCACGCTGTCTTGTCTCAAAAAGTGACAGAATTCAACAATTTGCAGCATGTTGTGTTATACTTTTTGCAAATGAATCTGGATCATCTTTTTCCCCCTTGCACCCTAACAGCAATCCAGAGAAACTGCTGACGTAGTGACGTTTTGCAGGCTTACTGCTGGTGTGAGATCGGGCCGGGTGCTTAGAACTCTCCTGCGTTCAGAAGGGCTATTTTGAAACAATCTGATCATGACTGCCAGTACGTACAATGCGGAAGTGAGAAAATGCTGAGGAAGTAAAATGAGCTGCTGAATGACACTGATCTCATCAGATCTTAAAGGGAAACTCCAAGATTTCAAAAGAGCTGTTTTGAGCAGCTGCTGACTCAGAATAACACCAAGTCATCTAATACGGGCTGATACACGGATGAAACCTACACTTAGTCAACTCTTTGTCAAGCACAACTCCCACTGAAGTCAGTAAATGGGACTCCAGAGACACGTATCGCTTTCATTTCACATAGAGGCAGTCAGAGGGATTTTTTCCAGCGTCACCCAGTGAATGAGCAGCAGAGCAGGCCGTGCTGTGTCTCAGTAATGTGAGCGCAGCATATGCTGCTCACAGATTTATAGCCTGAGTCTGAGCACATGATGCTGTCTCGTCTGCAGTATTGGTTTCAGCTCTGGTGGTTACCTTGCTACATAAGAAATGTAACTTTTCCCTGTGTGTTTATACACACCTGTGTGTTTATATACACACCCCAACAAACTGAGTACCAGAGGAAAGGAAAAACCCCAATGGCAATTCAAGAAGAATTAACCCATAACCAAATTTTTAGTTCAAATATGTTCTGTATGTTAGACTAAATGTATCAAACATTAATAAAAGCAACTCTTGACTTTTTGGGGGCTTTAGGTCATTTTTTGATAAACTTCAGCATTACAGGTGAACTCTGGTGACAATGCTGTACCACATAGTTAAAAAGAGAAGCACATAAAAGACTTACCTTTCAGTGCACCTGGAGGGATCTGAGCCAGGTTTACAGTTTGTTCCGAGGCGCTGCAATCCGTGCTAAAGCCTGGGCTGTGTGCCCACAGCATCACGTTAGCATGGCTGCTTTGCTGAGTAGATGGGAACCAATAGGACACAAAGCTCAACCACGGACAGGGGCTGTGCTTTTCAGCGGATAACTGTTTTGCTCACCTCCTGCACGAAGAAACTGGGCACTTCTTTCTACTCTTGAATTTTTTTTTTTATTTACAATATGAAAATAATCCCTTAAGCTGCACATTTTTCATTTTGACATGTGAAGGCAAAAATAACCGTGCTTTGTATTAGGAGGCCAAGACGGTAATATGCTTCTATTGTCTGGGCTCATTTTTAGTTCAGGTTACAGAAATTCCTTTGCAGTGTGTTGAGTGGGTTGAAAAACTGTATCACAGATTTATCTGTCTCTGTAACAGTGTCAGTCTAGGCTGAGAGTAATTTTGGCCATGTCTAGACAGTGGTGTAAGACACGTCGGCATGTACCAGGACAACCTTCCATACGGCAACAACATCAGTGAATGCATCTGGCATTGCTACGTATAATTATCTATCTGAAAGCTGACAGCAATATCAACAGACGAAAGTTTTTAATACAAAGTGTGTTCAATATGAGGATGTAATTTAACCAGCTGTTCATTTGTTTTACTTGGTATCCCTTCCAGGGAAAAAAGCAAAACCTGGTTTCTCTTAGTCTGCAATGTAACCAGAACATCATTTCCGTGCCAATAGGGCAACTGAGTGGTATCACAGACAAGAGAAAACAGAGTATGTTTTCTTTAAGAAATATCTGGCATGCTAAACAGAAAAACCTCTGTTTGAAAATCTGGCAGCTCACCTTAAGGCATTTTAAACCATGCAAGTGAGCATATTAGCAACTTCCTGTTGCTGGCAGTGCTGTGTAAGCGTACCCCCACAGTATGGACAGATAATGCAGAGCCCATCTGGAAAGCATGTAACAGCCTCTTCAGAAAACACTTTGCCTTGGAACAGATCACATCCTATTGCTCTCAAAAAGCAGAGGACTCTGAGAGCAAACTGCCTTCAGAGATTCTGTTCCCATGGCAAGAGAAGGAAGACCATTTGCTCCCACTAGAACAACACGACCCTTCTTTGTATTTGCAGATTTCATGGTGGCGAAGTAAATTGATGCATACAATACTTTTTCAGCACAGGCAGCTGGATCACTGGCCTATCAGTCTCACATCTCTGCAGGTTGTCTGCAGAAGCGGAAGAGCACCTGCATCTCCTCCCTGTGAGTCCCATACACGGTTCACTACACCATGTGCTCCCCTACCTTAAATTTCCTGTGTAGAAAGTGGGTGAGTATATGTTTTGTCCCTGCAGCCAGTGCTTTTCACAGAATAGAAACCTAGTTATTGTGAGCATGAAAGGAGCTCACAAACAACATTTTTTTCCCCAGTGCAGTCCTATCAGAGAACTTGTGATCAAGGGAGGAACTGAAAGCACTCCCTGAAGGAACAGAAATGCTGTGACATATGAAAGATCCTTTCAGGAACAGTTACTACACTGTAGATGTGCAGAGCAGCATTCCCTACATTTGGCAGCTACTCCGCAATTACAACCCTACCAAAAGACTAACATTTTTTGGTAAATTCATCATCAGAACAAAACGTTTGTTTTAGTCATGACTGCTGCTTCTCTGGTCCTTGCTTAGAACAAACTAGGAAGTACTTTCAGGGAAGCAAGAAGTGAACGTGATGAAGTGCTGAGCCCCATCAGCCAAGCTCCCTTTCTGAGGTCTGCAGTGCTGCTGCAGTTCTGCAAGACAGCGTTCATGCTGATTTGAACCTTGTCGGATAATTTTAATTGGGAGTTATTAATTTTTGGCAGATAAAAAAAGGCACCTTGCTGGGCTGACTTCTGTTACCAGACAAAGTCTTTGCGGGATCCCTCTTAGCACTGCTGTGGGATCCGATGCTGTGGAAAATCATTGTCCGAGTCCTGTGACTTTGGCTTCTAAGGTGCATCTCGATTTGGTTTTGCTGCTGCTTTCTGCAAAATGGATCCTTCAGGAGAGAGGAGTCAGAAGAAGTTAAAGGGAACTGTAGATTAAGGCCAGAGAAGCTAAAGGAAGAGTCAAAGCGAAGGGGTAGAAGTGGAACACAAAGTGCAAAATCTATGGAGAGCTGAGGAGGCAAACATACAAATAACATAAAGAGAAGGATGCCCTAGCAAAGGGTTGGATTAAGAGTTATGACATTCAAGAAGGTATAGCTGAGAAAGAACAATGGAGGGAGGAGTAGCTAGTGATAATTGATGGAGTTTTCTCCTTGGAGGAGTTATCCTAAATATTCTCTTAAGGGAGACAGGAAGGTAGCAAGAGGAAGCAGTTTCCTTAGGAAGATGGGAGGTTCACTTTGCTGTCCCACTTACGCACTTCTGACCTCCCATCTCTTCCGCACTCCCAAACTGTGTCTATTACCAAACTGCTTGCCCTGCCACTGAGAGATTGCACCCTCCTCCTCCATTTGCTGCTAACCGTCCTCCTCAATGCTACAAGGCATTTCTCCCTTCTAGGCAAAACCATCCTGTCTGTGCTTGTAACTGTGTCTGTGTTGTTATGGACAAGGGTCTTTTCATTCCAAGACTCAGTGAGCTATTTTGGCCAGGCACACTGAATGAAGCACTTATTGCTTTGCCTTTAATGCAGCTTCCTTTTACAGGACACTCGGTTTTAAAAAAGCTGAGATTAAATAGCCCAGTAAAAGTTGGACCACAATATTACAGAAGAGATTGCTTGTCACAGCATATAAAATATTCTATGATGCTGTCCCACATGGGACACTGATACTCTCGCTGGGTCTGAAGTAGATGGGGTTCAAGAGACACACACATTGAAACATCTCACTTTAAACCAACCAAATGTGTTTTGATGAAAAGGCAGCATGGAAGAAATACAGTTCTAGAAAGGACTTTGGAGTGCAGAGAACGGTTTGGTTCATTTCTTCGGGAATAAACAAATTCTATGTGTGTATTTGTCTTTAAGCCTTTGAAATCAGGTTATTTTGCAAAGTATGTATTTAGAGAGATCCGGGATGGCTAAGTCAACTCACTTCTTAATAATATCTGGGATTTTGTGGCGCAGGATACACACTGCCTTCCTCATGGGAAATTTCTGAAGAAATAGAGGCACCACAAATTAGTGGGGCAACACAACTCACTGGAAGTTACACAGTAAACTACAGAGGTTTGGTCTTCTATCTTCTTCCAGCTTGCATTATATCCAGTCACAGTACCTCATTTGTACAGCGAATGAGCCAGTCACTGACTCTGTCCCCTCATACGTACCCTGCTAAAAGCTGGCTGCATTCAGTGCCATGGGGTCTTCCAGAGGCAACTGGACCACTGTGATTTGGGCACAGTGGGTGGGCACACGCTTGAGGGGAGTTAGATAGAAACCTGCTATTGCTGCACCATCAACCTCTATTAAGAAAACTGTGTTACGTGAAAATCAACATACTTCCAGAATTTGCAATGTTGTTGCTCCCTCTCCACCCAAACTGAACGTAGGGAGTCGTGTTCAGGCTTGCATCAGCAGGCAGAGTCTCTCAGAAGTGCAGCTACGGTATTGCTTTCCCCGCTGGAGTTCACAGACAAGTCGGGCACAAAGACATGCCTCAAGAGTAAGAACTGGAAGCAGGATCCGTATGTGAACACCAATTTTGGAAATAACCAAGCAGATACACTGCTACTGCAAACGTGCAGAGCTGTACTCTAAAGCCTCATGCTGGTCTACGGCACGGTGTGGATTTCATTAACTTCATTGGAGATAGGTGAGAAATGCCCATACAGTGCATGCCAGGGGCGTTTTGAGGTCTGCAGTAGCCGTGCCATCACTGGGATGGAAGAGACCTGCGCAGCGAAGGTACCCGCTTTTATCTCTGGCTACCTTAACACTATTGTCCCAGGAGGAGGTCACTGGATTTGTTGCATGAATCAACCCTGCAGGAGGATGAAGACCTCAGGCACACAGGGCAGCAGCTCTGGCTCCTCTGTCTGCCTTCAAACACATGGGGACTTCTCTTCCCCACCTTCTCCTGAGCACTGGTTTCCGCAGAGGTTCCTTTGCAAAGCCAGACAACAGGCAATTCATCCCTCTGAGACAGTGTGGCATCACCACCCTTCACCACTTGTTTCCTTGTTTAATCCCACATTTTTTGTGCATGTTCTGGATCCTTAGAAGAACTGAGATTAAGCTATGGAATTATTGGTTCTGGCAACCCCATGATCTTTGCTTTCAACAGCAGGGCTGCTGTCTCTATCCATTAATTTCCAGAATGACTCAAGGAGCTATGTGCCTTCCCCATATGAGAAATTATGCATCTTCCTCAAAAGATTTCACCAAAAAAGGTGGTGATGGAAAGACAGAAGTTGGAGGAATGGGAAAAAAAACCTGAGGATGTTGGATGAGTTAACAGCAAACTGGACTATGCCTCTAAGACTGATGTGACTGTGGAAAGGGTTGGGTTCTTACAGACACACAAAGCACATTTTATTCCCCTTTGTTAAAGGAACTCCTTCTATTTGAGTGACTTAGACCAAATGCAACATTTGTGGAAACCTGAGCATTTTGTACTTCCTATATATGGAGAATGGACATCTAATTGTTTTCAACTTCACTGTTTCTCTTATGGATGTCTGATATTTTCTTCGCCATTTGCATTGTGGTTTTGAAGATACTAAGAATCCTTAAGTCTGTAAATAGTAGCAAGTCTCTATATATGTATAGTATCTGTGCAAAATTAATGTCTGCAAATTGAAAACATGAATTTATATAAACACAAACCTCACAGTAGCACAGAAGGCAAATAAAGCCTTATAATTCAAATGGGAACCAAATGAAGAAAATATTTTCCAACTTAATCCATCTCTTCCCAATCGGTAGGCACTAACAAAGCTTTACTTTCCTTTTTGGAAGAGATGCCTGCTGGGGAATGAAGAAAACACTGTGTTGTGGGAAGGATAAACCAAGACAGCTGTTTAAATTGCTTACTGTAGTATTAAGCTGTTCTTTGTATTTTTTATTGTTTCTGCCTTTTTATTCTGGAGTTGCTTAACACTGACTGGTGTATGAGGATACAAATATGGCTGGAATTATATTTGCGAACGTGGCTTAATTCTCCAGTTGAGCAGGCAGAAGAAGAGAAGAAGTTTGAGATGTGTTGTCTGGTTTAATCATCGTAAGCCTGGCTGGGCAAAGGGAGCTCTGCTTGTTACTAGAATAGCTTCTAACAGAAGCGAGCTTGTGCGTTGTTACCAGCTGACAGAGACACCAGGGACATCAATCTTCTTTGTTCAAAGTAGAAGTGGTTCACAGGAGGTCAAGTAGTAATTTCTGTCTTAAAATAATGTTGCACATTTGCCTGCCTTATGCATACTTGAAACCTTCGTTTAACTTTCCATCAATTAAAAGCAGACACTTAAGACAAGCTACTGTTGAGCTAAGTGATAAAGGTCATGGAGTTTCAGGGTAAGGGTGGCTTCAGTCCAACCTCTCCTGAAAAGCCAAAAAAAAAAAAGAGGTGATTCTTTACAGATATTTACCCTGGGAATTACAATGATCAACAGTGAAATTCCCACTGTGTCCTGCAACAGTAAGATAATTATATATGCCACCTGGAGAGGGAAAGCCTAAGAAATGGTAATGCCAAGGTGAGTCTGCCACCTTAAGCCAGTTCTTTTGTGCATTAGTGAGTCTTCAATAACATGACGTATTGCTTCTCCTCCAGAATATACTGGGCAATTTATTCTACACTCTTAGATATGCTGTGTGTTCTGTACTCCAAAGAACATCAAGCCGTTCTTTATCTACTTCACCAATGACAGCCAAGTTTATATCCTGCTTTTAATGATGCTGCACATGCATTTTTTCAGAGACAAAGCACGTTCGAGGAAGAACTGTGGAGCACAGCTCAGCAGAAGATTCATGCTCACATCAGATGGAGGCATTGTGGTGGTTGTTTATCAGGCTAGTACTCTTTGTGGCAAGATTTTTGTCTCCTCACAGGCTTCAGCTGAAGGATGCCAGCTAAAGACCATTTGCTGCTAATGCTATGTTAGATGCTGAGTTCTCTGCCTTCTTTCCCAGGGTCACAGGGGAGAGTGGGATGGCCACACACCATCAGACTCACTGGGATGGATGGGTGCAGCATGTGCTCTGGCCTCTCGGTCATCGCTGCGGTTCCATTCCGTCTGCTGACTCTCAGAATGCCCAGCTGAGCATTCGTGTATCTAATATGTCGATACCTGCAGATGGATGCGATCATCAGAGCTGACAAGGCACACCAGAGGATAAGCTGAGCCCCAGAAAGGGTCTAAGATGATGCAGAAGGATACATCTGCTCTCCTTTCTGTCCCCAGATGAGGGTAAGGAATGCAAACCCCAGCCTGGTGCTGTGGTAAGAGCCTAGGATGAAATTTGTGGGCAAACAATGCAACCCCTCTCAGGCTCCCATCATTGGTTAGCAGTGACAGTGTTTCTGGCTCCCAAAACCACATTCATGGGCTTGTTTGTCACCCAGTTGTGCAACTCAGCCTTATTTCAGATGAGCAATGCCTTCGCTTGATAGCAGAATGTAGCTGTGAACCCCAGACATAGCTGTGAACCCCAGACGCAGCTGCAGAGAAACAGAAGAAAACGTGCTGCATTTAAATGTCCTCTGTCGTTTCTGGCATGCAGGATTTCAGTGCCTGCTGCTCCTGACTTCTGCCCTAAACATGCCCACCAGTGCCCGCAGACATGGAAATACTGAAGTTCATGACTTGTTCTCCCCTTTCTCAAAGAGCGAGTTGGTACGATTGCATACAAGGCAAGTTAGCTCCTCACACCAAATTTTGTATTATCCAAGAGTTACCCAGCACTGAAAGAAATAAAGTCTTTCCTCTCCTCTGGAAGAAGAGGCAACTTGCGAATCTCTGTACCGATATCTAAAATGTACAGAACATCCCACATTAGTCACTTAGCCTTCGTAAATGGGTTCAGCAAGAATAAAGGCCTGGATCCCCTATTTGTAGACTACTCAGAAGTCGTAGCATGAAGCTGTGACTTTAGCCACGCAGTTGTTGAATTAAGTGCATCATAATGTGGTAGACATTTTCTGGTAGACAGAGGTGCCTTCTGTATAATCTAGGCTCTGTATTCTTCCATGTCTTAAAGCATTTTACGTGCAAAGCAGAGTGTTCACATATGCAAGCAGAATCTTCTCAGAAGCAGTTAAGGCTGGCAGAAGCCCAGCTAGAGATCTTGGTACTTTATCTAAGGAATTATGTATTACCAGTTGAATATACATCAGAAAAAGAGATATTTAAGCATAGATGCTGCTGTCAGTAAGCACCTCTTGGTGATGGAAACAAGCAGGAGGAAATGTAGGAAGGTTCTGCTTTCTTAGGTCACAGCCAATGTTTTTCATTTCCAGATAACTCTTGAGTTATTAGCTGAAAAGTGTCTGGCTTCATTATGACAGTGAGGCTTGAAAATGCTTTTGGAAATGACACTGAATGAATGAATGAATTCAAACTAAATGAAGCACAGCTGAGACAATTTTTTCTCATTTCTCAAACTGTATCAAACATGAGAAAGCTAAGAAAACAATAACATTCTTTTCCTCAACAGGTTTTGCTTTTAAATAAATTGACTCAGTTTTTTTTAAAAAAATGTTTACATCTTAATACTGCTTAAAAATTCTAGCACACACGTGTTCTTCAGACAGATGAGCTGCTTAGCTAAACCACAGGATTTACATAACAAAATCAGAATATACTGCTGTGTGAAGTATAATTTGGTAACTGACACTGACTCATCCAGGTTTCGAACATGCATCACATCAGACGCTAAAAAGTAAAAAAGTAAACAATAGATATCAAAATAATGAAAACACCTTTTCCATCCCCTGGAATGAAGCACAAAAGTTAATACTGTACTTTAATGATTGAATAATTTATCAACCTGCTTGAGGTAATTGTGAGTCTTCTTGTTATCAAAGTAGATGTCTCCTTTGCATCTCCCTGAGCTATTAAGATCCATGACCTTAGTGGCAAAGGGTTCTACAGGTTAGTCCAGTATTACGTACATAGATAAAATTATTCCTATGTATATTTATGTCTATCTGCTGTTGTATAGCTATATCTTTTTCCCAGAGGCAGTTCAAAATTCCTGCTTTTGGGTTTAATTAGCCATCTTTTTTTGGGAATACAAATACAGAGCATACTAAATAAATAATTTTATCTTATTCATGTTTTATATACCACTACCAGGGTCATGGCCTTATCAACATTGTCCACTCCAATCTTTACCAGATTTCCTCCTATAGCCTTTTACTGGGGTTTCATACAGCCATGCTAACAGAAAGCAGCTTAACAGAAAAGGCTGCATTAGATCTGAAACTGGCACTTGGCTGATTTGTTTTCTAAACAGTTGAGTCTGATATAGGGCAGGATAGCAAGAAATAAACATGAATGCCCTGCTACACTCCCGGGATACCCATGGCACACAGGGAGCAGGAGGAAATGATCTCTTTGATCACAGATGAACTACTTGAGCAACAGTTTGAATAAAGACTCTGCCTTGATTGATTTAATTAAATCAGTTTAGAAACTGCTCGAGCGGTGTGCACACCGCAGCGGTTTAATTAAGCTCACATCTGAACCGGTTCTGCTACGCTAGAGTGAATGTGAGCCCCCAGAATTTAATCACTATAGGCAGTGGCAAATGTTTGAGATATCAGCTGATGTGTACAGCGTTTTCATCACTGCCGCATCTTACTGCCAAACCTGGACTTAGCACGGTGCATAGCTGGGCTGTCCCTAAAATCTCGCCCTTGCTCCCACAGGATAATCAGCTGTACCAAACCTCAGTCAATTCTCTCCTCAACCCCTGTCCGTACTGATGTCCCTCTGGTGGTGCACATGGATTGGAAGGTCTGTAGGAATCGCTCAGGAACGATCAGTCCCTCACCCTGGACAGCCAGGCCTGCTGGGTGCAGTCTCAAGTGTTCCTGCCTTTTCGGTGCTTTCTGCCCTTGTCGGCAACAACCACATTTACATGGGCAGTGCCCAGGTTTTGTTCATGGCTCGTTGGACGGCTTTTACTCCTCTCCTCTCAAGGACACTGCAAGTCTGAATTCATCACCCTTTGTAAAGTTTATAAGCATCACTATTACTTGTGACAGCTCTGTTTAAACAGTAGTGACTATGTGTAGGTATTTCCTAGAGACTAATCAAAGGCTAGAAGGAAGTGATAGGCCAGAATCCTGCAGAGAAATTGTTACTGCAATTGCAACCTGAGAAAAAAACCAGGGAAAAATGCAGAAAGGATCTTTCTAAAACTGATTACACAATTTTATAGGCATTCGAAAGTCAATGCATACTCTGGAAAAAAATGCGTGTCTTGAAGGCTTGTCAGATTGTTTCAATCATCTTTCAACTTCCTAGCCAACTTAAAAAGTGAACTTGGAAAACATTTTACACTCTTGCTGGGTTTAGCTCACAGTCCCTTTTTCCAAATACATCCTGTCACAAATCTTGATTTATGGCCTAATGCAGGTCCTTCTGCCACACAAGTAGTTTTTTCTTTTACTGTTAAGTCTAGTTTTCATGTGTTTTGTAAGCTAACCTATAACTACTCTATTGACTTTCCAACAAAACTTGAATAATGTCCTCAGTAAAGTCCACATTATAGCAGCTTGAAGGCCCATTCCAATCAAGCACAGACGAACAGGAGAGTAAAAGAAAGCAGCCAGCACATTGCAGGCTGCAACCATTGATTCCAAAGCTCTTAACACCTCTGTTACAGGTCACATCAAGTTCCACTGAGTCAGAGTTTCCTTGTCCTTACTGCATATGTATAAATACTGAGTTCACATGAACCTACTCAGCTCCACTATGTGAACCTACAATTCAATTTTAACCTTCTCTGAACAAATACTTATCTATTAAGCCTTTAAAGAGAATCAATAAAACATTGAAAAATTTAAAGCTTCCACCACCTTTTTGATGGGGATACTGTATTTAATGAGTTTTCTTCTACTGATTCCTTGCACTCTAATTACAGGAAATGTTTTCTCACCATCTAGTTTAAATCTTCTCTCCTGTAGATTAAGACAAATTATTCCTGTCTTCCTAGTAGTAAACACTGAGAAACACCGACCAACTTCTCGTACATAACAGCCCTTACATCAAAGGAAATTAACAGACATCCAACACAGTTCTTCCCCTGAGAACCATCTCTCTTATCCAGGACAGAAAGTTACTCCCATCTCGTGCCCCAGACTCACCTATGTCATTTAATATGCGCTTGGGCCGCAGGGCACGGAACGACAGTCACCAGGATATGCAACGGCCATGCCTCCATCATCCGCATTGTGGAACAATGGACACTTGGATCTGGCAGAAACCTGCAGTAATTCCCTTTTCTCCCTCCATCTTTCCCACCAATTCTGTTGTGGCATGTAACTTCCAACGACACCAGACAAAATTCTTCCCTTTCCTTAGCCTGGATGCAAATGCCATTGGCCGAACAATTCGCAGAAGTCTTAACGATTTTTCTAACCGAACCAAAATTAAGGATTCATAACTCCCCAGGATTTGAAATGTACTCTCAGCTGACAACTTGTGAATGGAAATAACCTGTCTGCAAAGTTAAACAATTTATAAGCAGTTTTTAACTGTATTTATAAGTGGGCTTTTAGGGGTAGGAGTCAGGCAGCAATGACATCTGCAGTTTAATGTGCAGCAGCACACACAGTGTTCACTTGTGACCCAAAAGCCATTCTTTCTTCCCAGGCTCTCAGTTCCAGGGAGCTTTTTCCCCTCTCTGGAAGCTCGTAAGACTACATCAGGAACTAAGTATTTTTAGCATAAGGACTAATGACTAGAGATATTACTGCAGTTCTCTAAGACACAAAAAATACACAGAGGGGGGAAAAAGGCCATTGCTCGTTTTATAGAACAATTCTCAACAGTAAAATCTACCTCTGCAAATAGAGTAAAAGAAAAAGATTAGAAATAAAATTATTTCTTGAACCTCAATGCCTGTGGCTCTTCCAAGACTTTTCACTGTTACAAGTAATTTCGGGATGTATCAATGCCTCTGGCGGTTTTCAGTGACACTTGAATACTTTTTATGAAGTAATGCATTTAGTTCTCAAAAGTACTTAAACAAAGGATGCTACAGTCTAATCTGTATGCTGCTGGAAGTAGGATACCATTCATACCGATCACTTGTGCTTGACCTTCACCTTTTGTCCTTTTTATCTCAAAAGCAGTTGTAGAAGCAGCAAAGCAGGACTGCCGTTGGAATTCGGGCATTTTGGTTTTTTCGTAACAAAGTTTAGCTTTCAGGAAGGGAACACTCTACCACCAGCCAAATCTCTGTGTGCTGTCAGCAGGCCCTTTATAAAGCGCGTACTGCGATTAGGAATTGCTGAGAAAGGCCACGTGTTTTAGTCACACGCGTAACTTTTTCAAGGAAGAGAACAACTTTGTAAGGCTGATCCATTAAATAAGTTGGGATGGCAGCCTTCCTTAAAAAGGCTGCACAGAGCACACTGCATTTCTATAAAACAAACTCCTTAGACATTTTTAGAACTGCAAAAGTAAGTAGTTACAGCAAGGGGGAGATCAGGCCTTGCTTCTAAGAAAGAATGAAAGCAACTAGACTGATGGTGAGCTGGGAATGACCAGGAACCTGGACAACGGAAGGCAGGGAAGAGCTCAACTGCAAGAGGCCAAATACAGGGATCTCAGAACGCTCTTACAGAGAGAGCAGGAACATGTTATCCTATCAAATGAAGTCAGAGGCCTGGTCATCAGCACAAACACAGGAGACTGTTCTGTTCCAGAAAGGAAACAGACTATTATCAATGTAAAGCATTTTAGCAGGTCAGATGCAAACAATTCTGAGCCCTTTATAAGCTCCTTTCAATGTCTTCCCCTCGGATTTCTACTAAGGACTCTTACAAGCACATTTGCCTTTGTTTTCCTCGCTTTGCCTCGTTGTTTCGAACTGGCCAAAGGTTGTCATCTCAACAAGGAATTTATATTTTGTTTGGTCCCAACGCTGGCAGCAGTACAAATGACTGAATCTCGTGTTGCAATAAAAGACTCTTGACCTCTGTGTCAGTGAGAGCTGTGCTGGGTGTCACCAAAGCTGATGTCAGCTATTTCCACCTTGAATATTTTCACCAGCTGGCTCCTGAGTTTGTTTTAATTTTAAAGTAAGAAATCAGCAACTTAGTTGTTTTCCACAGCTCGATTTGTTTCTTTCCTGATTAGAAGAGATGACAGAAACTGAAAGGAATGAAAATTTGTCTCTGTTCACAAGGTCACCGCAAAGCCTCCAGGGCTGCTCAGACCTTCCGAACCGGAGCAGCCTTAAGAGGATGCACTTGCTTTCTGGCTGATTTGTGCCACCCCTCTGCTCCAAGTGATTCCAGCTTTTTTCTTTGTTTTTTATTCCCCCCCGCGTCAACATATTTTCCATGCCAAGATGTTTCACAACATACCAAACTCTTTCTGCAATTTTGTATATATAATTAGCAAAGCAAAAGAGCCTTTCATTACTACTCCTGCCTTTGAGATGTGGAGCTGGGATATGACTTCATCCTAGAAAAAATGCAAACCCAAACCCAAACCAGTTCTCTCCTGGGGTTTTCTTAGCTTTTAGCTCATCATAAACATTTTGTGTGGTTTCAGTAACCGTCCCTAAAGCAGATTGCATCAGGGTCAGCAGTACAAAACTAAGACACAGGACTTACCGAAACAGAAAGTTTGCACAGCTACTTAAACGTGTAAAATGATGTTTCTCACTGCTGTCAGGGGACCAGAAGCAAAACAGGCAACAATGAAGCGATAAGAGGGGAAAATGAATTAAAAGAGCTTAGTGGGCAAACCCACTCTCTGACAGTGCTTCGTTCACACTGCCTGAATTATTACAAAACAGAAAATAACCCTCACATACCCACATAAGACAAAAAACCAACTTACTGCAGTAATTGTTGAACACTTGAGATCCTCTATTATCAATTTCTTTCAGTTTTAATACATAAAGAACATATTTCTATAAAATCAGATTTTTTTTCTTTTGTTTCTAACACACAGTTTGAGAAATTAGAATGAAAAGAGTTTATCCAGAAGCAGCAAGAGACATTTCCAAAACAACTCCCACACAAAGGAAGTTTTCTACTTCTCTTTTGCCTTGATAAACACTTTCTGCAAGGGATTTCAAACATTTTTGCAGGAAGTTTTTTTATCCTCATGGGACTGATTTAAAACAAATTTATGTATTGTACAGAGGAAAGAGTTATGAGTAGGGAGAGATGTGAGGAAAGAAATGCTCAATAAACAGTAATCAAGGTGCCAGCATTTGAACTATTCAGCAGTTTAAAGAGGATTAAACCATCACGTTTCACACTCCAAGCGCACGTGAAATATCCAGCGCTTCATGTTCAAGCAGTGTTCTCAGCTAGAGCTTTCCTCCATAAATCTTTAAAGGTTTTACAGTTGTCTAGCTAAACACTGCACTGATTTTACAGATGACAAAGTCCTTCATGCATGGAGGTGAGTCAGGCTACTCAAAGCTGCCTTACCCTGCTCCCACGGACAGGGCTGTTCTGAGTTCTGAGGCGAGGCAGGTGCTCAAGGCTGCCTGCGGGCAGTGAGTCAGGCGGAATCAAGATTTCCAGAGGTCAGAAATAGAGTCATGGATACACTGTCTGACACAAGCAGAGGCTCTCGCAGTCTGGACATGGAGAACACAGTCACTGCTGTATTGAAAACCTCTCTAGACCTGCTCTTGTGACACTAACTGGGACAGAACCTCCAAGATGTGTGCTGTGTGCTGAACAGAGCCAGGAAGCGGATCAATTATATGCCATACAGACCTGCCATTACACAACTATTTAAAAAGCAGGAATGCATCCACATTTTAGACCCCAAGCAATAAAAGGAAGGAAGAAACAAAACGTTCCAATATTGTGGTGGACACATACACAGCAGGTGACTGGGACTTTGTTTTCATGCAGTGAAAGTTCAGTATTGGCTCCACTGTCATAGTGGTTTTTTGGGGGTTTTTTGGTTGTTTTTTTTTTTAATGAAAGCTGAGTATCTCCTATGATTTCATGATTCATCAACTTGAAGGTTTAAGAAAAAACCATTACATAGGCCACCACCCCCACCCCGAAAGATCATTGATATTCTGGCCTTGGTGCAGCCTCTGTATTATGAGTCCCCATTTTCTCCACCTTTGTAGCTGATCTCTCCTCACTTCAGGTTTTGTGTTTCTGATTTTCTGTTCTTTGTCACCAGATATTTCTTCAGACCATCTACTGTTTTACATCAACCAGAAAATAACTGCTTGTGAGTACATTCAAGGTATTAAAATTCGTTTTGTTTGTTTTTTAGGTAGCGCAAACACCTTTCTGATCTGTTTGTTATGCTGCCAAGCATGTGTTGCATTAAATACGTGGGGTTTGCTGCACACTTTGCAGATGCAGGAGACCAAAGCATCCCTGCTCTGCCTGAACCAAAGGACAGGTTTCACCTCAGTACGGGAGAGTGAAGTTTACTTTGGCTTTCATACCTTCAGTGAAAGACAACTCACAACTCTTCCTTTCTGGAAATTAATATAGCTTCTAGAAATGTCAAAATGTTGTTCTGCTCAGGTGAGGATTTAAATCAAAGAGAGGGGGCCTATATTTAAAATTATCACCCAGTTACCTGCTTGGAGGGTCAGGCCTGTGTTTTTAAGTGAGTTGTCAAAATCCTCTCTGTTATTGAACCTCCTTGACCTATACTTAAATAGAAGGGACTCCTTAACACAAAGACATGCTTGCATCTCACAGGAAAAGCCCATTTGGTGCTAAGCCTGAGGTGAAAGGTGCTGTGGAACACTGCAAGGGAGTGGTGGCGTGGCTCCTGGAGATTCCTGACAGGAGACCAGCCAGCCCCGCAGCCGCTACACGCTCACAAGTGCAGCTCAGTGTGCACTGCTGACACACTTATCTGCCAGCTATGCCCAGGAGCTGACCTCTGTGCTCTCCAGGATGCCAAAACAGAGATCAGCAGTGTTAATCCCAGTGTAACAAGAGGGCTCATTTTGTCCGGCCTATAAATAACTCCAGTGATAATTCAACCTCTTACTTTAAAAAGAACAAGAACACATGGGTGGGGATGGGGACCCCAAAGCCAAATAAAAACTCATCAGGTAACCTAAAAGCCAGTCCTACTCTCAAAGTCACAGGGGCTTTTAGCAAATACATTATTTTTACTGAGAACCAGCAAAATCATAGCAGTCAGCAGCACTAAATGTATGTGCTCTTAACCTAGCTGCATTTTTTTCCACAGAGATCGCTAAATATCTAAGGAGCATAGGCATATCTCACTGTAGGAATGCCCTCATTAACACAACACTGCTGCTTATGCCATCCCTCTCACAGACCTCTGTTCTTTTCATCTGCACTGAAAATACCTTTCTCTCCCAAGGAAAACAGCGAATTGTTCTCTGTATGCTGTTGAAAAACTGATCTGCTGTTACTGAAAGGATAGCAGCGACCTCAGAAAGGGGACTGCTCATGCAAACAGCTTATCAATGCTTTCCATACGTCCCAGGTTGTCCCTTCAATACAGAAACACTGTCATTTTCTGACCGACTAAGAGTGTGGCAATATGATTTAGCTGAAACTAATTTGGTTACTGAAACATCATCCCAAAGATTTGCGCTTTGGACCTCTCCGAAGTTTTTACTGAACCAAGGGCTGTAAGTGATGTGCAAACCCTACGTGTTCGGTGGGAAAGGTTGTTTTGTTAAATCACCACTGTCAATGCCAAAAATCCAGCTTTGTTCATTCCTATGAGAGACTGATAGAGTGTCCCTCACCAGTTTTGGTCTTACTGTACATTTTTCGTTTGGTAAGGAGGAAAAACAACACACAAGTACCACATTTTTATTTGCATGGTGGGACTCTCAAGGTGTGAAACCAGCTTGTGTTGGTGAATTCCCTGGTTTGTTTAGTCAAGGTCTATAGGGTAACTGTACCTGGTCAGTACACCTCAACAGTGGGGAAATGTACATTTTAAATTTCACTGCGGATGGTTTCCTACCCAGACCCATCCTTTTACTCCTTCTTTTCAGTCACCTTCAAACCTCTGCATGGAGTATAGGTGGAGACACACCACTGGAATTCATATTTGTTGTCAACACTTTTCACACGTATTTCCCAGAAAAAGAGATTTTTAGGTTAGGTTTGTGAGGGACCTCTGGAAATTATCCAGTCCAATCCCCCTGTCAGGGCAGGTTCACCTCGAGCAGGTGACACAGGAAGCCTTCAGGTGAATTTGGAATGTCTCGAGAGAAGGAGGCTCTACCACCCCGCTGGGGTTTCCCTTCTAGAAGCACTCCACAGACGCAAGAGGCTCCACAGCCCCGAGCGTGCAGAGCCTTTTTCACCACCGCGATCATTATTACCACACCGTCTCCCCACCGCTTTGCTCCTCGCAGACTCCTTCCCGAGGGCACGTCCCGGTCCGGGCTGCGTCGGCGGAGCACGATCGGCGCCGTGAGGGCGGCGAGGGGCCAGGCTGAGGGGGTCTCGGCGACGTGCGTGTCCCGCCAAGCGCGGCCCCCTCAGCGCCTCCCGCCATTTCCCCTCAGGGAGCGCGCGGCGCCCCAAGGGCGGGAAACCGCGGGGCAGCCCCGTGAGGGGGGGGGCGGGGGGGCGGTCTCGCGCCGCGCCTCGCTCCCGCGGCACGTGCCGGCCCGGCCGCACTTCCGGCCGGGCGGGTACCCCTGCGAGAGGNNNAGGAGCCGGCGGCGGGCGAGGAGAAGCGGGTGCTGCGGCCGGCATGTGAAGCGGGGCACCCCCTCGCCGCCGCTTGCCTCCGGTTCCTCCCCGGTTCTTCCTGGGGCTCCGCTCGCCATGAAGAAGTTTTCCCGCATGCCCAAGTCCGAGGGGAGCGGCGGTGGCGGCGGGACGGCGTGCGGCGGCTCCGGGAGCGGTGTGGCCCTGGGCAGGGCGCTGGCGGTGGGGCGGTACCAGGTGACCCCCGAGGAGCCGCTTGCCGAAGGTAAGAACGGGCCGGGGGCGGCGGGGACGGGCCGGAGCCGGGCCCTCCGGGCCGCGCGGAGCCGCTCACCCGCGGGGAGCCGGCTGTGGGGCTTTGGGCTGTGCTGCTTCGGCCGCTGCCTGGGCCGGGGGCTCGTTAGGGCGCTCGGAGTTCCCCCGCTCGTTGCCCTGAGTGAATGAGGCGGGGTGAGGTGTCGCCGGCCCCTCTGCCAGCCTGCGTCTTCTGCTCTTGCCACCTACTCTGAAAGAAGGAAAAACCCGACAAAATAAAAATTCTGGTCTTCCTTGGTGTAAGGCAGCAGACTGGTGTCATGGTCATGAGTGGAGTTGCAGTGCTGGCAGCTTGTGCTGTAGAGCCTCCCCTCGCTGCAGGGTGCTCTACTTGTGCTTCTTGTGGTGAACTTGCACTTTGTGTCGTCGGACATCCACTGGAACCGAAGGAAGAGTTGTGTGAATTTTTGTAGCCGTAGGATTGGCCGGACTTTCTTAGCTGTACTGCTTCACTAGGTGCTGGCGTGGGACACCATTGAAACAGCCATTTTTGAGTTTTGCTCTGTGGTGTTTATCTCCCAGAGCTGGTAATCCATGTGATGTGTAAAGTGTAATTCACTTCGCAGGTTACTGAGCTCAGGGCTAGTCCTGTATATTTCTTAGTTACTGATTATTTATATCACTTTGCTTTGGATGTTGTGGGTAAAATAATTCATCTCTGTCACTGTCGTCTGTGTGTTGCTTAGACTATGTGTAAGTATATTTGTGCATGAATATACTAGTAAACTTTCACTGATTATGTGCATTTCTTGGTGGAGATTTAAGATGTGGTTTTAACAAGTGTGTGCAGATAATACTACTAATTGGAACAGGAGCATGTACGTGGCACTTATATTGTTATTGCTGTCTAGAAACGATTTTTATAGAAAAATGGATTTGGTACTCAATATTTAGAATGCAGTATTTTGTATTTGGGGTATGAAGATGGTGTCAAGGATTAGCCAGCTGCATACCTAGTTGCCTGAAGTCTGCGTCCTTGCTGGGAACTACTTCCAAGCCATTATGGTCTGATGGAAAGTAATTTCTTGGCAGGGCTGGTGTTAGGATAGAGACTTTAAAAAAAAAAGTGACAATAGGCTCTTGAACAAATTGAGGAGGTAACGCAGAAAACGTATGTAGTGGAAAGGAGAGAAATTGCATAGTGCTTTGTTCAGTGTAGCACATCATTAGAAGTTTTCTCATAATGTCCTGTGTTAAGAGTCACTACAGATGATGTTTTTTTCCTTTCTGTAGCTGGCAGAAACAAATTGACAGCCCTTAAGGGCTTGGGGGCAGGGGAAGTCCAGATTTTAACATGTGACTATTGTGTGAATTAGCTTCCTAGTTTTGAGTCTGAAGGAAGTTTTCTACTGCTTTTTTTTCTTCAGCTTTTATGTGGTCTCTTGAATATGGATGCTTAGGACGAGAACTGCTAAGGGTTGGGGCAGTGCAAATGTGCCACATCCTGAGAAAAGTCTCCAAGCCGCTCCTGGAGCGGGTCGGTAGGGAGGACCCGGAGGGGCCTGGAGGGTAAGAAAATAACAGGTGGCACAAGTGCAGGGTTGGGGAAGTAGGGCTGTGAGGGAGGGCGGGCCAGCCTCTCGCAGCTCCTCTGACTGTCGGGGAGCAGCTGGGCTGCACCAGGGCGTGTTTGTGCAGCAGGTGTGTCCTGCGCTGCCGGGGGAGAGGGCACTGTGGCTGAGTGTCCAAGTGGCACTTGGGTGCTTCTAACTGACACAAGGCTTTGTGGGTCAAGACAGAACTTTCTGTCCGGGAATAACTTGTTGACAATCAATCCCTTGCCTCAGGAACAATTAATAGCAAGAATTGTGTGTTACTGCTGTTACATTAGTCATGTTGCTATGTGTAATTAATGCTGAGCACTTTACAAATTCCCTGCTTGATAATCTTTGTCTTAGGAGGGCAGAGGAGGAAACTTTTTTTTTCCTATCTGCTTTGCACAAGTTGTTTTTTTTCCTTTCAGTTTCTGAAACCCAGTTTAACTGAAGGTCTTAAACTTGTCAGGTAGTTCCTATTACTTAGTGCTGATGAAATAGCATTTAGGATGCTAATATCCAAGTTAGAGCTTGTGTTATGAAGCATTAATGATGCATTAAGTTAATGAATCTAATGAAGTTAACAAATCTATTTAAGAGGAGATATACAGTGTTCTGTTAGCAGTGGTGCGGTATATTGTATTTTTATTAGCTGTTAGAACTAATAGCATTATACATCTGTTTTATGCAAGCTGTTCAACCCCCACCCTCTTTCCAGATTTTGCTCTGAGTAGCCTTAGGAAGGCAGCTCCTGGCGTTGTAGAGGATTGAGGCTCCTGGTAACTAGAGGAGTGGCAGTAGTGATACCAAAAAGCTTGGGTTGTAATGACCTTCCTGGGCTGCAGGGATGGATCTTCGGGTAGATTTGCCGTGTTGATGCAGGAGTTGCCCTCAAGATGCTTTTCAGTAGTCTTTGACAAAATGGTTTTATTGCAGTGTTCTGAAGGCAGAAGTGTAGAGCATTATAATCCAGTTGTTTTGAATAAAGTATAATGCTGTCTAAAGGAAATGCATCCTTTTGACTAAAGAATGTGTAAAGTTGAAGAGCTGTAGTTATTAGGCTGTTAGATGGTTTCTTTTGTTCTAAACATGCCTATTCTGTGGTGTCTTCTTGGCCTCCGTAACCTAGTGGTCAGTATGTTGTTGGATGGAGATATGTGTTTTTACTTTTTATTTCTCAGAGATGGGGGAAAAAGCAGTTAATTTGGTTTAAGGCTTGATGTAGAAAATGAATTCCTGTCCCTTTTGAGGGCAAGGTAGAAATATGTGGAATAAATGACTGATACTGAGTGAAGGCCTTGTCTTTCTGCCTTTTTGTTGAACCAGAGTATTTGCAGTGCAGCTGAAGTTTGGAAAGTGAAATCTAATAAAAATATGGGGAGTTCTCTCTTGAAAGTTACAGGTGTTGCATGAGGAACTCCAGTTATTGCAACTCCAATACTGAGAAAGACTTTACAGTTCAGAAATTGCGGCAAACTGGGAGTGGCCAAGTATGAAACAGGCTTTTAAATTGATCTCAAATGTCAATGCAGAACAGTTGATGCTGTGAAGAGTGAAAAGGAATGTGCAAATTAACGAGTTCCCAAAATATTTTTGTTTTACATGGGGAGGAGATGATAGAAAGTTGTGGCTTGATGCAGTGATACTACTTACTTAATTGTTTGCCTTGACTTAGACTTCAATAAGTCCTTTTTGGTTAAGAACTGCAGTAAAAGTGATTTTTCTGCGTACTGTAAAGGTAGGCATTCGAAGATGCTCATTTGTCTTACTGTCTTGATTGCTTGGCAGGGCTTGAGATGTTTAAACTGAATAAATAAACAAAGACTTTGACAGGTTCTAAGTTGTCTTTGTACCATGAGCAGACCAAAGAGGTCGTGGTAAGTGTTGTAATTGAGTATATGGGTATGTTTTTAACAAGTGCAGATGAAGCAAGAAAGAGACAATTACAGCTGTAAAAAAAAAAAGGGCAGCGGACTCTCCAGCTTCCTTCTCAAACTCGACTGGCTTGGTTTGGAAGCCAATTTTTGGACAGGGAAAGACAGTCATCATCTGCTTTTTATTTTCATTCAGAATTGGTTAATGGAGTCGTGGGGCATATGCTGTTGCATCTTACAAAAATGAGCCAGTGCTGTGCAGTGTTCCCCCCCAGCAGTTCACACTCTTGCCAGCCAGTGCGTTGCTGAGGAGCGTGGAGGTGAGATGCCGGGCACTTAGAAGGAGAAGTGCGTAGTTCTGTGTGCTCCTTGTTCCCAGAGGTACCCAGAGGGGATGTGAAGTAGCTCTTCAGCTCTGGACAGGAAAGAGTGAACATGACACGTTACTGCTCTCGTGCTGTGACTTTCCTTTGCTCTGGTATTTGTGGGAAGAAGTTGTGTGATAGTGGATACACTGGTTTATTTTTTGTCATCTGGGCTGATAAAGCGGTGAGTCCAGAGCTGTGTGTTGTTGAGCCTTTGCTGCTGTAGTTTAGGAGGCTGTTGCTTTTCTGAGTGACCTTGTGTCTAGGACTAGAGAGGCAGGGAAAAAGCTGCTCAAGTGGTGTAAAATTCATTAGTTAGGTGCTTCATTAAGTACTTTTAAGTTCTTTGGTTAATGTTTGTATAATAGAATGTTTGCTTTGTTTAGTAAATGTGGTGGTTAAAGCATAATTTTCTGTGAAAAGAGGCGTCTCAATACCAAGAAAAAGTGAAAAAAGCTTTATAAAATGAAATGGCATGCTCTCTTTTATCATTTATCTTACAACTTCTTGGAGTCATTACTGGCGAACCGGCTGTAAAGCCCCAGCTCACTTGTCAGGTTTAGGGGAAGGTAGTTTGATTCCTTCTGGGTGGTGTGCAGAGAAACAACCAAATTCTCGGGAGGTTCAATAACAAACTGGTCATTAACCCACAGAGGGTCAATGGTTTTCTCCACTTTTACCCTCTGTGGGAGTCAGCTTGACTTTCTCCTGGAGAAAACCTGTCAACAGGTGTGGGTTACTGCGGGCCGTGGGTCAGTCACCGTCATTTTGGGGCAGGGAGGGGGTCAGTCACCGCCATTTTGGGTAAGAGAGGGGGTCAGTCACCGCCATTTTGGGTAAGGGAGGGGGATTAGTTGCTGCCATTTTGGGGCAGGGAGGGGGTCAGTCACCGCCATTTTGGGGCAGGGAGGAGGGGTCAATCATTGCCATTTTGGGGCAGGGAGGAGGTCAGTCATTGCCATTTTGGTGTGGACCAGAGGCTGACAGAGCTTCAAGGGGAGAAGGGGGGAGCAGTGGGTGCCCCACGTGTGCAGAGCTCACCCTGTTACCCCAGACGCTTCCCACCTGGTTGTTTTGAACCAGTCAACCATTCCTCCAGTCTCTTACACCAGTGAAGGAATGAGCTTCTTGTGAGCACTACTGTCCTACTTTAATTGTGTGCATTCTGTGCAAGTACTTGACAACTCTTATGGTTTGGTCTGCCTTTTACATTCATACTGTTCCAGTCAAGGCCTAAGAAAAATGTTGCCTTCATGGAGAGGAATCCAGGTCCTGTTTTGTGAGCTCTTGTGCTGTGCGTTTGTACATAGTCGTGCTCTTTATGTAAGTTCTTCCAAATCTCTGCTGAAATTAGGGTAGTCTTGAAAGTTCTGTTGTGTTTTTTGTTTTTTCTACCTTATGTCTCAGCAATAGCAGTTCAGTTTGTAATTCAAATAAACAAACTTTGTGTCATGCATAAGGTTCTCTTTGCTTTTGTTAACCCCCACCTCCATTAACCTGTCATACCATCACTTTCCATCCCTAGAGCGAGGTATTGTGAGGATCTGCAGCTCCGGCCGCTGCTGTAAATTTGGAAGCAGGCTGCTGTACAGTCGGCACTGCTTCATCTCCTGTCAAGATGGGGCTTGTTTGTTGTGCTTTGTTCTGGAGAGGTAAATAGAGAGAGGTGCCAGTGTAATACATCTGTGAACTTCAGTACTTCCAAGTGTTTCCACGTGGTGTGGCCCCAGCTTTTAACTCTGGGAGAGCTTATTTGTGTTATGTATATACCTAGTGCAGGGTTACTTCTGTTTTGACTGTGGTGTGCTAGTCTTCTCCTATGAGGCAACCTGACATGTTCAGTACTGGTCTTCATTAATTTGGTTATTGCATGTGACTTGCTGCTCTGTAGAAGCTGCTGTTTTATTTTCAGTTGTAATCTAGTTCAGTTGTTGAGGTGGATTATGAGCTGGAAGGCTGTCTGGAAAGCTAACTTGTGCAACTTGAGTTGGGTTTGGCCATGTTGATTTTTTTTCCAGAGTGTAACATTTCTGAATCTGTTTGCACATGACTGTAAAGGTCAAGCCTGTTATTTTGTCTCAAACAGTTTTGCTTTGCTAGTATTGGAGTAACAGATAGGGTTTGTTCCAGTTCAAGATAGAAGGGAGAAAAAGCAGAGTGAGCACTTGAAACTGACTTTTGTTTTGGCTGAAAGTATGATACAACAAGTGTGAGGCTCTTCTACACTCCTCAAAATAGTCATGGCTGCCTTACATCAAGTGTATCTGCAGACTGGCAGGTGCTGATATCCTAGACCAGCTTTTGATTTCTGGGTGGTGAAAGATGGGGAACCTGTGCTGTTGTGCGTGGGGATTTTCTTGGGACTTCCCGAGCCTCATGGAGGCAGCTCACAGCATGAAAAAAGAGCGTTGTTTGGCTAGCGCAGGATGTAGCTGTGTTCTGTGTAATGAGCAGGTGAACCAAAAGCAGTTTGGGGATATGTATGTGATCCTTGTCTTACACCAATATGCAGGTAAATGTCTATTTTCATGAAACGTAGCACACGGAATGAGGGTTTTAACTCTGTTTAGTCAGTCACACATCTGGTGTGCTGACCACTGTGGTGGCATTTGGGCGGAACAGTTGCTCTGGCTGTGCTCTCCAGAGCTCTTGTGTGCCTCTGGGACATGGGTGGAGAAATGAACAGGTTGGAAAACATCTGTAGGCTGACAAAGGCATCTGTTGTACAGCTAGGGCCAAGTTCAGCTCTGAGGACACGTGGTCTAATGCTCTTTGATTATCCAGTTATTAGTCCTTGCGTGCCCTGCGGACACTCCTTCTTGCATCGTGTGTACATGGATGGGTAATGTTACACCTCTGTTAACTGCACACAGTTATGTTCTTTTTCAAGGATGTTATGCCTTTAATTTTTGTGTGGCCAGAAGTAGTTAAATAAAGAGGAAGTACTTGGGAATCTAGTAATTCTGAGCTAGGTTTTCAGGCTGGTGGCCGAGAGTCAGATGGTTACAGGAGAAGGAACTTGATTTGTAGCAGTATCATGTTAATATCACACACAAACTCAAGCCATCTTTCCTTTGCCAAATTTTGAGGAAAGACAGATGTGCCAATGCATGTGCCACGTACTTGCCTTTTTCCTTGCAGATGCATTGGTGAAGTATGCTAATATTACAGTAGTCATAAGGGGAGGGTGTGTGTGCAGGTGTGTTGCAGGAGGAAGCTCTTGGACACCCTCACAGGGTAAGGCAGCATGGAAAAATGGAGATTATGTTAGCTGTGTCTGAGAAGGACGTGGCGTAGCCTTAAAAGAAGCTGTGTAGGATCTTAAACATTTTTTGTTGTGCTTTACTTGTTTAACTGAAAATTTATTTTTACTTTTTAAAATGAAATTTCAATGTTTTGTATGTCAGCACGGAAAAGAAAAATTGTTGGGTAAAAGCAGTAGAATTCCTTTTCAGACATAGGTTAACTAGGAACCAGTAATTGTGGGAAGAGGGTATGTATTTCTGTGGGCTGTTGTTGGTGTGGTAGCAGAGCTGTCAGTCGGTACGTTAGCCATGGGGAAGGGTTCCTGCAGTGGTTCTGTGCATGGAGAGCTGAAGTTAGCACCAGGGATGGGGCTCAGTGTCTAGGGAGCAGCGCAGTCTCGGGCCCGCTTGGCTTTTGCAGCAGGCGAGGATGAGCATGTCGTGTTGTGTGAGCACGTTCACTGTGTGAGCTCAGCTGCCTTTCCAGCTGTAGATTTCGGTTTGCTCTGTAAATGTGCACACGTGCTCTTTGGTGGGTGTCTCACTTGCAGCTGAATAGGTCTCGTCTCTGGTTCAGAGGGAAGGTGTTGGAGGTGCTCTTTCAGGTTGTGCTGCTTCTCTTTGGCATTGCTTTGGTTTACAGTGTTTTGTTTGTCTTCATTCTCCTAATTCCTTAACCTTGTGCTATATTTTACTTGCTGTAGCTATTTTTTGCCTCTGTAATACTCTAGCTAAGCAGGCTGCCACAGTCGAAAGAGTTGGTGTTTGTAAGCAGAGCTGTGTTAACTGACTCTGTGAGTGCTTTGTGCCTGCCAAAGGGCAGAGTGTGATAGCTGGGTGACAGCTTGGGGGCTAACCGGGAACACAGGTGGGGTCAATCACTCGCCTGATTGTAACTTGATTGCTTCAGATGTTGTCCTTTTCCTAAAGAAACTGTTAGATTTGCAAGCATCTGTTGCGGAATTGAAGGTTTTCCTCATTTGTGTTCATAGGCGTAGTTTAAAAACTGTTAATGTGCTGGATGAACAGCTGCGTCCTGATGTGTTTGGGATATTTGCCTATTAGTGATGCCTGGAGCTGGCAGTCTGAGGGTAGCATGCAGGTCCCAGCGGTGCCAAGCAGCAGCACACCAGAGCGGGTCATCTCATCTCTGGTCTGTTGTCATGCTGCGGCAGGGACGGCTTGTCCTGCGTTTTCTGCTCCAGCGGATGGCAATGTACAGCGATCGTGAAACCCCTGCTGTCCTCCAAGGAGAGGGTCTGTGTTTGTCTGATTCATTGTCTAGCTGCTGACAAGAAAGGAGCATGAATTCTTCTTCTCCTGCTTTTCTGTCATGGGAATGGATTTCAGTCTCTTTGAGTGTTTATCTCCTGGTTAAGGAGGTAGGAACCTTTCCCTTCCTCTCCACATTCACATGTTCCTTGCTTACGCTTGTCTAGGTTGGTTACTTTTTTCTAGTTCTAGTGGGATGTCTTGGATATGGGTGGGTTCATCTGTGGAACTGGGTCTTTGAGCAGAGGCAGGGGGGAGGAAAATGGAAAAGTGAAGGTTGCCAGTTGGAAGAAAAAACCAAACCTTTGATCCTAGGGGACTGTCTTAATGAAATAGGGAATACTTCTTTTAGTTTGATAGCAGAAAACATGCTGCTTTGTCCTTGAGCAGCAGGAACCTAGGTGTTAAGGCATGCTTGTCTAGTGGAACTGAAAATTGGCAGACTTGCAGCGTTCTCCCTGTAAAGGTAGGAGAGTCTTCCCTTAGCCTTGCTGGTCGTTACGTCTGCTTTGCTTCTGAGGCTAGTGGTGAAATTACTGAAGAAATGGTTATAGAGGCTCAAATGAGAGTGAACACCTCTGAGCAGTCTTCATCTTGCTATTCAAGAGGTGTCGAAGCTGGTATTGCTGTGAAGAGCATCACACTGCTCTTGGGAGAGTCATTACTCCACAGATGGAGAAACAAAGATGAAGGGATTTGCCCCGAGTCATACGAGTCTGTACAAGAGATGCAGGTAGAGTTTGGAACATCCTGGCTCTGTGATGGATTCTTCCTCATCCCTTCTGTAACATGCTGTGCCTTAATTGCTGCACACAAAACTAAGATAGGAGTTCAGGAGATTTTATTTCGAGTCATGTCTATGTTGGGCTTCCTTCCAAACTTGCACATTATTTTAATGGATGAATTTGTTCCTGTGGTGCCTAGAAACTTCAATAGGCAAGTCTCTACCAATTATGTACCAAAACATAGGAATGGTCCTATTCCTGGTTTATTTCAGTTCTGTTGAACTGACTCATTTGTAAAATTTTGTTACTTGGGCTATGATTTTTATCTGTGCATCTTGTCTTTCAGTAGCAGTTGTAATGAATAATTGTTGCAGTGTTTGGCCTCTTATGAAACAGAAAGTAGCTTTGGAAGTCAGTGATTAATATGACATTTTCTTACGTTCTTTTGCAATTCCTGCATGTTGAAAAACTGAATGTGCTTTTATTTAGAGAAACTGTTGCTAAACAACTTTTTTCTTGTTCTAGATAATTAACATGTGTATAACTATGAAAGTGATGCAGAGCAAATAGATCATTCAAGAATGTAAGGCACTAAATTATACTCTGCTGACATGTATGTATAAGAACCTGACCTGAATACAGTGTGTGTTCATGAGACTAGAATAGGAAGAGTGAATGGAATTTAGTGTGTCAGCATTAGACATGCGATCTGTTCTGGTTCGTGCACGATGTGCAGGAAAATAAATTGTTTGGAAAAAAGCAAATGAAATAATTGCATCCTTTGAACCTTGCTGTGTCTCCGTAGAGCTCAGTAGCACAGTCTGGTCCTATAGAGTTGAGATCTTCAACTTGAGGTGAGCTCAGGTGGATTATCACTTGGCTTTTACTTCGTGAGAACTTGTGGAAGCAGCAGGAGGAGTATTTGATCTGAGAAGGAGCTATCCAGAGGCTTCTTAGGCAGTCTGAAGATAGAAAAGCAAGTTTATGTTGTTTTGGCAACTCAAAAGGAAGCAGTATGCTGCGTCTTACTAGGTTGAGTCTTGTAGCCTTCAAGTTCCTTCTGTCTTCGTGTGACTTTACAGTATTATCCTCCCTGTTTTGTGCTTTCTTGAAATATTTGATTTCTCCACTAAACATTTTATGCTTTTCTTATGACTTGCTGTTTCGTTAAACTGACATCAAATTGTGTAGCTGCGTTTTTAAGAGGCGGCTTTTGCTCAAGGACATCTTTGAGTTTAGATGGTGGTTGAGTCCCAACACTTTAATTTCCTGAGACCCAAACCCACGAGTTTCCACATCAGTCCATTTAATAAATAACTGCCTTGTTCTGAGTTACCGCTGTTGCCTGGCTCTTTGAAACACAGGAGGTGTATGAGAAGTATTAAGTGATTTTGATAATCTTGACTCTGATATCTGGAATCCTGTTGCCATTGCAGCGTAGCTTGTTTGTTTAAAATGATCAAGCTGCTTAGGCTGTTATGAAATTTCAGTGTATCTTTTAAAATTGTCTAATGTTACAGTGGAAAGTTTGGAATCCCAAGCAGAGAAGTGCTGCAAAGTCTTGAGAAATGCTTTATATGCAGTTTGAAATATTCTAATGTATTCACCATGTACCAGATAGAGGTTCAAGAACTGCCTGTCCCCATGCAGGTGCCAAAAAAGTATTTTTGCCTAAAATGGCTTATAATTCTGTTTATTGATGTAAGCAGATTGGATCTCAGATACTGTGCTGTTAAAGTTTGCTGGTCTCCTATTGTTCTTACGCTTGGTAAGTCTGCATCTCAGCGTACTCCTGTGGTGTGCCAGAGTTTAAACATACACCAGTATTTGCAGACAGCTAAAGGCTATGAGGTAAGATAATGAAAATCCTACTTAATTACTCATATTGGGTGTTTTAGCACTAATTCCAGCCAGTCAGTCTAATTCTAGTCATGCTCCTGGATGAAATGGTCAGTGAATTACACTCAGATATGAAGGTGAGTGAGACTGTAGGCTCTTCCTAGCAGTGAAGAGATGGGCTTCATCTTACTAATTTATATGTGTAAGATGCCTTAGAAAAGGAGGAAACCAGAGAATCTTCCTGTGACATCTGCCTCGGTCTGAAGTGCCGCTGGCGTTACAAACGGCTTGGTTTGCGTCTGCACGGCCTGGTGGCTCTTGTCTTTGTGTGGCAGCCAGAGGTGGCACGGATCCAGGATGCCGTGAACCAGCCGCTGGGCCGGAGCCGGGCGCTGTGTGCAGGGCCTTGTTCCTGTGCCACGGCGGCTCGGGGGCTTTCAGTGCACAGTTAGTCACGGGGGAGGTTAGAGAGCCCTGTTCTGCTTTGCATTCCTGGCCTTCCACATTGAAATCATGACTAAAGCAGTGATTTCAAGGAAAATGAAAGACCAGCGAGAGAGCAAGTAAGAGTTTGGCAAAGAAAAGGTGTTTGTTTTCTTAACTGGTTAAAAACGATATGGTATGACAATTGAGTTCAGTTCCAAAAAAGTCATGGTGGTTGCATATTGGCTAAATAGTATCTACCTACTGATTTAACTATTTTCTAACTATATTTGATTTTTTGATTATACTGAGTCTAAAATCAAGCTTTATTAAAGAAAGTAGAGAATGACATTTGAAATTTATCTATAAAACGAAGTGACTTCGTGCTCCTAACCTCACCATTGTAGAATGGCAAACTCTGTGTTTGTCAAGCCTATATGCACAGATCATGTCACTGTTGTGGTTTTCCAGCTCACTCTGTTTTCAGGTCAGAGCAAACTATAGCTGAAATTGAGTTCAGTGGACAAAGACATGAGATGGGGAAGACATGTAAAAGATAAAACTGCTGTTCGAAGTTTTTAGGTTTTGGGATTTTTTTCGTAAACCGTGCTAGTGGATGCTCATTGTAGGTGTCTTATCAATATCTTGGTTAAGTTGAAAAGCTTTTTTCTGAAAAGCACATATGAGTAAGTAGAGGTTAACATTAATTTTCACAGTCAGTAAATTGACTAAACTGTTCGTGATCTGCTGGTCATGTTCTGTGGTCCTTTCCTTATAGACAGGAAGGAAGTATTACTTGACTTAAATACAAGCTTTGATTAAATATGGTTGTAGAGGTAACTGCATTAGATTATTTTTTTCCAGTGAACAGCAAGAGGCAGTGATGATGTAATGCATGAAAGTAGTACAATGGTTGTGACTAACCCTCAAGCAGCTTGATTGAAGATTGAAATAAAGAGAGGTTTTTGGTCTTTTTCCAGGGGGAGTATGGGAAGGCATCAGCTTTACCCTAAGAAATAAAATGTTTTGTCTGGGGTGCATAAGGTGTATTAGTTGCAGGGTGTATCAAATGCTTGAGTTTTTTGGTTTTGTTTGTTTTTGTGTTTTTTTTTTAAAGCATGCATTTAATCAGCTATTTAGTCAATCTGCTTTCATCTTCGTTAAACTTGGATTACTGCAGAAATTGCAAGTGTGTTAGGAAATTTATCTGCATTAGGAGATGGGTGTTTTTTCTTTCTGTAGCAGCTGAGTAGCCAAGGCTGCCAGGCAGAAGATGTCATGGAAGCAGTAGTCAAACATGGCTAGCGAGTCACCTGGACACTGAGAAGCAGGTGGGGTGATGATGGGCTGTACTACAGGACACAGAGCTTTGTTCCTTTTGCTGTTCACTAGGCCAAATCTTAAGCATCTCAAATTTGGCCCTTGGGCATGTCTGGTGCATGAGTGTTAATAAATATAGGAACTTTTCATGAAAGTCTATAGCAGACCTTAATTCAGCTTTCCCAGCTCACTCAGTAGCTTAAGTGTCTTGGATGCCCAGGCAGTCTTCGGTGCTTCTGTCAGAGGTTTTTTGTGAGGTTGGCCTGCAGCTGATGCTGGGAGAACTGGAATCTGAGCACACTTGCCTGTCTCAGGGTAACAGCGCCATTAGCAGAGGCGTGCGTGGCAGACCTGCCTGCTGTGGCTGCGTGGTGATGTCCTGCTGGGATGTGATTCGCAGCTGCTGTTTTCTCAGTGCCGCTGGAGAAGCGGATGCTGATTTGAGGAAAATAGTGCTACTTGTCTAAACTACCCCTGACAGGCAGCTTGTTACATGGTGGGAATTTGTGTGGGCAGTGGGAAAGGGGGCGGTGGTATGTCCCTTGGAATGCGTTGTCTGCATGCTTAAAATAAAGTGGAGAAATACTGAACTCTGAAATGTGTGTGTAGGAATGGAGTATTTTAGAAGTAGGGAGCTGTTTCTGTTCTTGGTTTGGGGAATGCTGAGCTCTTGAGCTTGGGAGAAACGTCTGTCAAATGTTCTTCTGGATGAAGCTGTGTGTATCTCAGAGCCTTGTGCTCATGACTGAGGCTCGTGGGGTGAGCTTCACTAAAAATATCCGTGCACGCGTGCACGCACACAAAACCATCGGTGTAAATGCACAGAAAAGTGGATGTGCATATATACTCTGTGTTAGTTAACACTGCCTTTATTCAGCAGGAAGGCTGCTTTCCATTGCTTTCCAGGCAGTGAGCGCACACAGGTGTTACGGCTTGGCTTGGCTTGGCAGCCGCACAGCGGGGCTGAAGGGCGGGTCATGTATGGCACCTTTCCCAGGGTCTGGAATACTCAGGGCTGGCAGTGACTGGGGCAGTGAGGCAGCGGTATTGGAGTGTGGCGGTGTTCTGGGATGGTGAACGCTGGATGCTCCTCAGCCCACATTCTGGAAGCTGGCATGTGGCATGAGGTACCTGCCAGCTGCTGCAGGAATTTGTGTTGCACTGCTGGAAAACAGACCTTGAGTAATAGGACATCCCCTCATCCTCTCACGCAGAGGTGCTTCAGGAATGGGAAGGCAGAACTGTGTCTTCTTTCTCCGGTGGAACTTGTGACAAAACTAAATGTTTCATCAAAAATTTTTCATAAGGCTTGAAAAAGGCATTTTAAGTTTCCATTAAAGGGTACCCCCTTAACAATTACACAATGTTTGGAATCTGATGAGAAATTCAAATGTTTGAATTCCATGCATTTTTAAAGGTTTTGTTGTCAAAAACAGATAGAAAGCTTCATAGCTTCAATAATTAAATTATTATTTTCTACGCAAAACTCAAGTATTTCTTATGTTTTTAGTCTGCCACTCCTGAATGTGCCTGCAATACAGCATCTGTACTGACTGACAGAAGGCATTGCCTCTGGGGGGAAGGACTGCTGTCTTTGTGGGGGGAGGTGGGGTTCTGAGAATTTGTACATGTGAAACTATCCCAGTAGGATGCCAATGGACATAGAGAGTTATGGACATTGTAGCAGCACACCACGAGAGAAATGGAGCAGCAGGATGGAAGAGGGGGCTCTATGGCACCGCAGCAGCATATGAGGGTTGTGGAAGGACTCTCGAGAGCCAGAATACCAGTTTGTGTTATACACAGCATGAAAATGGGATCAAAACTGACCTGCAAGAAAGAGCTCTTGGCACGGTTTCGCCTGCAACCATGGCAGAAAGGAAATGACTCCAAATTCCTGATAAAATAGCACATGGGTATATTGTTTGATGCTAGTTGAAAAAGGGCATTTGCCAGTGCTCCATACGAAAGTGGATGGGATATGAAGAGCTGTTTTTCTTGAAGTTGTGCTTTTTTGTGGAGTAGGACTAGTTCTTTTTGGAGTTTCTTCTTAATGTCCTTTGCTTTTGGATGCTGGTTTCTTTTGTGTCTGAGTACCACATAAGCTATAGAGGTCAGAGTTGGGGGGGGGGAGGTGTTTGGTGTTTGGTTTTGTGGGGGTTTTTTTGGTGTTGTTTGTTTGTTTGTTTTGGTGGATTTTTTTTTGTGTTGTGTTTTGGTTTGTGGGTTTTTTTTTTGCTTGTTTGTTTGTTTGTTTTTTTCCCCTGGAAGAAAGATGCTTAAAACATTCCATAAGGTCTTACTGCTCTCTGTCATTATGGGCTTGCAGTAAGGTTTTATTTGTTCGTATTACTGGGAGCCTGTTTGCAGGGCATTAGTGCTTGAACTGGTCTTCTTCTGTATTTTGAGTGGATTCATAGTCCATAGAGTGTTTCTCTCCAGTGTGTTGGGCTTGCAATTACAGTGCTTGGAAGGCTATGCAGTTCTGGGAGGTGGGTCACTTCTGGAGCGGGGTGGCTCTGGCTCCAGGTCAGCTTGACCTTGTCTCTGGAATTAACAGGGAGCAGGCATGTACAAGTGGCCCAGGCATCAAGTGATTCTCAGAGTAAGTTAACAGTGAAAGTATTGTTAAGTGCATAAGTTTATTCAGAACACAGATAAATGTACTGATATTATCATTGTATGGGAGAGTATCTGGAATGGCAAAAAGCCAGACCTGGTATTTTAAAGAAAGTTGGCATGTTGGTGGATAGCCGTCTTGTAGCAAAATTGGGGAAAAAGAGGGTTAGCAGGGTATGTGTGGGTGGGTGGGTCACAGGGAAGTAATTGCACCTGAACCTGTTTCTCTAGCTTTGTGGAGAGGGACACAAGGCTATCTCCCTGACCAAGGTCATGTGAAGCTGAGAGCCTTTCTTGGCAGCGGGCTTTAAATTAGAAATAAACTGTCCTTTAGGTTGTTGTTGGGCTTTGTTAACAGCAGCTTTACACTGAGCTTTATTAAGAACAGCTTTCCACAGAGACTGTAAAGCCTGTGTGGAATCGCTGTAATGAAGGCAGTCGTGTTGGCTTTGGAACCCCTTTTGGGGCTAACAGCTCCAAGGCTTCGTGTCTTAAAAAACTGTCCTCCTGAACCCAAGATTATATTGAGTTGTTGAGGAAGTTCCTAAATAGCTAACCATCCGCATTGTGTAGGCACATGAGAACAGGTAGGATCTGTTGGTTTACACATTTATTTCTTCATTCATTTCAGGTTTTGAGATGTACAGGAAAAACAGATGTAAATAGTGTATCTGAAAATATACTTTTATGTAGTTGTTAGCTTTATTAAAACATATTTTTGAGTATTTATCTGTCTGAATGGAAATGGATGCCAAAAACTTAGTCACCTTTCCAAAACAGCCAAATTTTAATGGATTTGTAAGGAACCGTTTATACTGTAGTAGCTGCCATTCCTGGTTCAGGTTTTACGGATGTGGTTAGTGGTTGCTGTGTATTCCTATAGAGGTAAAATCCTTCTGTGCCTGAAGTTCTCTACTGTTTGTCTGAGATTTGATAAATAGTTAGGAGATTCGCTACTTGGAGAAACAACATTTGGTGCTTTTACAGGTTTCAAAAAATCTGTATAATTTAAAAAACTGTATTGTCTCTATGTACATAATATGCGTAACTTTATTCGGAATACCTTTGTTAATATTCTTCTAGACTCTCTCCACAAAATGGCTCTCAACAGTCTGAAATATGGTAAAGTTGCTGGAGGGTTTTTCAGCCTTCTTTTGTTCTACCTGAGTAAGCAAATAGGGTACTTAGAATTCTGACAGCTCCAGTGTTTCCTGGTGGGAGTTTCAGGAATGTAACATGATAAAGTGTAAATGGTGTGTTGAGGCCAGTGAAATTAGTCAAAGTTGACCTGAAATACAGATAGGAAAAAACCAAACACATGTGGCTGATGTAGAATTCACTTAAAAACAAACAAACAAAACAGGCAGCCGAGAAAAAACCCAAATCATTTCTGGTTAGCTGATAATAAGATCCCAAAAGTGCATAGTTAAGGTGACAGAAAGACAGTGCAAGGAAAGAGAGGTAAGAAGGAGGTGTGAGCTTTTTAAGGAGTTTAATTCTGCTAAGTATCTGTTGGCTTATATAACTGTAGGTGCTGTAGAAAGGCTTCTTACTAAGCATTCCGGGGGAAATAGCAGTGTGGCTGTCCTGTGTAACTTCTGAGGATTTAAACTTCGAGTGACTTCGGTGGAAATAAAAGACTGAAAGAGATGAAGCTCCTTTTTGTGTTTAACACCAGACAGCAACTGAGCCTCACACAGCCCGGTGGGATGGGGGAGAGAACAGGAAGGGGAGCAGTGAGAAAACCCGTGGGCTTGATATCAGGACAGTTCACCTAGTCGGGTCTTGCTCAGGGTTGTGCCACTTGACTCTTAGAGGGAAGGATTTTTATAGCGGTGGTGTTTACTGATGGAAAACCATTCAAGGGATCTGCCTCCTGCCTGAAACAGGACCAGGTCTGCTTTACAGTCCCAAGGATTCAACTGCTGGCTGATATCGCCACCTAACGGCAAGAGCAGCACTTGGCTGAGGATTTAGGGGCTTTTCGCTACTTTCCACTGCCTCGTCATGTCTGCTCAGGTTACATCGGAACAGTTGTCAGGGAAGCTTGAAATCTGGAGTTCTGTTTTGTCCTCCCGCTGGTCAGAGAGAACTTCAAGGCTGTAAAACTGGTTAAAAAGTCAAGAAGTGATTATTACTTTCTAATCATGACTCTTTTGTTTTAGATAACCACTGCTTTATCTTTTTGGTCAAATATTAGTGCTTAAAAACCAAGTAGTTTTATTGAGAGGGTAGTACAAAAACTCTTCTGCTGACGAAGGTCTGCATATCACTCTGGCAGAATTCCCGAAGCTGGTGTTAGGGAGCCCTCTTGGATCATTTCAGTCCCAGCTGGAGTGTTCAGCATTACGAACTTGAGCTGTTAAGAGTGGGTGTTCTGTGAATTTTTTGGGAAGGCCCTGTGTAAACTAGGGTGAAGCTGTTGAATTAAACTTGGCAGTAATCCTGCTTTGACAGCCTAGCATGTCATTTGACTAAATGAGAATTAAGTTAAAAAATAATAAATATTTAATCTTCAGGAGAAGTTCTTTAATAAAGCCTAGCTTCTTGAGTGGCAGTGGTTATGTGCTAGTTTGCTCAAGCGCATGAGACTTGCATTGAATGAGTTGCATTGTACTTCATAAATACGGCTTTGCAGTTGCTACTAGGTACCATGAAATGTGTGCATTTCAATTGGCTGCCTGATTATCCGAGTAGTTAATAGTTTTAATTTACGTTTTTTTGTCCTGGTGGTGTACCTGAGCTCCTGCCCTAGTACAAAGTTCCAATGGTGCTGGTTGGCTTTCGATCAGACAGCAGTTAAGGAAAGCAGGGTTTTACATGAGCTCTCCTGTGAGGTGGATTTCCTATAACTGTGGGAAAGCTGTGCGTGTGAGCCTTGAGATGATGCCAGTGCGGCCTCCTTGAGCAGCAGGCAGGACTAACAGGAGGCAGATAAAGCAGCAGAGTGTTGGTTTTCACTTTGGTTTCCTGAGCATTGGGGAGTACTTTGTGTGTAGGTTGTTTCACTTGTGTGTGTATTTCCTGCCTCCTTGATTCTTCTCTACCAGTAAAAAGAGAAAAAAACCCTTATACTGGGAAGTGGGCTCGAATGTGTGGTTCTCAGTTCATGCTGCTGGTGGACTAAGAATGTTCCTGGTGGGACTGGTTGAGGGAAAATGCTTAGTTCTACTCTGCACATTCAGTGTGGTTTAAAGAAAAACACTTGCTTAAGTCTGATTGCTTGTGCTGTCTGGGGCTCCAGGGAGGCTATTGAGGCTAACCTGAAAAGTCACGTGACTTCTTCAGTATCTCTCAAGACTTTTCCATAATATTTTATTTTTTATATATTAGAATGTGGGTTTAGGGAATTAATATACCTTCGCTTGATTCAGGTTTTTGAATGACTCTGACAGTACTTCAGGGTTGATGTCTCAATACACAGTTGTTCTGTGCTTTATGAATTCATTTGAATGTGAAAGTGCTTTTTTAATGCTTTCATGGCATGTTGTAAGAAAACAGTAGGACTTCAATGATTTTGTGATGAATACTTGGTTTAAGAGAAATGGGTTGAGGTAACAGATATTTAGCTTTTGAAGTGTTTGTTACTTGTCACTCAATGATCGACATAGCCTTTGTTGCTTATCTGTAGCATGTAGTGATGTTGACTAGAGGAATACCAGCAAACTCAAGTAGCTTCTTCTTTTTGCACTTGTGTTCTCCAGGTGGCTTCTCAACAGTGTTTCTGGTACGCACGCCCAGCGGGACCCGCTGCGCGCTGAAGCGAATGTGTGTGAATAACGTGCCGGACCTCAACATCTGCAAGAGGGAAATCACTATTATGGTAAGAAGGCCATTATCTGGAACTGGAGGATGTGTCACTTTGTGGTGTACACATATCAAATGTCTCTCCAGTGTTTCTAGACACCTCTTGCTTTTGATCGTGTGGTCCTGATTTTCCACCAGTACTTACAGAAACTAGTGCTGGCTTTAGGGTTGGTGCATGATTAATTTTTGAAGGAATTATTAAAATATGTATTTGATACCACAGTCAGTTTGGTCAGTATGTCTGGTTCCTAAGCAAAATGAATTTCTTCCAGTGCTGCAGTGGCAACTGAAAATCTCTCTTCATTTTCTCAGCACTGAAGTGTAATGTGCATTTTCTTTTTCAGAAAGAGTTATCCGGGCACAAGAACATTGTCAGCTATTTGGACTGCGCTGTCAACTCGCTAAGTGATAATGTATGGGAGGTGCTCATCCTCATGGAGTACTGTCGAGGTAAGAGTTATCTCCTAGGTTTCCAGAAGAAAATGTTTGTACTTCAGCTGTGATTTTACTTAAAACTGTTCCCTTAATATAAGAGGTTAACACACATGTGTCACAGCTGGAATCTGGGTAGTTTGTTTCGCTTTTCTGTTGGCATTGCTACTTAGGCACTGGGCAAAATGTAAAAGTTTCACAAGGCTTTGTAATTAAATATGGTTACGAACAGGGAAATTGATTCTCTTCGTTTGAAGCGCAGTTGTGCTGTTCTGATGGTGGTGCTAAGCAATGTGTACCTAACTCGACAGGAACATAACTCGACAGGAAAGATTGGTGAATTTTTACCACTCTACTCCCTCTGCTATTTTTTTTTTAGATGATAACATTGAAGAAGCTTTACCTGACAAGTGATTTGCTACAAATGGGCATAGTAAAGTTAAGGTTGATGGTGCTGTCCAAAAAGATGTTAGCCCTGTGTTCCTGCTTTACAATGTAACTTTGTTTCAGACAATATCTAAGTCAAGGGCTGTCTGTTTTGGGGTTTTTTCCCCTCACATCACATATGTACGCAATAAACTTGCCAATGAGTTTAACTTGTGAAGTTTGTCTGTTGTCTAGGGAGACTGGGTACTGGCCTCATAGTAAGAGATGGTGGTTAACCCAATAAGTGGTGATACTGGAACAAGTGCTGCAAGTACAAAGTAAATACTTTGACCTAGAAAGAAGCCATCCCATGGTCTGTACTGCTTGATGAGGTGTATGTGGGTTATATTTGCAGTAGCAGGAAGCATTGCAGCTTGTGCAATCTGTACCATAAGGAGCCAAAGACAACCTTAATGTGCATTCTGGGGAATGGAATAAGGAGAACTTGAAAACTAATGGCCACATTTTTGGCCCTTTATCTTCCTTGTGTGGGTGAATTTCTGTACCTTTGTGGGAGCTCACTTTTGACTGCCTTTTAGCAGTACTCTTTCCCTAATGATCCTGGTAAATAGCCCCATGGATGTCAGCTGTCAGATCACTTGACAGTGTTAGACTTTCTGTGTTCCAAGCATCCTTGTTTGATGGAATGCCCACCAAGGCCCTGCTGCGTCTCTGCAAGAGTCTTGCTTCATCTCTCTGTGCAGTGAGCATTGTGGTAGGAAGAGCTTGGTGTTGTCTGGTAAAATTATTGCAAGAAACAGGGAAGTATTGATTCCTAATCTTAAAAGAAACCTATGAAAAGGGAGGTCTTCTTCTTTGGGGGGTGGGTTCAGGCCTTTTTTTCCCTCCTTCTCTGCCTCCCCCTTCTTCCTCCTTTGTCTCCCAGAAAGACAGGGAGGGCGTCTAGAGAATGAATTAATGAACTCAGTTGGCTGACAGAGTTTGGGTTACGGATCCTAATGCAAGAAACAGTTTTGATATGACATGTTGGTGTGGAGGATGCTTTTTTGTGTTTGCAGCAGTTGGTTTCAAACATGTTTCAGCCACAGGGACTGGATTGTTTTCATTTGAGCCAATAATTTTTCTGTTTAGGGTGATACGAGAGTGTGCAGTAGGAAAACCAGGTTTGTTTTGTTCAAATACAGTAACTGTGGAAAACTTTCTTGCATCATGTTTGTTGACTTAATGCATGTAAGTCAATTTTGACTTCTGTACCTGGTAGGAATTACTTGAAAGAAATTTCTGCTGTTTCTTTAGCTGGGCAAGTTGTGAACCAGATGAACCAGCGTCTGCAGACAGGCTTCACCGAGTCAGAAGTAATGAGAATATTCTGTGACACCTGCGAAGCTGTTGCCCGGTTGCATCAGTGCAAAACACCTATAGTTCACCGGGATCTGAAGGTAAGAACTTCACTGTTTGGAAAATTCAGGCTAAAATCAGTGATCTACTTGAAAAGAATTGAGGTTATAGGAGAGGTTTCCTAAGACAGACTTCTAGTTGGGAACTTGCTGTTGGTAGAGCTATAAATAGACATTAACCATAGGACATCATTTATCGCTAAAACAAAGTTTAGCAGTTGATTTTTCTGAAAACTTCCTGTTTATGCGTGAGAACATGTAGTAACGCTTAACCTGGAAATTAATGCTATTACATTAACCTATTTTTTATGTGTTGATTTTTTTTCAAGGTGGAGAATCTATTGTTAAATGATAACGGGAACTACGTTCTCTGTGATTTTGGTAGTGCCACTAACAAGTACCTGAACCCTCAAAGAGATGGTGTTAATATGGTTGAAGAGGAAATTAAAAAGTAAGTTTACTTTTAGGTGACCTGTCGTAAGCAATGGCTGTGCTGCCAGGAAACACCATGTATTATAGTGTGGCGTGCATGTATCACTAATGAATTGAAATTAATGGCTGATCTTAAATTAATTTTGGCGTAAATATAGTAAAAGACTGGAGCTATTTGATAAGATTTCCTCCGTTTATTCACAGATTGTTGTTCAAAACTGAGATTCTTAAAAATAAAACTGTTGGGAAAAAAGCATGCTGTTGTGAAATGAAATCGTTCAAAAATATATGTCTGGCTCCTAGCCATTTTGGGAGTTGGATATTTTTAATTTGTGCTGTTTTAATACTGTTAAGCAAATACTTGCTAAGATAACAAGAACTGATGTAAGTAAGCATTGCAATGGATTTACGTAGAGTCTCGTTTACACAGTATGGTCCATGTTCATTCTCCTAAGACTGATCAGAGAAATATTTCAACTTTTCTTAGACACGCTCTTGAAAACTTACATTGCTTTGGTTTTGCCCCTCTGGGCTAACTGCTGCAGAGGGGTAAATACAGGCTGCTTGTTTTCAAGTCATGAAGCAATACTGGCTTTTTTCCAGCTCTGAAGTATTGGAGCTACCAGTTTAGCAGTTGTTTTGAGATGTTAGTGTTTTGAAATCTGCATTCCGTATGTTTCGGTGTGGAATAGGGAGAGCCCTTGTAGGACTCTGCAGTTACCCCCCTCGCCAGATGACTGGCTGTGTATGCACAGTCACTCTGGCAAAAGTCTGTGCTTTGGGGAAGTAACACTAAAAGCAAATTTTACCTGACTTAATACCTATTCTTGTGTATGGTTGTTCATATTGCTGCTCCAGATACTACTTGTGATGCTGCAAATGCAGTAATGACTTGGATCATGCAAGGCAATTCCAGGCACATGTCTGAAACTTGTGTGATTGGTGTGTGCATGGTGGATGGGGAAAACACCCTCTCAGTTCTGAGGCAAAGTTTTCATCTATGTCCTCTCTATTTTATGATGCTAGGTACACAACACTATCGTACAGAGCTCCTGAGATGATCAATCTGTATGGAGGAAAGCCAATTACGACCAAGGCAGATATCTGGGTAAGCAAAAAATTGGGTAGTATGATACATGGGAGTGGTTAAGGAGGGGGGAATTAAAACCAGCATTGACTGCCTGAAAAATTAATTATTGGAAAATGAAATACATTGGGCAGCTATAGAACACAGAACAGTAGAGATATCTTGGGTAGTTACATTTTTTGTAAACAAAATTAATCCCATGTTTGATTTTTTTTTTAATTTAAAGGAAGGGGGATATGATTTAGAACTTCTCTTCTTATGTTGGCTCTAGTTTCTGCTTGATAGCCACCAGTGATTTCTTACAGAAACCTGTTGCCAGCATGATCAAGAAAGGTGTTTTTTATTAGTTGATGTGCAGAGAAGAAAAAAATGCGAAATTTAGCGCAAAGAGTAGTGATATCTGTGGGTGATACGACACTGAGAAAGCAGCTGTTGGTGTGCTCTGCTTTTGTACTTGGTCTGCTACAGGAATCAGTGGAAGAGCAAGTGTTGTTAGAGCTACTTTTGATCCCTCAGCTTGTCACATCAGCTGTGTTCCAAAGTGCAGCCTGCTACACGGCGTGTGAACGCCCGCTGTAGCCAGGGTACAGTGTCTTGTTGGTGCTGCCCTGTCATGGCAAGGGCTCGCTCTCATCCTCTCACAGTGCCCATGTTTCTTTTACAGGCACTGGGCTGCTTGCTGTATAAGCTCTGCTTCTTTTCACTTCCCTTTGGAGAAAGTCAGGTTGCCATTTGCGACGGAAGCTTCACTATCCCGGACAGCTCGCGATACTCCCACAGCGTTCACTGTTTGATAAGTAAGTACACAGGCACTGCAGCAACTCCTCCATCTCAAAGCCAGTAAAGCACAGCAGGTGCTGCTAAGCACCGTCGGTGTGACCACACTCAGCTGTGCCTCTCAACTCCCCAAGAGCGCTGTGGAAGCTCACGGAACCTTTTGGTTTCTCTGGGACTCGGGGATGATTTTTTTTTTTCCTTAGGTAACGATAAATCCCAAAGGAGTAGGGGGGATGCAAAGAGTGCTTTTATTTATTATTTAGCTTTATTCATTCATACTTATTGCTCTTCAGTGTGTATTTTCTGTGGAATGTCAGACTGTTGACAGTATTTTCTGTCCAAGTTGGACAGTTGTTCTTAGATAAATTTGAAGTGCAGCTTTAGCATAGCAACATCAGTGTGCTGACATTAATTGCGCTGGAAACCATTTAATAGTAGTTCCGTGATTTATACCGGAACAAAGATCTGGAAAATTTTGTGCAACCCCGAATGTCAGACATGAAGTCTGGTGAAAGTTTGGAAGCAGAAAGTGTATGAAGGAAAATTTTGGACAAGAGGCAGCTCTGAGGCTTGTGATTCATCCGTTACTCAGGCGCAGAGATGTGGGAGCTAATATTTACAGTAATCATCAGTATTGTCTTTGTTTTCAACTTAGAGTAGGCTCACTTGAAAGAGTGAGTTGGACAGAATATTAAAAATTCAAAAGGTTTGAATAGGAGCTCTTGTAACTTTTAAGTTATGGATGTGTTGACCACGTAGTTTGTGCTTTTATATAATAGGCAATACCAAATCCAAACCACTTTTTTTGAGTGTATATTCATAATTGAGAAACAGCAGTTATGATGGTAAGCACTTACCTTCTGCCAGTACTAAGAAAATGAGATGAATTTTCAAATGACTTAAGTACTTTTCTCTGTCACAGTGTTACTTTATTTTTAGAAGAGTATGGGTTTTAATCCTTTCTCCCGGGTATGAATGCAGATTTTTTAATTCAATGAGCTGCTATGCCAAGATGAGCAATACTGACATGGAATATATTTGAGTGGGGCAGAATGTCCTTATGTAAACTTCCCTTCTTTCCATTTGGAGTGGAAGTCGTAAAAAGCTGCAGTTGGTCATAAAAGGTATTTCAGGGACTGTGGCTTTGTCTCTGCTCTTTTACAAGGCAGGGGCCAGGGAGGAGCAAGCTCAACATGCCCCACCCCCTGAATTTAACATTTCAGTATCAAATGGCAGGAGTCGCTTCAGTGGGTGTTCTGCTTCTGTGTCATGGTGCTGCAACTGAGTGTTGGAATCTGTTATTTTGTAAAATCTGTTAAGAATTAAACTTGCAGTGGACTGTACAGGATGTGAAATAATGGCGTTGTGTAAAATTCTAGGATCTGTCTGAAGTTATTTTTTCAACCTATTGAGGATTTTTCATTAAGTGATGTGTAAGGTTGGCTGTACTACTGAGCAGTTGTGCAAGTGTAGTTCCCATTGCTCATCAAAAGTGAGAAGTTATATTTTCATAGGTTGTTTATTTACTTCATAGCAGAACGTGTTTTTCGAGGCTTAGGTTTTTTTAGAAAGTGTATTTTATTGTTTATTTAGGTTCTCTGGTTATCTAGGCAAGATTGCCTGATCATGTATACTGTGTTACACTGGAGACAGTACCAAGTACCTTTGTTTTCTTGGAAAAACACCTAACCTTCTAATTTGGGAAGCAGATATTTGAGAGGGGACATTAGGAATTGTGTGTTTTGTCAGGGAAAGGTCCTTTTATTCATGAAACCGTATTTTTTTATATGCAAGAGTGTTCATAGTCAATGAAACCTACAGACAAAAAGTGGTAAATCTTAGCATAATGCAGTAAGATCTGTCAATGTCCTTTGAGCTACATTGAATTTTGTATTAGTCCTGAAAAATGTTAGTGCTGTTAGTTGGTTTTGTGTTGTTTCTCTCTGCAGTTACTAATTCCTGCTTCTGTTTAGCTCCCTTTTGCACAGCTGAGTGTCAGGATATCAAGCAGTATACATGTTCTGCAACTGTTTTTGACCCTATAAACTATTTGACTTGATAAAAAGTATTTTAAAAAATCCCCCAAAGCCAAGGTAACAGTGCAAATGATTCTTACGATGCTAAGCTGATTTGGTGGGACCGCTGAATTTCTCCTTGCTGGTAGCATACTGGCTCAGCAGGCTTTTTGAGATCTAGCAGTGATAAGTCTTATCAATTTTTGCAGGATATATGCTTGAACCAGATCAAGAGCGGAGACCTGATATCTTTCAAGTATCTTATTTTGCCTTTAAAATTGCCAAAAAGGAGTGTCCAGTGTCTAATATTAATGTAAGTACTCTTGAATTCCTTCTGTATTTTCAGTGTGTTATGTAGGTAGTATTGAGAAGTCTGTCAGTTGAGCTGAGAGATCACGTCAGTTCTGTCGTATGCCTGGTTCCTAAATGTAACACAGAGCAGAGAACACGTCAAGCTGATCTTGTGTACACGCAGTATGAGCTCTCCATAAACAAAATATGTTCTTAATTTTGAGGGCATAGCTTTGTGAACTGTATTGATACTGTACCAATACCTGGCTTAGGATTTCAGCCGTTAGTGATCTCTTTATACAGTCAAGATGAAATGTACAGATATTAACCTTGTTGAGAATAGAAGGCTTCATGTTGCAAATGGAGTGTCAAGAGCATGTATGTTTGCGCTGGATAAACCCTTCTCTCAGGCATCCTTAGCAATTGTGTTATTCCACTGGAATGACTCCAGTGTGTTGGAAAGCAGATGGAGTGGTACTTGGGTCAGCCTGCATTCTTACCCTTGCTTTCTGTGGGGGTCTGAGCTTGGTCTCCAAGATCACTTGTTTCAGAGATGTAATTACTGTGCAGTGGAATATGGGGACATTTAGCAAATGTTGAGTATTATAAAGTGGTTCTCAAGACAAGTATCAGGAAAAATCCATCTCAGATTTGAATTTGCAACAGGTATCAGTTGTAGTGATCTCTGTCTTCAGAGGCAGACAAGTGAACTTTCTGAGATCTGTTTGATTTTTTTTTTCCCCTTTATCATTGTAGGAGGAGGTGCTCAGTAAATTTGCTCAGTTGCCTTTTGGAAACAGACTAAAATAAACCCAGAAGTCTTGAAATACTTGATAATTAACTGTCTCTATTATTTGTGACCAGATTTAGATTTGCATTTGTTATGTGCATTTGTCACTAGAGGTGACGGGTTTCCTCCTTTGCCTCAAACTGCCATATTCCTTGTAAAACAGTCTAGGTGATGTGGGATTCATTCAGGAGCGTGATTTAGGTGGGGGTAAGGTAAAAGCCCATCGAAGCCGTGGTGCTGCGTGGTTTCCTGGAATTCGTGTTCTGGTGGAAGAGCAGAGTGTGCTGAAAACAGTTTTCTCCAGACATTGGGCTTTGCTTTAGTTCTGGAGCTTGAGGCTGAAGTTAGTTTCTGTGCAGTCGCACAAAAGTGCTTGGAGAACATGTTGTACTTTATTGTTGATAGTTGGCAGTGTAAATCAAGTGAAGGAGTTGACAAAACACTCAGAACACTCAGTCAGGTTCTGCTTTACTTCCCCTTCTGTGGAGAGGATATAAAGATACTGTTAAGTTAAAACCTTTTTCGTCCACAGCTGTGAGTTCTGCATGAAGCCTTGTAATGTGGAGGTCTTGAATCCAAGTATTCCTCTTCAATATGTAATGAATTTTTTCTTTCAGGATTTCGGTTTTTTAATTTATTCCAATTTGTTTTTCCCAAGAATTCTCCTGTCCCTTCAACTCTTCCTGAACCCATGACAGCTAGTGAGGCAGCTGCTAGAAAAAGCCAAATAAAAGCAAGGTGAGCAGAGGATGTGACTTTACATTTTCTTCCTCCTAATGTTGTTAAGCTACATGTTTGTTTAAAACCTGTTTTCATATGCTTGTTAATAAATGAAATATTACCTCAGTAGAAGAAGTCATTAGATAAACTGCATTTCTAAGAGCTTCAAGTCTCTGTTTGGATTCCACTCCTCTACTTTTTTCATTATATTGAGAATCCAGGGAGAGGAACTGAGAGCCTGATATTTTGAAGGTAAATGGGTTTTGTTATTTGTTTTTGACAAATTCAAATTTTTATGGAAAAATACTCACTTTTTTGTCCTTGTTAGTAAAAACAAACCCAAAACCTTGGAAATTCCTCTTCATGCTTCTGATTTCTGCTGTGATATAGTGTGTATGCGCTTAAGGCTGACGCTGGATAAATCCTTTACCCTTTCATTCCTTGTTAATGGAAGTTGTTTGGGTTTGAATCTACCAGCATGTGTGACTCGGATACTTTTATATTTGGCTATGATTATCAGCTCTGTTTGCGAAAAAGAGAAGCAGAAACATAAGAAATTAGAAGTAGAAATAATTTGACCTAACTCAGGTTTTCCTTTCTGTTATTTCTCGTACATATGCGCGGTAGTCATGTTTCTAGTTGTAGGGTTGTGGACTTAAGCACAGGACTGGAATTTTAGGAAGCAAATTTTAAGATGTTTACGTGCAGTGCAGAAGTAGAGTAGCACATGATTAAGACATAACTCAGCTATTAAGAGATGTACTGTGTCTAATTTGAAGTAGAAGTAGTTGTCTTTTCATCAGGTGTCTTATATGGGAAAAATTGCCCTTTCAGAATAACAGATGCTGTTGGACCAACAGAAACCTCAATTGCACCACGACAAAGACCAAAGGCCAATTCAAGCACTGCCCCTTCCAGTGTGCTGGCGATCCAGAGCTCAGCAACTCCTGTCAAAGTACAAGTTCCTGGGGAATATGCTAATCGTGGGCAAAAAGGTAACTTGAAGTCTAAGGATGGACCAAAGTAGACAAAGAAACAGCTGTGTCTCTATTCTTCTTCTTGCTCTACTAGGGATAACATTTAAAACTCAGTTTTATCAGTCTTACTTTTTTATATACCAAAAACCAAATCTTCATCATTTCTGAAAGATTCTAAATGTCTAAGTTGTGAATTTGAGGTGCCACAAAAACTAAATGCAGATTGAGAAGTGTGTTTTTTCATTGTGCTTAACACTGGTTTTTGAACGAACTTGCCCACTGCTGACAGAAGTTCACGCTTATTTTGACTGGAAAATAATTCACAAAAAGTGCAGAGCCCTTCTGTATCAAACTGGGTTTTTTGTAGAAGGAAAAATATTCTCCTGTGCCTCAAGAAGTCACGAAATAGCACCAATACATTGGTGGTATTTGTAGGCTGAAACTGTGTCAGTTCTCTCATGACTGTCAGATTCATTCTGCATGGCACTGTGGGTGCAGGAGGAATTAGGGGAGACTCAGTGAAGTGAAATGGGTTTTGGAAAAATCCTTATTCTTTTTCTCATTCAGAAAGAGTTATGGCTCTGATAACGATTCACTTAAGTAGTTGACGTTTATACCTAGAACACTTTCGAACTGCCCTATGCTGTTACATATCTGGTGCAGAAAAGGAAGAGTAGTTCTAGGGATGATATTGGGAAAGTCTCAAAAGGCCACTGAGAATGTTTGTGTCCCAGTGAGCACTTCGTACTAGGTGGGATCCACATAACATCCAACTTGAAAAGCTTTTTCTGTTACGACAAGGAACAGATGATTAATGAATATAAAACACATGGTGCAAGAGAGAAATTTATGGTAGTACCTGTTTCTTAAAAGGTGCAAAAGCAATTGAATGGCAAAATTAATCAGGTGTTTTGTTTAAGGGAGTTTGATGGATGAGCTAGTAGTTTCCTTAAGGAAAAAAATTCAAAATACATCTGTGTTGAATGCATACAAAGCTATATGCTTTGAGGTAAGGGCTTGAGATGCTGCAGTGCGTAACTTAAGTGTTAGTACAGCAGAAATCTGGAGCCCAGCTTGCTGTCATGAGGCCAGAGGAAGCTTCCAGCATCTTGCAGGTAGTAATGTTTCATTTGCAGGCCTGGAATTACTTTTAAAAGAAGTAAACTTGGTATCTGCCAGGTGTCCTGGTTGTCAGACTGGGAAGAGAAGTTGACAGACCATGTCAGCTTGAGGTGACAAACGGCCAGGGGCAGCTCTGGCTGAAGCTGAGGGGTCTGGATGTCAGTAGTGTTGTCTGTCACAGGAACCACACGACCAGGGAACGGACAAGACATCTCACAGTCCCAAGGGACCACCCCACAGCAGCACAGGGTCCTCCAGCAGCTGCAGCAGGGAGACTGGAGACTGCAGCAGCTGCACCACTTGCAGCACCAGCAGCACCAGCCTACCATGCAGGATGCTTATATCCAGCAGGTACAGTCAGATCTGTTAGACAAGTGTCTGAGACTCACTGTGTGTGTTAATAACGCTTGGAATCATGTGCCAGTTCGGCACTTCTGCTGTTGCTGCCTGTACTTCTCCAGCTAAAAGAGCTCCTGTCCCTTCTAACTATTGCTTTGTCCCTTCATAGGCCCTGTAATGTTTGTCCTAGAAAGTTGCTTGCCTTGTGCTGTGTTCTTGCAGTTTGACCCTGAATTCCATCTTGCTTTGCATCACCGCTGTGTGACTTAAATAAAGGCTTTACCTGTGTGTAAAGGAGCTCGGGATAAATGTTAGGAGTGATTATGAGTCATGATGTTGTCCTTGCAGTAGATGGTTGTACGTGCACCAGTGTTGAATATGTAGTCTGATTTTTTTTGTTGTTGTTGTTAAGAATTGTCTGGGGAGTGGGGGAAGGAAAAAGCTTCCAAACAGAGTGATTAAAATGCAGTGACTGAATTGCAAGCTGGTTCTTGATTGTGATATCTTAATTGAAAAAATGCTGTGGAGTCATAGATGTGATAGTCAGAAGAAGCATTAATTAAAATACCTGCTTATTTCTGAGGGGGCGTCGTGACTTTTTAAAGCTGTTTTGTGTCTTTCCAGTATCACCAAGCAGTGCACCAGCAGATGGTCCAGCAGCAGCTGTTGCTGCAGTCTGTGTACCAGCAGCAGCCTGCCCAGTCACAGTATCCTGCCATGGTATGTCCCAGGGATGGTACAGTCCTAAAATATAGCCTGTGCTTGTAAATCTCTCGTGTGGATGTGGTAAGAGAAGTGCCTGGCTAGTCGCACTGAGCTGTGGACATGGTAATTAGTGTGCAGTTTGGCATCTAAAATGATATTTAGTTGGTGGGAAGTTAACCCAAACTAGCTTGTCTGGAGTTGCGCTTGTGTATTAATAATAGGATGGGATCTACCCCAAGTTTCTTAAGAAGGTCTGTGCTCATTTGAAATATACTTGGTTGAGGTTTCCAGTACTAGCCACAGCAGCAAATACATGTTACACGACAAAGTGACAGAAGACAATGATGTCCAATTCTTACTTGAAAAGCAAGAGAGCTAACTGCCATAGTCTGTTTTTTAAAGATCAGGAGAGATTGTCCTGAAACCTTGTATTAAGATTTAAGAATAGAGTATGATGAAAATGCAATTAGCAGTTCTGCAGTAGCATATTACTTGGGTTGCAGTAATTACAAAAATGTAATTGGTAATATGCTGGAAAACAAAACCACTCTCACTGACCTGCTGGAGCGGTTTCTCTGCGCCCGTGTGTTCTGGAGGGTGGCGGTGGTGGGTGCGTTCGGCTGCAAGAGCAGCGCTGTTACTTGGCAGAAGAGATGTGGCCAGCCCGTGTGTGTTCTGGTAACACAGCCCTGATTTCCCCAGGTGCAGCAGTACCAGCAGGCTCTGCTGCAGCAGCAGATGCTGGCTCAGCAGCGGGCACAGCAGGTGCAGTCCCCTGAATATATCACTTCTCCACAAGACTTCGCACCAGCCTTAATCTCCTACCCCAGGTCACTCCCAGTCCATGGCGGAACAGTGGCAGATCCTCCCTACCCCACAAACAGGTGAGAATTGTGGCTCAGGTGAGCCCAGGGGCTGCTTGTGGCTTACATTACTAATTGTGGTTAGCACTGCCAAATCCTTTTCTCAGAAATTACTTGCTTTGATAGTAAGAGATTTCTTAGAGCAGTTGGACAGTGGGTGTTCAGTGGTAAGAGGATATTTTGGGAGCAAAGTGAGACAGTTTGTTAACAGATGAGCCTGGTAAAATTTCTTAGAGGATCTGTCTTCTAGTATTTCTTGTTCATCGACTTTCTGCAGGAGCTGAGTGCTAACCCCTTTGCTTGGCATGGTCAGTAGCCTTATGCTGAATGAGGCTATGTGCATCTGAAAGCAATTTCGAGCACCCTGTTAAGAGCAGCTTTGTAGTTGGCATTGATGTGCTAGGGCTGCCAACTCCTGTGCTCAGAGGTGTGACCTGAGTATGTAACATGATTTAAGCCTCAGAAGAGATACGGTCCCTGAGCAGTGGCCCTCGGACTTGCCTTTGCATAATAAGTGGTAATAAATGATGACCTTCTCATTTTTTCTTGTGAACGACAGTGTATATAATTTAAAAAAACCCTTCTTTTCTAATTTAGAAATAAAAAACCTACAGATTTGTTCAGTTTCACTGATGTTAGAAACCAGGTTATATATTTATATGGGTTCCCACTAGGCTTCCCTAGTCTGATTCTTCAGATTTTTTGGGATGAGCTCTTAATGCATGTGTGCTACTTGTGTGCAGGACTTGGCATTATGAAGCGTGTCTCAGATTTTGACCCTGATAACCAATCCTGTCATGTTTCTTTTTATTTGCTTCCTTGAACTGACTTTACAGGTCAGGTATTCCTGATGCTGATGCGATTGCCAGTTACCCAAAGCAGAACATCAGTAACCCACCTGATATGTCAGGTTGGAACCCGTTTGGAGAGGACAATTTTTCCAAGTTGACAGAGGAGGAGCTGCTGGACAGAGAGTTTGACCTGCTAAGATCAAGTAAGGGACGATTGAAGGCTTACTTTGCTTCCCAGTAAATGAGGGCTCTGTGATTGCTCAGCAGTTCCAACACCTGCTTGTCCAAGGACCGTGCAGGCTGTGTACAGAACATTCTTTCTGAGCATTTGAGGGCACAGTTGGGCCTGTCTTCCTTTCCTTTTCCTTTTTGAAAATGTGTGCAATAGGAACTCACCGTCTGAAACTGGTACTTACTGGCTCGATTACTGCAGAAATAGTAATATCTTAGCTCTTCTACACTGCTTGTGTCACCTTCACTGCCAAGAGGCTCTCTACAGCAGAGGTACGTTGTCAGCTGGGAAGAGAATTTTGGCTGCTTGCTTTATTCCTTTCCAACTTTTTTCTTGCACACCAGAGCAGAAGATTCTGTGGGTCTGATATGTCCTTTGAAAATGCCTGAAAGAAAATTGATCTATTACATTATGTTAATGTTTTGTACTGTCCTTTTTGAGTGGCTACATGTAAGGGCTGGTTTATTGTACTGATACGGCAATAGTTGAATAAACTTTTTCCTCGTGAAGTCAGTTATCTCCATGGTGTTTACTTGGAATTACTTTCTGTTCTTAATTGCTGAACACATGCTTGTTAGTTGCTCTTCCTATAACTGGTTTTGTTGAGATCAGATTTATTAGTGGGACTTGAAAGATGTGACAATGTTAAAAACCAGATTGTATATGCTTGGCTGTCTATCAGCAAGTTTCTTGCAATTAAAAGTACAGTAAAGTTGAATTTCGAGTGAAACTGAAAAAGATACCTTTGCCTTCAGTTGAATATTTTTCTTATTGGGTGTGCGCACTACCTGTTAATCCTTTAGGAAAGTGACTGGGTGGGTTGGTTTGTGAAACTCTGGTTGATAGTTTTCCCTCGTATCCTGCGTGGATCGAATCAGACCTCCTGTTTTTGAGATATGAATGTGGCTTGGACACATTTTACGGTCAAATGTCTCACTGCTTTTCAGGAAAAATGGCTAATGTACTAGCTGAAATTAAGCATTCCTTCCAAATCCCAGTTAAGGATTTGATTTGGTAGTAGAATTGAATATCTGTAAGCATGCTCCTTCCAGATGTGGCCCTAAGTCTTTTGAAATAATGTACTTGTGAATCTGGAGCAGGTTAGTTTGAACCAAAGGTTGGCACAACACCACCCACTTTCAGAATCTGTTACTGCTGGACTGCTGGCAGTACTTACGTAAATTGGATGAGATTGATTTGATTAAGCCACAAGTTTTGAACGAATGCAAGTACCAAAGAAGATGATAACCAAGGCACATTTTGGTCTCAGCTCTTCAAGGTAATTCAGTGCACAGGAGAGCTGGGTGTGATAATAACACACTTGATGTGCTGTATCTGGAAAGTAAACTAAACCCAACAGCGCAGCCCTGCTCAGTAGTAACCAGCATGAGGGATTTTAGTCACACAGAGGAAATGCAGAAATAACCCCAAATTACTCCCTTGCCAGCAGCACACTAGATGGCAGCCTTGTCTGTACGGATGGGCTGCCTTACAGCTGCTCTGAGTTCCTGGGGCTTGGTGTCCCTCAGAGGAGGGGGAGCACTGGTGGTTTGTGTCTGTGTGCATGTAGATACACATGTCACAGCCTTCAGAGACTTTTTAACTTGGCTTTTGATACCAAGCGTGTTGTGCCAGAGATCATATGAGCATACCTAGCAGTGTTAATGCCTTTGCTGCAGTCAAAGCAGAAATAATTATACTTAATGTTGTCTACTGGTACTTTCTCAGATTTGGATGGAATAATGAGAGATCAGGAGATTTATTGGAAAATTGTCTTGGACCTATAAAACTGTCTTTAACTGCATAAGACTTACTACAATTTCCTTAGATATGTATTACGGTTGAAGGCTGAGCTCTCTTTAGATGTAGGTTATCTCTTATGAGGAGAAAAAGGCTGTTGAGTACTAAGTAACTGTTTTGCCATCTAGAGGAAAGAGAATTGCAGATGCAGATTTGATAAGCGATTCTATTTTTCTGTTACTAAAGCCAGCTGCTGTCCTGTACTTCATAACTCTCATACAGTGGTGTGTAAGTTTATGTGGTGCTGAGTAGTGTTCAAAACACAAATCCTTCCTTTCTCTTCTCGGAAGCCTAGTTTGTATTGTTGAACTGATGCTTTATACATAAATTAAAGATGTTTCTAAATCTGCAAATATTTTTAAAGCTTAAATGTTTATGACAGTAACACCTAAGTAAATATACGAAACCTTTGTTAGAGGATGAAGATATTGCCACAATTTGTCAGGCTGGCGTTGCCATCAGGTTTCATGTGTTGAGGGGCTTAATGTCAGTGTGTGCAGTGATGGGTATTGCTGGGGTGATTAATCACTTCTCTTGTAAAAGGGGATCCAATTCCTAGGACAGAATACATTGCTTATACCTGGTGGGTGTTTTCCGAATAGAATGATGCTGGTTGCAGTAAAAGGTCACGTGCAATTGGATGGGTTTCTGGACTCAGCACCTTTGTTGAGAGCTGTGACACGGAGTGGCAGATTGGAGCTCCTGGCTCTTGTTGTTTCTCTGTTGTTGGTGTTGCTGTGATCATGAGTTAGTGATGGGCCAGAAGCGACATCTGATGCTGCATTTCTGACAGCATTTTGAAGAAGTCGATTTCTTAAACAGCTCTTGTATTCACTTAATCATCTGTGCAGAATTGGGAGCCAAGAAAGCGGGTCTGCTTTGTCACTGGGAAAAAAACCCCAGCCCAGCTTTTGTATCATTGCACAAAGGCTCAGGTTCACCCTGGTGCTCCAGCAGGGACAGGTCTGTGCAGTAGAAAGGAGCTGCCCGGACCAGCTGTGCAGGCAAGAGCTGTGCTTCTTACAAGCATTTCTTTGTCAAACCCCCTACCAGAGCATGTATTCCTCCCTCACCCTGTACAGTGCATAGCTTTGCATAGGTGTAAGTCCTGCCATTTTTATTTTATTTTACTTTTTGTTCTGTTTCATTTTTTTTTTTACAGACAGGCTGGTGGACAGGAGAGCATCTTCAGATAAGAATGTGGAGCCACATGCTGCTCCACAGACAAGTCCTCCTGAAGATCCCTTTGGTTCTGTTCCTTTCATTTCTCAGCAAGGCAAGTTCCATCTGTGACATGATTACCTCGTAGCTGTATGCATACATACCTGTAGGTGTATATATTTGCTGAAGTATGCACAGCAGTTCAGTGACCAAAGAATGGCAAAGGGCTCGTCTGCCTGCCTGCCAACAGCACATTGGTTGAAGGGATGTGTTAGTGTGTTCGTTACCTCCAATTAAAACCAGTTATGCATCCAGCTGCTGGTGCCTGTGGAGCCTTGGGACAGACTGTGTAGGGTGTGGCTCCACTGGGCCAGTGCAATGAGCGTCACCTGGGCAGAACCACAAGTGCTTTTGCTAAAGGCCAATTCCTTGCTAAGGCCAAATTTTGCTACTTCCCTGTAGTCTGCTTCTGACTCACACTGTTCCTGTAGTTCAGTTGTCCAGCCAAGTGAAGACAGTAGGCTTATACATATTTAATGCACAGTTTTGGTACAAGTTGAGTCAAACCCAAACATTTTATATTGCTTATACATGGTGATGGTGGGCATTCATTATTGCTTTTCAGTTCAGCTTTGACTATGTTTAACTTGAATGGAAGTAAAAATAATGTGTTATGTGGGCGTTGAGTGGGAAACTGCATCATCCTGCAACTTATGCAACAGTTTTAACATTTGGTTAATCAGCACTTTAATATTTATTTTGGTACCTTTGACAAAGGAAAGCCTGTGTGGTAGTTGAATGGTAAAAGGAACATCAGTCACTTCTGGAGCCACTTAGGTTTTGTTGCGAGTTCTTGTGTGATAAAGGTGCCTTAGTATGACTTGTAAAGACTGTTCTTACAGAAGTTTCAAAAGCTCAGGTAACATGCCTTAAAAAAAATCAGCTGGGGTCAGCCTAAGTTAGTATCTGTGGTTTCTTTGACTTTGATCTTGCATTCTTGGAGATGTTCTGCTAGGGCTGCGTAGTGCTCACGAGTGCTCCAGTGCTCCACGTGGTGAAGAGTGGACAGGGTAATGCTGTTGTGTTCTGCAGAGCCTTGGGTGAAAATCCCTCTGCGCCCATGGCTGCTCCTGTCCCGAGACCTGAATTCATTCTGCTTGGTCTAGGACTGTGTTCTTAGTTGGTGTTTTTGTTCTGCTCACTCAGGACAAGTTTGCTTTCTGTCACCTTGTTCATGTTCTGTAGTTCAGCGCCATGTGAAAGCCATTTAAGTGAAGAAGGGTTTGCTTTATAGGTGCCGTTTGGAAGGGTTTTCCCTGGCATCTTCATTCCAGAGGTTGCTTTGACTTACAGGTGGCCTGAATTCAACTGCAAAACAAACAGGAATAGTTTACACTCCATTTAAGATGGGGACCATCAGGTACTCAGTCTCCTGCCAAGTGTTCATACCCTTGTGTCCAGAGACTATTTTATTGCTTTCCTCACCTGAGACCTTGGAAATGCATTTGATTGTTGCTGGGTTTTTTTGGATGGTTATAATATAGCTTTAGATTGTAACAAATGTCCTCACTGTATTGTATCATGTGCTTTATTTTGGTTACTTGGAATCCTAGCTCTAATACTCGACATACAAAAAATAAAAGGGAGTTGCTTCTATTAAGGGGAGGAAAAATCCCCCAAAATTCAGTCATGACTGAAAAACCAGGCTGTTTGAGACATGTTGAGCTGGTTGTGAGCTGGTAGCTGTGCCATTGTGAAAAAATCGTGCATTTTTCAATAGCCTTTTTTCCTATGGACTTGTAACTGGCATTTAAACGAGAGTAAATACTGGCTTGGTTTCAAGGGAGGTATTGTTAATTATCTGTTAGCTGTGAATTGCTCTTAGTAAACAAATCAGATGCAATAAATCTTTAAATGTTAATATTCATCTTTTAAAGGCTGGTTTGTGTTCCCTACAAACTGTTCTTGGTAATGTCTTGGAAAAAAAATGTGTTGCAAGACAGCTAAGAGAAGGAGAAAAGCTATTGACTTGGACATATTTAATGTCTAGCTGAGGGCTTTCTGGGGTGAACTTGACAAATGTCCCTCCCTAATATTTTGATTTCTGCTTGTACTTAACACTGTTGCGTGATGTGTTCTTTCTGGTTTGTTCCTTGTGATTGTGAAACATGTAACTGAGAAGTAAACCACCTGTGTCCCTTACTCAGGGCATCCAAGGGCAGGTGACTGCTCAGCAAGTGGAACAGGGGTTTAATACCATGAGGCAATTCCAGCGTTTGCGAGAGAGACTCTCGGATCTTGTTAAAGCACAAGTTTCATTCCCTTATTGTAACATGTCTCAGGCCAAATGGGGGAGGGGTGTTAGCACTGTTTGCCCAGGGCTCTGGCTACTGAGTTCTGACTTGTTGAATTACAATGAGATGAAATGTTGACCTTATAAACACAGGATCTTTAAAGTAAATAAAATTGACTTGCTTCAAAAGTGACAGTTCTCACTGAAGTTGTGTTCTACCGTATTGACCACAGTTCCAACTCAAAAGTTGGGATTTTTTCTGCTTGGTTTTCCTTGCTGTGGCATAGGTCTGATGTATAAATGGTGTATGTGGACTGTTGCAGAGTAGAGTCACCCAGAGAATTTCCTCCTGTTTTGGAGGCTTAAGGGTTCTCTGCTGAAAGCAGCTCTTCACTCAGTAATTAACTGATTCCTCTCACCTCCTGAGAAAGAGCAGCAAGATGATGAATGTCATGTGTCATCTTTCGACTCACCAACATCAAGTGCTGGTAATCTGGCGAAGTAAGTGTTACCAGGTATGTTAACATGTGTGTGGGAAGGTGAGGTGGGGGAGCAGCAGAGGCCAGATTTGGAAGCCTTCGATCATTGCTGGTAGGGTCCATTGCTGGGAAGGTCTGTGGGCTGTTGTGACTTGGGATATTCCCTGTGGAGCTGAGAGGGCATTTCAGTCTCGCATTGCTGCAAGGGTCACCAGGAGAAGAAACTTGGAACTGGATGGACTATAGCTGCTTGTCTGTCAGACCTTCTGTGCTTGTTCTTGTCCAGTAGGAATGGAGAGCCAGCAGCAACGTGTGTCCCTTGGAGTGCACAGAGGGAAAGGGGTGTGAAATGAGCTAACAGGTGTTGGGTTCCTCTCAGTCTAGGGAATAGGGAAGCACTGTGGAAGCTCTTGCTGTCTCTCACCCTCAGTGTGTATCCTATTAAAAGCCTTCTCACAAGTAAACTTGCTGCACACACTACTTCATGCCTGAATTTTTGTGGAAAATAGTAGTGTCTTAAAACCTGAGATGTCTGGAAAAGAAACTTGGCCTGGGGAAGAATTCCAGTGCATGATCTGATAGAAGGAAACCCAACATTGCAAACTTCTTAATGAAAGAGAGAGAAGACAGCACAATTGAACAGCCAGCGCTGGGGCACTTCACATGTGGAGAACAGATGCTGGTTCTGGAATGCTTGAAACTGGATGGTGATGGTGGAAAAAACATCTCCTGTGGTCAGCATTTTGGAGTGGAAATTTTTGATTCAAGTATGTGTTAACCAGCTTGTGTTGTAATCCCCTTTGTTATTATGAAGTGTTTCAGAAGCTCAGGAGAAACACGTTTTGTGCTGCTCTCAAATGTAAGAAGGAAATGTCGTGAATATAGTACAGTTTGCTGGTGAGTTGTACTCGGTGCCTTTGGTCATCCTGCATTTATTCACACTAACGATTTGTGGGATGAAGCCAGGCTAGGATGGCCTTTTGCTTCCCTTAGCTTAATACTGTGATTCCCAGAAGGAATACAAGAATTGAGGTAATGCTCAAAATTATATGTATGGGCTGTGTGAGAAGTGGAGATGTTGGGAAATATTGCCTGAAGCTGTTTCAGGTGTTTGGCTCCTGTGGAGAATCTCCGTGAGCTGTCTCCTGGCTTGTATCTTGGGATAGGGTTCTGGTTCAGGTCATCTCATTAACAGTTCTGCTGAATGTTGGTACAGATCATGTGTGCTGTAGACATGATGAAGTCACTTGGTTTTTGTAGCCTTCATGGGTGACCCCTTCCAAGCCACTGCAGGCCTGTTCCCTGTGCAGAGACTGAATAAAAGCGAGTCTGGTTCTGTAGCAGCTTCCTTCTGACTTCCCGATTTCCCACAGTGGGTGACATGGTGGTGTCTTCATATGGTCACTGGAGGTGTCTGTCTTGGAATAAGAGGGGCTTTGTGGTGTGGTGTGTATTGTCCCAGCTGTGTGGATCTTGCAGAAAGCCAGCCGGCGGAGTGGCAGACAGCAGTGCCATGGGAATCATCTGGAGCCTTGGATACATCCCTGAGAATCCCCTGCTGCAGTAGGTACTGCTGGGTGTGCACCATGTCACAGTGGAAACGAGTGACGTCCTGGCAGGAACAGACATGGGGGATGGTGATTAATTCAGTTGGTTTTTGTGTACTGCTTTTAACAGGGTTTCAAACCACAGCAAGTGCTGGACCACGGCTGGGACCACTGTGCAGTCTGGGCCTTTAAGTGAGACACAGCTCACTAGGATTTAAGAAGAAATGATTAATATCAGACCAGAAGAAACAAAAAAGACTTGAGCCGCTTTTACAGCTTGGAAAATGCTCCTGCCAACAGTTCATGTTTCTTTGACAGTTGATGTTGATTGTTTAAAGACGCCCAGACCTGTGCAGTGATCTGGCTGTTGTACAGCGTTTCAGCTTTAGGTAGTCCTGACAGCGTAAGTTCTTATCAATATTTGTACTCCTTGAAAGTTTTGCTGATGTTACTCTGTACCTTCTTCTTGACTGTAGTTTCAGGTATTCATAGTGCTTGCTGAATGCAGGTTCAGGGTATTTCCCTGTATCAAGATCATCTTAAACTTCAGCTATTCTTGATAGCACTTGCTAAGTAACATGAAATTGTTCACCCGTCATAAGTATAAATGGTACGTCTGAGCTCTGCCAAGGGTCTGCTTTTTGTCTCCAAAATGATCTACTGATTTTTTAAAAGTTTTTTCAAATCTTGGAGCAGTCATGGGCACGTTGCACTATTTTTTTATATTGCACTTTAATCTCTGGAATAATTATTTAAAAGAATGTCAGCAATCGCTGTCATGCACGAGTGTGGTGTTCTTCCATTTTTGTTGTTCTTGAAAATAGAGGTGGTAAGATCTATAAATCCATTACAGTGTTGTGCAGCTGCTGCCCTGGCTGTTGTCAGAGAACTGGTGCAGATTTAGTTGCAGCCCGCTGGTAATCCTTGGGCTGACATGTGGCAAATTGTTATGAAATGATGGTGGCAGTATGTTCCCAATTCCAAGGGAGCTTAAAGCTCTTATGCCCCACTCTTGGGCCACCCCCGCAATACCCTAAAATGAGGGACCAGCAGAAGGCATGTAATTACTGCAGTTGTTAGAGGGAATTCATCCTCTTATAATCCTGTGTCTCGAAAAAGAACATCAGAACAGAAAATTTCCTTGAAGATTGAGATCTTATATGATTAAAGATGTTCCACCTGGCTCGCATTTGAGCAAAGAACAATTGTTCCCTGCAAGCTGCAAACCTGATTAGAAGTGTGGTAATCTGAGCAGCACATTGCAAACAGATGTTGCTCACCAGTGTGCAGCATTGCTGTATAAATATGTATCTTAATGTCTCTGCAGCAGTGTAGCCTGACAAGATTGCATGAAATCGACATGACACAACACTTCAGTTTGGAAATCTGTTTGGCCAGAGCATTCAACTGTCATTAAGCTTTCCCTTTTGGGGGGATTGTTTCTGTGTGTAGTGCTCTTTATTTCATTTTATTTCATTTGATAACTTGATAATTTGATGCTCTTTATTTCATTTGATAACTTCATTAGCAGTGAAACAGGGACAGCTGTAGCGTAGAAAACCAAACTATTCCCATCTTAGTTTAAAAAAGTTTCTTTGGTTTGGTTTTGATTCTTGTCTGATGCAGTTTTATCTCTGTTCCTGGGGCTAACCTGAAGCCACCGCAACTGCAAAGGTGGGTGCAGAGATGGTTTGCTCCTTCAGGGTTGGTGAGGTAGGACCAAAAGTGTGCAAGATGAGTATCTTAGTGTAGTTTGTGCTTAGAGCAGGTGGCTCTGGTTGTTTCTAACCTCAACACACACGGAAGGATAAAGCAAGATACTTGTGCTTTCCTGACGTGCTCCATTGTGGGAGCAGTGATGTCACCATTCTGGAACTACTTCTTGGAGTAAAAGTGTTTTCTTCAAACCCACATATCAAGAGCAGTTGCTGTTCACAGTGTCATCTGCTGTGTGCCACCTGCTTTCCAGGTGACATTATTTATGTAGGGTCATACGTGCTCTGCGACTCTGATAATTGTGAGCTCTTAGTGTAGGTTTTGAGTTTCTAGTCCCTGTTGGATAGTTCCTAGTCTGGACGTAATACCTGGACACTGTTTTCCTGCTGCAATAAGCAAGTCACCTTGCGAACTCTGGCAAGGAGACTGGAGCAAGAGCAATCTCAGCTAAAGAGCTAGAAAGTTGGAAGCCTTCAGAAACCACTGCTGAACTGAGATGGAGTTATTGGCTGTGCTGTGATGGTGTTAGAACAGGAAAAAGTCTTCTTGCTGTGTCTTTGGCCTCAAAATGAAGATACTTTGGGCCATGTTTTCTCATGTGCAGGGACAGATGTTTACAGATCCACATCTTAAGCTTCCCTTTCCTGTGGGCCGCCTCATTCCTGCCAGCACAAAAGCTGGTGTGTGCTATATCCAGTGTGCCATGGCATTGCCCTCAGTGGAGCAAGAGCCCACAGAACTGACTGGGGGCAAAGTAAAAATGAACAGACTGCTGTGGGCAAAGTAAAAATGAACAAGTACATCAAACTTTTGGTATTCTCATTGGCTATTCAGGCACTTCCCCTGTGTCTGCCTGTGTCAGCCAGGAAGGTGCTCAGTATTTTCTTGAAGAGTGGTTCAGAGCTCCAAGCACAGGAGGAAAACGCCTGGCTTCTGTGTTGCTATGGATGCATGTCTCCAGCAAGAGGGATTGCTCAGTGAATTGTTCCTGGCTTCCTCCGAGTTCCTCTGGAGATTGTAGTTGTTAGACTGAAGAGAGGAAACGGTAGGGTGCTAATACAGACTCCTGAAAGGCTGGGTTGCCTTGATGCCTGATTCCCAAGATCATTTGCAGTGTGTTGCCAGCAAGAATCACAGTTCTGAATAACAGGTGGGTCTGTTGGGATGCTGGAGCAGCCAGGGTGCCAGTCCATGGGATGTGCTGTGGGAAATGTGCTCTTTGCTGTGCCGTCTGTCTGGAAAGGTCTGGGGCTGAGAGCTGCACCTCGTGTGCCTCAGATCGCCCCTTCAGCAGTTCAGCTGCTCTTGGTAGAGGTTGGGTGTTCTGTCTCGTCAGTGCCTGCTACAGTTTGTTTTCTAGGGACTCTGACGGTGGCAGCACTTAACAAGTAATACTTAAACCTTTTGGAAAGTCAGATACATTAGGTAACACTGTGGTTCAGTTCTTCCTTGAAAAAAAAATGTTTTATTAGTTGTTGCATATTGAGATTAAGTGCAAAGGTCTAAGCATTCCGTGGGACCATAAACTCTTGTGGATGTGGACATAGAGAAAAGGTTTGGGCCTTTTGTTGTGTAAGTGGTGTTAACATCTAACCTAGAAATAGTCCCTTTTTCTTCTTTTAAATCTATTTGCATTTATGCTATCATTAGTGTTCCAGTAAATATTGGAAACAGCAGGATTTGGAGGCTAGGGGCTTATATAGTGCAATGTGAAGGCTGTACCTTTGGGAAATCTAAAGCAAGCAGCAGAATAATCCAGATTCTAATTTAGTGGGTAAAGCAAATATGTAGCATTTAAAATTACAGTAGATAAGAAGCAATCTGACACCAGAAGGCAAGAAGAAACAGCTCAAAGCCCTAATCACCTGATGTTTTCAGTCATTCTGGTCATCTTGTTTTTAAAACCATACATAAATTGTATTGCTGCTGAATTTTGATTCTTTTAAGTGTAACTGCAAAGGAGTAAGGAAGCTGATGGATGAGGAAATCAGCTGTTAATTCCCTTTAAAAACTGAAGAAATGGCTCTTGTAAAATTGGAGCATAGAAAGAAAAGAATCTGAATTGGCCTGGAAGTTGCATGCTAGTTTCCTTGTAAAAGAAGGAATTAGCTGAGAAAATATTTTGTGTATTGCAAGAACAAGAGTTACGAGCCGGATTCTGGCTGAAGATGATTTTTGGAGAAATAGCAGATGCCTATAGCCGTCTCTAGCTTTTTCAATCCTTTGAACACATGGAGTTGGTTAAACAGCGGTGTTTGTGTAACAAGGCCCTAAGTGGAAGATGTCAGTTTCGGTTGGGTGAGGTCTGGGGTCCAGTGCAGTGCTGTGGGTAGAGTTCCCTAATAATTGCTTAAACGGGAGCAGCCCTGGCCCCAGCTGGTGTCAGATGCTGGAGATGTGAGAAGCTCGTCTCTGGTGCCAGGGTGCCTGTGGCAGCCTCCTTGGGATTTTAGTCACACAGGCTTTGGGGACACAGGTTTTGGGCAGTGGCTCTGTGCCTGCCAGGAGGTGAATTCTCGCTGCCGTTGCTGGCGTTACGTGTGACGTTATGCGCCCTATCTGTGGCCAAGAGGACATCTCCAGGGCAAATGTGCTTTACCCAGTGGAGACTTGAGTGTTTTGATTTTCCTCCTGCTCCTTCTCTTCCAGTAGAAGTCCAAGTCAGTTGCACTCCTGAAAACATCTCCCCACGGCACGGGGCTCTGATACAGGGAGAAACTGGGTTTGCTTAGTGATGAGAGCGGTGCCAGTGCCACTGTACAGCCTCCCCTGCTCTGCCTGCTCTTGCCATCTCTTCTTTGTACTGCTGCAAAATTTTTACTGCTTCCAGTGTTCCCAAGGCAACCACAACACAAAAGACTCATCAGTGAATTGTTCTTTCAGTTCTGGTTGTCAGTGAAATAGTGGGGAGAAAGCTGGCAGAGGAAAATGAGTAGATAAATTTCCTTGCCATAGAGAAGCTCAGCTGACAGGTTGCATTTAGACACAAAGCAGAAAGCACTGCTCTCAAACTTCAGGAAAAGCAAGAGCTTTTGTGCCTCAGTTGCTGCAGAAGTTAGAAGGAGCTGCTCTCATGACTAGAGCATTGTTTGTCAGAGCAGACTATCAAAGCAGAAGCACATCCGAAAATAGCTTGTCTGCTTAAAAAAAAAATATCATATAGAAAGTTAAAATGTTTAAATCCTGCTGCCTCCCATTTCCCCAGAGAAGAGTGGCTGTATAATGACTGGGTTTGAAAAGCTGTCTCTAGAGATCAGCTATGTCCATTAGCCCCTTCTCTGTGCTCCCCAAATACTGGTACTGTATTTCCAGGCACCTTGTGTTCAAGAAGTAAAGCTGGCAGCTCTGACTGTTGATTTTATGAGTGTTGTTGGAAATAGCAGATCTGGTTTTTAGCTCATTTCCCTGCGTAAGTACAGGATATATGTTTGCATCAGCTCCTGGGATGTGTGACTGTGGGGTGTGTGGAATAAGTTTTGCCTTTGTATGTTTTAAGTTTTCTTTTACTTTCTTCTTTGGACCTGCAGGTTCCCCTGGAAAACAAGTGGATAACTCGGCCAGCAATCAAGGAAATAAATTAGGGACCCCAACAAAGGCTGGAAAACTGAGCCATGCATTTAGAGATCCCCGGCCGGGGAGGAAGAGTGCAGAGGGACACGTGACAAAAGGTGGTGAGGAGTCAGAGAGTGATTTTGAATCTGATCCTCCTTCTCCCAAGAGCAGTGAGGAAGAAGAAGAACAGGAGGATGAAGAAGCCTTGCATGGAGAGAACGGAGACTTCAATGATGACAATGATACAGAACTGGAGAACTTAGGCCACCGACCTCTCCTCATGGATTCTGAGGAAGAGGTGGAAGAAGAGGAGGAAGAAAAGCAGAGCTCCGATTCTGACTGTGACCGTACCAAGCAAAAATGTGTGGAAGGGCTCTTGAGCACTCGCTTCAGAGACGGTGTGGGCAGCAGTGAAATCGCAGAGCCTAGTTCAGTGCCTATGTCCCCGCCTGAGGTGCCAAGCACTCTGATCAACCCTGGCCAAGAATTTGATGTGTTTGGAGCTGTGCCCTTTTTCACTCTGCAGCCTCAGGCAAGAGAGAAGATGGACAAAGATGTATCTTCTCAGGTGGCTTTTCCCAGCCTAAGCCAAGAGCAGGATGACTTTGATGTTTTCATAAAAGCTCCCTTCAGCAAAAAGGTGCCCCAGCAAGACGGGCAGGAGTCTGGTATGGAGCCTCTGCTCTCGCCTACCTCTCCACGGAGCGTGGATATCTTCGGCTGCACCCCATTTCAGCCGTCCCTTCTCCCCAAGTCTGCTGGGAGTAGGGAGGACCTGTTTGGGCTGGTTCCATTTGAGGAGATCACAGGGAGCCAGCAGCAGCAGCAGAAGGTGAAGCAGCAGCGGAACCTGCAGAAACTGTCTTCCCGCCAGAGGCGCCTGAAGCAGGAGGTGTCCAAGAACAACGGGAAGCGCCATCATGGCACCCCCACCACCACGAAGAAGGGGCTGAAACCCAGCTACCGCACCCCGGAGCGCGCCCGCCGGCACAGGAAGGCCGGCCGCAGGGACTCCCAGAGCAGCAACGAGTTCCTCACCATCTCGGATTCCAAGGAGAACATCAGCGTGGCCTTGACCGACAGCAAGGATCGAGCCAACCCTCTGCAGACGGACGAGACTCTGTTGGATCCTTTCGGAGCCAAACCCTTCCACCCGCAGGACCTGATGCGCCATGCCCAGCACCAGGGCTTTGGGGACAGCCGGGGGGACCACGGCACGGTAGTCGTGGCTGGCAGGCCGAGGCAGAGCTCCTTGCACGGGGCCGTTCACGGTGGGGACGGGCTGAAAACAGATGACTTTGGTGCGGTGCCCTTCACAGAGCTGGTCGTGCAGAGCACACAGAGCCAACCACAGCAGGCGCTGGAGTTAGATCCCTTTGGAGCAGCTCCGTTCCCTTCTAAGCAGTAGAGGCTTCCAATGGGTTCCCCCCACTCCACCTCTCCCAGTCCCTTAATAAAGGTTTAGTGGAGTAATTTATGTGGTTGAAATGCCAGGGGCCCGAGCTGTACAGCTCGTTCAGGTTGAGGAGGCAGTGGCCTGCGTGCACGATGGAATTGCAAATAGTGGCTAATTCTGATTGGGGTGTTTTTGAGAAGAGGAGAAACAAATCAGGAGTGTTTTTTCCTTATGGCAGATGGCTCCCAGAACAAAACGAGGAATTGGCTATGCATCCCTGTCACTGACTTGGGGCCCTGGGACATACGGTCATTGTGCACTTTGGTGTTGTCTTTCCATCCCTCTGCCTTGTGCCCAGGTGGAGCGGAAGAGGCAGGGAGCACATGGAAAATGTTTTCTGTATGTACAGGGGGCTAATGAACTGTGGTGCTTCTTCATGTCTCAGCAGACCTAAGAACCAAGACATACTAATATCCAGATTATGTGCTGGAAATAGTGAAGTCTCTGCTTCCTAGGTTAAAACTACCTTTATTACTCATAAAAATAAAGCAGCCACATCCTCAACGGGCTGTGGCCCAGAATTCCAGAGCACAGCTATGGCTTGGGACCTTGCAGACATCTATGCAGCTGCAGAGATGAAAGGCAGATTATTTTTTGTGTGCCTAAATGGTCAATTTTTAATTATTTTTTTTATAGTAAGTGCCATTAATGTAAAATAACAAACTGGAAATGTAGAGTCAGAACTAAAGAAGCAGATAATTTACTGATCTGTGAGAAGTCTGAATGTAGGGAGTGAGCCAGCAGGGACATGGCCAGAATTGCAGCACTTGGGAGACTCCTCAGCACACTGGAAGAGGGGCTGTCGTTGGGCACATATGTAGTGTTTTAGATGACTTATGTAGTTGACTGTGAGGTGCAGCCATTGGATTGATTTGATTACAAATTGGGATTTGTGTCTGTTTTCCTCTTGGATTTTTATTGCAAAGAAAATGTGTATTCTCTGAAACCTGTTGTTTTTTTACCACAGCAGTTTTACGGAATGACTGTAACCTAATGCTCTTTTAAGGTTTGCTAAATGCACTGAGTTTTGGAGAAGCTTCCTGCCCCAGCTGTGTTCCAGCAGGAGCTGGTGGCTGCCGGACCACTGAGCTGCTTTTCACCCCACGGAGCCTTTTGGGCAGGACCCCTGTCCTGCTGCCCAGGATCTCGGAGGCATGAGGGACCCTGGGAGGTGCCTCGGGTGATGGGAGGAGGTGTGAACGCTGCCGAGCACAGCGTTTCCTTCCTGTGGTGCAGAAGCTGGTGCTGTGTGTAGGTGGGACAGCTCGCAGCTTGTCCCGAGCCATGGACGCTGCCTGAAGAGCCAGTGCCCCTCAGGACAGCCCAGCCTGTCTGCCTGGGTTCCATGGCCATCCTCACAGGGACGCGGAAGGAGGTGGTTCCTCGGCTTGTCCTGCTTCTTTCTGTCCTGCTGCACCGGAGGCTGAAGAGTAGGTAGCTGAGTGTTTGTACATGGAGTACATCACCTGTGGTGCGGGGGACATGAGGACACCCGGCCACAAACAGTGAAGTGAAATATTCAGAGTTGTGAGCTTTTTTCCCCCTGAAGCCTCCTGCTGGATATACAGGAAATCTGTGATCCTGAGATCTCTGAGGGGGGGATTCAATCCCTTACAGTATTCACTGAAAACACATTGAAAACAAATCATGTGACTCCTTTGGCGTCAGTTTGATGAAATGCCCCCTGGGCTCTATGTGAGATTGCATCCCTTAGCCCTGGAATCTGAATGTAGCTCATAGCTATCTGTACACCCTCACTACCTTCATCTTCCTCAGTTTCATTTCTCACAGGGTGTAAATGGAATCTTCCAGCTGTGCCTGCTTCAGAGTGCCTTTTCCAGGCTTAGAAGTTAAGCCCTTAGGAGATTGAGTAGAAATGTTTCAACACAGGATTTCCCAGGCTTTATTACTGCTCTTCTCACCTGTTTGGTGCCAAAGGCTGCAAGAAGCACATGCCAGTTTTTGTAGCATTTCTGACACTCAGGTTAACAGTCTTTTTCCTTTTTTTCCCCCCTCTTCTCTGTGCATGCTTATGAGCTGCCTTTCTCAGTGTCCTTCAGAGTTGTTACCTGCCTGAAGAGCTCTTGGAACAGAGTGAGATGACAAAGGGGGCAGCGGGGTGGACAAAAAATGGGAGTAAAACCATGGTCCTAAATGTGGCCAGTTCTCAGCAAAGCCACGCTGTTGCTGCCTTCTCAGTGGGAAAGCAGTGGGAAGGGTTAACGATGCACATGGCACTGGGGCTTGGCTCCAGGACTCGGGAGGAGAGGTGGGAGCTGTTGGACACACAGGGAGGAGGCTGGGCATTGGCAGACCCCGTGTGGGCAGAAGTGATCAGGTAAATTAAAAATGTGTTCACGTGTTGTTGGTTTACCCCAAAACTCTAGGCTGAGGAGGGCTGCAGGGAGTTTTGGCAGAGGGTCTGTACGTGGATATATCCTAGCACAGCAAAGCTGAAGGGACAGGTAAGGCAAAGGTAAACTGCAGACCCCAGTGACTCTAGAGCTGGCGTAACACCTCTGGTGCATGAGTTATGGCCCATGATATTTGCCTCCTAATGGCCTTAGCAAACCTGGTTCTTCATACTCGAGATACCAGACAGGTTTTTGCTTAAATGTAACTTTTTTGTCTCTAGAGTTAGTTATTTTGTCCTTTTTCATGGTCGATGTGAGATTGGTACATGCCGCTAAGCTGGCTTTGCCTAGTGTATGTAGTTGATACACAACTAAACCCAAGTTTGGGGTTATTTTCAGCCACTATCCACTGTTTGAAGGAGGTGATATGTGTGACTGTCAGGGAATGGGATATCCTTTGCCTTTTTTCAGGGTGTGTGGAGTGCAACGTGACCTTACCTGAAATCAGGAAAGCTCTTGCTGCAGTAGACATGTACGTGCTGCCTGTGGCAGCAGGAGGGCAAGGTAAGGGGTTGACACCTCCCTTCCAGCCAAAAATCCCAACGGATTTTTAAAGCTGCTCCTTCTGCATGCTGAGGGACTGAAGCAAAGGCCTTCTAGGACCAGCTGCTGGAGAGAGCGTCTTGTCCCAAGGTACTAAGAAGCCCTTAGTGGTTGTGGTCATGGAAAGAAAAACCAGGTAGTTGTGTTTGTCTGTGGACTCAAAGGGCCCTGAGGTGTATAATTAATACAATGAATGCTTTGGCTGCCCTGTGTGGCAGGGGGCTCTGTGAGCACCAGCATTGGCGGAAAAAGCTTCTAATCATTCTGGGTGTCCCAGTTAGTAAAACCAAGTACTGTGAAAATAAGTTGATATATTTGCTACTGTGAGAATAAGAGTTTATCTGGAGTTTTTTATACTATATAGTGTATTTTTATATATGAGGAGTATATATAAAACATACACATGCTTGCACACATCACGTACCCTTTGGAGTTGCTGTGGTTTTGGTAACCCAGCAGCCACAATCATGTTTGTGACTTGAGTGAATATGAGTTAAGCACCGAGGGTGGCTGCTGTGTTACTTTGCCATAGTGCTTATTTTGAAAGGAAATCAAGGAGAGTTTGTGTATGGCTGAAGTTGTGACTGAGGCATCACCTAGTACTAAAGAGCATAAAAACTATTTAAAAATTGCTGGCATTCAGCTTTTAAGTGCACTTTCCTGAACTACACTTCCATTTCTTGTTAGACTTTGAGTTTCTAAAGCTTTTTTTGTGTACTACTAAAGCGAGAACTTTTAACTTTTTTTTGTGAAGCTGATGTATGTCATAAAATCCTTGGAGTTGTTAAATAAAAGAACCTGGTAACAGCGTCTTCGCAGGTCTCTTCAACACTACATTGTAAGGTATTTGTGTGTAGGCTTTCATTTCCTCATTATAAGCCGTGCTGCTGCTGCTGAATGATTTTGTGGCTGTAAGCACCTGTGACTCTCTTAAAAGTGTTTTAAATAGTTGTATTGGCTGCCCAATCATCTTGCTCTGTCCAACTGGTTAAAAATCTGAGGATCATGTGTTATTTTGAATTCCTTCCGTTCAGTGTTACTCCTTAAAGCCTTCGTGCAGAAAGGTCGTGTATGGTGCCCAATGCCACTGCTGTGGACTGAGCTCTGCACTTCAGGACAGAACTATAATGTGGTTTGAGCCCGTTCCTGCAGTTGTTTACTAGAGAAGGCTTTTTGAATGCTCCTTTTATTGACTCTACTCTTGGGTGAGCTGAACTAAGAATGGAAATGGTCAAGAAAGATAAGGCAGCAGCAGAACTCTGTTAATAAAGAGTAGGAGAGAAAAGTTGATTTCATCAGCAAATTCATCTAGAGATTCTCTCCCAAAATTCCCTGTGTAACCCACAGGATGTGGCACAAGTTCCACGGCTGAGCCATTGACCTCTGTTGTTTCGCTGCATGAGATGCAGGAATGATGTTACTCCAAGGAAACAGCCAAGGAACTGGAATTTATTTATAGGTTCAGTATGTACATCAAAGACCATCATGCAGCTTGATAAATTGTGTCAGGTAAAAACGCACAGCTTGGCAATCAGTTTCCTTATCTGGTGAAAACTGCTAGAGTAGTTAAGAGTCTCCATTAAAAAAATACATTAGCAAACGCTAAAGTCAGTATTATTTCAGAGCATAGACACATTCTTCGGGTATTACTGTACACATAACACTGGAAACAGACTTTTATACTTGCAAGTTCCGTGTCAGGCTTCAGTAGTAGTAATTAGTGCACTTGAAACTTGCTTGGCTGTCAAGTTAAAAAAAATCATAAAAAAATCAGTGTTTACACTGAAAGGCTTAAAGCTCTGGGAGCTGAATCATTAATGCAGAGTCAGTTTTGCCAATACTTGTTTCTGGAGTTAAAAAAAAAAAAAAAAACAACAAAAAAGCACCAAAACCACAGACAGTATCTCTGTCCAGCACATCAGGAGGAGTTAGTATCCTGCCTTCTCCATGCTCGAGTTCAGGTGCCTGAAAGCTTCCACCACCAATCCACGTCTCCTTGGCACACCCTGACCAGAAAGCAAGCCCTGCTCCTCTGCCTTAGCCCAGGGAGAGGCAGCTTTGGGCGACTGACAGAGCCTGCCTGCCCCGAGGAAATCACTGCACAGAGCCAGCCTCTCCCAGTGGAGTAAGGGGAAGCCCTCTCCACAAGGACACAGCCACTCAGGATTAGTCCTAAGCGCTGTCACCTCTAACCGGGAAGTCCACAGGATTTCGATGCTGTTTGGAAGACTGGCACCCCTGGAGCTTCATTGTGCTGGCCTACAGCTACGCAATAACCAGTGTATTTCATGGCTCCCTGGTGTTCGTTTTGTAAGAGATGCTTCCACAACACATCCTGGAATTCCAGACAGCCTTTGCCGTGTGACAGGATTGTGGCAGCAAGTCCTTTTGGATCGCAGTGTCTGCGAGTGCAGTATCACCCTGCACACATGGAAAGGCTGAAGGTCAGGAATTTGCATCCCCAGCAGGTTGACTGCAAAACGGCAACAAACACGGACACGCAGCCTTAGTACTATTCCTGGAATATTTCGAAATACCGATTCCCCATTACTGAAGGGATCTAGAGAAATTTCTTCAAGCAATGGCACTACCCCCCTAGGGGGAGGCTATTTGTAAGATCTGCAATGAAGATCTAGGTGTGCTGGATGGCATGTGATCTTGTCTCCCAGGGAATGGGAAAGAGCTCGTCCAGAGCAGGACACAAATCCACTGAATTCCTGTTCATGTGTTCCTGTGCCAACGCTGAAGCATAAGCACATCTTCCAGGCAAAGGTTAAAGGATGCATAGCCCACAGGGCTGTGGTTCGGATCCAGGACTGGCTCCCACAGTTCCTACAATTTTACAGGCACACTGTCAGGAGTGTTCTCCTACTTGGGCACACCACCTGAAAACTGGGTGTCCAGGCCCGAGTGCCCTTGGCTGAGCCGTTCGTGTTTGCCCGGCAACAAAACATCCTGCTGGGATCTGCATGCCAAGTTAGCTCAGCCTCCTGCTGTCCTGCTCCAGGAAGAGCTGTTTGGTACTTGACTGCAGAGCAGGAACAGGCTGAGAAGGAAATGCCCCTCAGATGCCAGGCAGTGCTGCTGGGTTTATCAAAGCCTGCAGTAACACTTTGTCCCAGCACAGGGGTAACAGTCCAGGAGTCAGGAAAGGAACTGCCTCAGTCCTTGACAGCACAGCTCATCACATGAGGTCCAGAGCCTCAAAGTCACAAATCCTCTCGTGCTGCCTCTGCAATAGAGCAGGGAAAGGAGGTAAATCACTGTGCACATGTAATTAGCAACTCGTCTGATATCCACAACATCTTGATCAATGCTAAGCAGACTGAAAACCTGACAAAAAGCCTGAGGACAAGGCTACTTAAGGACAAGTACTAATGATGGCGTGAGACTACTACGATTGTGACACTGTGCTGGAAGGGATCTGGCAGGGCTTAGTCCAGCCTGCTCTAAAACTGCTCAGGGGCCCAGCAGCTCCACAGAGCCTCATGAGTGCAGCAGCACAGGTGAGCGGAGTGCCTGGCATCACATCCTTGCTTTTTATTTAGAGCAAGCATTCCACCAGTCAGGACCCACTCTTGGGCAGCGACCTGAGGTTCAGGCCAGGATTCCTGAAGCCTGTGGTTAGAGTATCCCGCTCCCCGAGGGGGGCAACAGCCGTACCTTGGCTCACAAGTCCGCGCCGTACTCGGGGCAGGGCTTGCTGTGTCGGTACTGCATGATGTACACTGTGGACTGGTGCCACCAGTACAGCATCACCACTGCCAGGATGTGCCACACTTGGTGGCTCGAGCCGAGGTAGTTCAGCTGGCCTGTGGGGGAGAACAGGGGCATGGAGTTCAGCTGTTAAATTCGGCCACAGCACGTACAGTGCAATCAGTCTCTTGCAGAGCTCCACGATACCCTGCCCTTGAGGGCTGACAGGGAAAGATCTTTAACGAACTTGATGGAAGTTGTCTGCCTCTTTCCACTCTTTTACTCGGTACGGGAATACTGTATGCATGGGGAACATGGTCAGCTAGTTCTCTCCCAGGAAGTTCAGGACCCACAGCAAGGACTGTGACACTGTAGGAAGCTTAACTGCAGGTAAAAAAACGGCCAGAAGAGAATTTCCTACCTGGGAAGTATCTTTCTGGAACTTTGGAAATATAGAAGAGAAAAGCTACAGCAGCGATGAAGTACATGACAACTACCCGCGGAGCAAACTCCTGCAAAAGAAAAGGAAGCTCTCCTATTCTGTTAGAAGACAAAACCAGAAAACAATGTCCCTAAAGATAAAAAAGGAAAAGGCATGACAACACTGAGTCTTCCTTTCCTGCCTGTGTTAGCTACACACATATCCAACGGGGACGCAAATGCCAAACTCTGGAAAAGCCTGAGTGGGAAAAAACCTCTTTTATTCCAGCCTCTTGCTTCTACATGCAAGCTACTCCGTTCAGCCTACGGCAGACAGGGCATCTGTTTGTGAAAGGTCACCTGCCACTCCCCTGACCCAACAGAGAACAGCCAGGGTGAGGGACACTGTACTGCACATCCCACTTACGCTGGGATCGCAGCATCCGAGCCCACAGGACTGCTCACACTGGGCGGTCAGTAACCGGCAACTCAGTCACCAGGTGGGTTTTGTTAGCAGAATGTTTTGTTACCAAAAGTGAGCCGTTTTTCTGAAGCATGGAAACAAAATGTGTACCATAGACACTATCCTGCTCTCCCAGGGGAAGCCAAATGGGGAAGTGTGGGAGCACAACTGCTATTAATATGACTTTTAGAGGGCCAATGTGAAATGGCCTGTATAAAGGCCACATATATTTCCAAATGGTGCTCTGCCACATTCCACAGCAGCTCTGGACCAGGCTGAACCTTCACCCCATGGGACAGCCCTCCATCCAGGCCAGCCCAGGCAGGTGCAGTTTGTGCTCACTCTGAAAAGGAAACGTTTCCTTCAGTACCATCAGGTGTCCCTGGGTAACTGCAGCGAGTTCAGGGGCGTTCATACTGAGGCACACTGGCCTGCTTTAGTTGTACTGTGCTGCTGCTTTCACAGCATAATTCCAAGTGGTGAAAAAAACAGTAAGATAGTAACATGAAAGAGCTGTTAGAAGAGGATTGTGTAGGAGACAGAGGGCTAAGCAGGTAAATGCTGATTTCTGCTGCCAGCCTAGAGAACAGAAGAGGAAACAAATAATCATCCCATCGTCCCAGTGTCTCCTGGCTGCCCTCTGGAGCTGTGGAGCTGGCCAGCCCCGAGCCCTCGTGCAGCCTGACAGGCTCCTTCCTGCCCCACAGCCACCTCAGCTCCTGGCCCCCTGCCCTGCCGGGAGTGTGGTCTGCCCGCACAGGCTGCTCCGTGCCCAGGCACGGACACACCTGGATCCAGCTTCCCTTCTCACTATGCAACTTTAAGGCAATATAGCAGAATGAAGCTTCCCAAGCTGTCTACCCCCTCTCAACATATTTCTCAGTGTTCCCATTTGGATCACATCAACCAGAAGAATTCTGTCCTTAAAGGAATTTTAACTCCTCCTGCTTCCCCATTGTTTCCCTAAGTGTAAGAGGACTCAAGGAAGATGGCAAGTGAAAAGCAAAAGGGAATCTTATTTCCTTCTTTTTTTTTTACCTGTACAATGGATGCACCAACACCGCCATTGAGCCAAACCCAGTGGATGGTGGGAATGATTCCATAGCCAGACACGGAGCAGAAGATGATGGAGCGTAGCCTGTGCCACTGCTGTGTGAGGTAACTGGGGTGGATCTGAGCAAAAAACACTGCCAGGATCATGGCCAGCACAGTGATCAAATACACCTGACGCCAGTACTGAGGGCAAAAAGAAACAAAGGCAAGTTTGGGGGTTTCTCATCACGTGCGAAAGTCAGCTCTGGGCAGGAAGTTTTAGTGACTGAGCACAGCGATACCTCAAACCTGTCCCTGCTGCGAGCACCAGCAGTGGGTCTGAGTGCAGGGCCCGGTGTTTGTCAGCTGGCACTGAGGGGAAGGGACTCTTGCTTGGGGGCACCTGGCACCACATCCTTTATTCCAAGCACTTCCTGCACCAAACATTTTCAGGGCACCTGTGCCTCAGCAGCCCAGTTCAGCTCCTGGACAGCCATGTCCATGGCAGGCCTTGGGAGGGAACTCATTTACTCATCCTCTATTAGATGGAGAGAAGATAAGGTTGTTTCTGCCTCATAGCAGCTACCTCATGGCCAATGCTGTTTGAATAAAGTACCTGTGATGGGACATATCCCATGATCAGCCTCAGGCACTGGATACAGGTAGGACCTGTAAAGTTTCCCTGCCTTGAGAGAAATTTAAGTATTTTCTTCAGGCTTGTGCGATCACAAGCCTCAAGAAAATAGTTGGAAATATAGTTGGAAAAATAGTTCCTGCATTTGCCTGTCTCTTCAGCTAGCACGGTTCTGCTGAGGTCAGAGGGATGTGTTCCAGTGCCCATCCCTGTCTCCCCACTCCTGTTCTGTTTGGATACCTGCACTGAACCGCCTTCCAATGGCACTGCAGAAATTACAGTGAGACCACAGGAACAAAACCCTCCAAGGACATGTGCTCACATTACTGCAGTAGAAGGCATAGAACACGCCTGACACATAGCAGCCCAGGATCCCGATGGAAATTCCCGCATAATCCAGTGCCATCCAGCGCCGGCTGGTCTTCTCGGAGCGGTGACAGCAGAACAGGTGATATCCTACTGAGCAAAGCATACAGACCTACACAGAGGGCCAGAGGAGGAGGATTAATTCCTTACGAAGGAGCAGGGAGCACAGCAAGCTTCAGCTCTGCAGCTGGAGCAGGTGCCCGGCCCACGACATGCTGTGCAGTGTACTTTGGTGCAGGCACTTGTGATCCCTGCCAGCCAGCCCCAAAGCTCCTCTGGCAGGAGGGAGGAGGAGCAGGACACTGCAAACCTTGATAACCAGTCGCACAAGTAAGAAGAGCGGGCTCCTGAGGCCGAGTGAGCTGACAGCGCTCCAGGGAGACACATCTGCACCAGTACAGGGGGATGATGAATTCTGCTGGGCCAAACTGCCCCAGGCAGAGCCCAAAGCCCAAATCTGCCCTGACTGCCCAGCACCCACTGTGTGCCTTTATTGAGGGAACACACAGAAATTTAACTCTTACGCACAGGCTGCTTGTTTGCTCCTAGGCTGGCTTAAAATCTTTTCCCTGAGAAGTGTTTGGTTCTCTGTGACCTTCTGCAGGAGCAGGGAGGAGCACTAGAGCAGTGCTTTCCCAGCCAGCGAGGGAGTTTCCCCACTTGTGGCTGCACAAAGGCATCCTGTACCCTGCAGAGAACACAAACAGTGCCTTCAGCTCTCTGTGCTCTTGCAAGGGCAGCATACTTCACAGGAGCTGCAGTGGCCGATCAGAGACACGCCTTAAGTCTGCTGTGGAAACAGATTTATCTGACACGTAAGAAGTCAGGCCACCAGCCCTCCTGCCCTTCCCGACCATCAGGCCACGGCTGATCTCCGTGCTCCGGTGCTTGGCCCTTTCCAGCAGCACCTGGTGCCACCTGGAGCCGCGTCAGGCCCCCCTCAAACTGCGGAAGCTCTGAGACACGGCCTGGACAAACGCACATGTTTACCACTGACTCTCTCCTGTGCCAGCTGTGTTCAGTTTTTCCCAGCTTATTCCTGGTCAAATCCGAGCCAACCACAGCGGCTTTTACCTCGAAGAGCGATGCCGCTCAGACCGCGCTGTCCCCGGAGTGACCCGAGCCCGCTCAGCGGGAGGGGTTCAACACCGCCCTGGAGCCGGCGCCCACCTGGAAGCAGAAGAGGCAGACGGAGCAGATGACGAAGTCCTCGCGGGAGGCGCCGGCCGCCGGCAGCACGGCCGTCAGGTCGTAGATGCCCAGCGTGAAGAAGAGCAGGAAGCCGAGCAGGTGGCTCCAAATGTTGACGGTCTCGTTGGAGAGGATGAAGAGGCTGAGGGAGAGGAGACACAAGGCGGGGGCAGGCCGTGAGCGGCGGCGGGGGAGGGGGAGGCCCGGAGCCGCGGGGCGCGCTCACCTCTTGATGCAGAGGCGGGAGGGCAGGTAGGCGCGGTATCCATCGGTGATGTAGGGGTTGTCCTTCAGGAACACCGGGATCTGCTCGTACGTGTAGAGCCGGATGCCGCGGGGCACCAGCACCGGCCAGTACTGGTAGCTGCCCAGCTCGATGTAGTGCGCACTGCGCAGCAGCTTCTGGTGCATCCTGCCCGCCGCCGCATCGGACCGCCCCAAGCCGCCCTCACGGGCCGGGGGCCGGGATCGGGATCGAGATCGGGACTGGGAGCGGCGCCGGGAACGGCCGTGATGACGTCACCGTGCGGCGCCCGCCGATAGCGTCACTGCGCGGCTCCGCCTCGTGCTGTGCCGGCAATGACCGCGAGGGGGCGCCCGAGAGCCGCCGGGTCCCCTCAGAGCCCTCAGACCTCTGGGACCCCCGGGGCGCCTTGGGCTCCTCAGCCCCCTGAGGTGTCTTAGAGCCCTCAGACCCGCGGGACCCCCCGAGGTGCCTCAGACTCCAGAGACCCCTCAGAGCCCTCAGACCTCTGGGACCCCGGGGGCGCCTTGGGCTCCTCAGCCCCCTGAGGTGTCTTAGAGCCCTCAGACCCGCGGGACCCCCCGAGGTGCCTCAGACTCCAGAGACCCCTCAGAGCCCTCAGACCTCTGGGACCCCGGGGGCGCCTTGGACTCCTCAGCCCCCTGAGGTGTCTTAGAGCCCTCAGACCCGCGGGACCCCCCGAGGTGCCTCAGACTCCAGAGACCCCTCAGAGCCCTCAGACCTCTGGGACCCCCGGGGCGCCTTGGGCTCCTCAGCCCCCTGAGGTGTCTTAGAGCCCTCAGACCCGCGGGACCCCCCGAGGTGCCTCAGACTCCAGAGACCCCTCAGAGCCCTCAGACCTCTGGGACCCCCGGGGCGCCTTGGGCTCCTCAGCCCCCTGAGGTGTCTTAGAGCCCTCAGACCCGCGGGACCCCCCGAGGTGCCTCAGACTCCAGAGACCCCTCAGAGCCCTCAGACCTCTGGGACCCCCGGGGCGCCTTGGGCTCCTCAGCCCCCTGAGGTGTCTTAGAGCCCTCAGACCCGCGGGACCCCCCGAGGTGCCTCAGACTCCAGAGACCCCTCAGAGCCCTCAGACCTCTGGGACCCCCGGGGCGCCTTGGGCTCCTCAGCCCCCTGAGGTGTCTTAGAGCCCTCAGACCCGCGGGACCCCCCGAGGTGCCTCAGACTCCAGAGACCCCTCAGAGCCCTCAGACCTCTGGGACCCCCGGGGCGCCTTGGGCTCCTCAGCCCCCTGAGGTGTCTTAGAGCCCTCAGACCCGCGGGACCCCCCGAGGTGCCTCAGACTCCAGGGACCCCTCAGACCTCTGGGATCGCCCTGGGCCCCCGCGAGCCCTCAGATCTCTGGCATCACCCGGGGTGCCTCAGACCTCCGGCACCCCTCAGAGCCCTCAGACCTCTGGGACCCCTCAGACCCGCTGGAACTCCCCAGGGCCCCTCAGAGCCCTCAGACCCGCCAGGGCCCCCCGAGGTGCCTCAGACTCCTCAGACCTCCAGGACTCTTCGGAGTCCCTCAGACCTTCGGAACCCCCCCCAGGAACCTCAGAGCCCTCAGAGCTCTGGGACCCCCTGAGGTACCTTGGACTCCTCAGAGCCCTGGGGTGCCTCAGACTCCTCAGACCTTCCAGGATCCTCCAGGACTCCTCAGAATCTCTGAACCCTTGGGGACCCCTTGGGGCCCCCCTGGACCCTTCAGCCCTCTGAAATAACAGAGACGTGCCTTTGGGCCAGTCAGCTGTTCCTTTCAGGTAGGCCCAAGGCTGCAAACCTCAGTGAGAGAGGCAGGAACACACCTGTCAGGTCAGACAACACTGAGGGCTGTCATTCCCGGTGGGAATTGCAATTGCACTGTGCAAGAGCAGTCTCTGGTTAATTGAGATCATGATTACTAGCATTTTGGGGGTTACCCTGTGTACTTTATGAAATACCAAAAAAATCTTAGTGGTGAGGAAGACTCTTCCAAAGGTTTGCATTGCCTCGGTAAGAAAAGTTGTAGGTTGTTTACCAGCTGCTTTTAATGATTTTTTCGCTAATTAAAAAAACAAAAAAAAAGTAATTCCCTAGGTATAATAAGTCTTTTGGTTTCAAAGTTGCAGACAAATGTGCTACAGGGTAATCCTGGTTCACCTGGCCCTCCCTGCCAGTCCTGTACTGGGCAGGCCCCTGCAGAGGTCTTTGGTCTCCTTAAACCAAAAGATGTGAGGAGTGCGTGGGGTTTTCCAATGGCAGGGATGACTAATGTAAAGTAAAAAGTGGAGATGATGGGAATTTAAAAACCGCACTGACGGTCAAGGCCAGGTGTTCAACAGAACCAGCTGTGCTGTGTCACCCCCAGATTTGTGTTACGCCATTTGGTTCCCCAGATTAAGTTGGATTTGGTCAACAGCAGCTCTTGAATATTTGTACCAATCAATCATTCACTGAGATTTCTTCATGTCCGTGTCCTGAGAGCGCTGTTGCTCCTGCCCCTACAGACCTGCTGGTAGCTCCTCCTCCCTCCTGCTCAGCTGCTCTGTGCAGTGGGTACCTTTTTCCCCTCGTGTAACCCCAGGACCTTGGAGTTTCTCAGAGAAATCCTGTTCACAATAGTAATTGAGCAGGCTTAACTGTAATACACTTGTTTGTGTTTCAACTTCCCGGGATGTATTTGAAGCCTGATGTAGAATGGTTCATTCCTGTTTTACTTAGTTTCTTTTTTCTGTTCCATACTGCTTCTCTGATTCAGGATTTTCCCTTCACCCAAGCTTGCCACTAATTAAGTTAATAGGATTAATTTAGGAAAGAAGCACAGGGAAAGCACATTCTGCAGGGACATCCTTAGCTGTAGCTGTTGTGGCAGGGGGAGAGAGCCCCAGATGTCAGTGAGCTGGGGGAAATCTCTGTGCACTCCGGCCAGCTCCCCCTGACAGACCCGGGGATTTGTTTTTCACTCCAGTGTCAAACTACTTTCGTCAAGCCAAAGGGTGATCAGAAAGTTGATACCGAGTTAAATGCCTTAATTAATCTTAATTGTACATTGTCTCATTAGCTTACTGAGAACATTACTTTGGTTCTAAGCCCGGTGCAATTTAAATGAACTCCGAAGTGTTTCACGGGGTTCAGTCAGAAGAAATTGACGCTGCCAGCACTTTTTTTTGTCCTAAAGAAGCTTTAATTGGCTGTTACGTTAGAGCTTTGAAGCTTTGATAGGAGGAGTGTTATAGGTTAAATTAATAGGCAAAATTGAGAAACAATTAGGGCACCTTTAAATTAATTACTTACACTATTTATTTTGAGCTTATTGAACAATTGTGTTGTATGTGTAAGGGATTGAAATTAGCCATCTGTGCGAGGTAGCTTTGACCTAAATTGACCTTCCTGGGTAAGTGAATAGCTTGCTCTAATTCCTACACTGGATCTCGAATTTTACTGGCAGATAAGCTAAATTGGGAGGAAAGATGAATGCGCTTGAGAGGTTCCATACTTTCCTGTTGGGAGTGGAGTCAGCTGTGCAGATGGAGGTAGGGAAGGCTTTCAGAGAGGTGGCTGAGGAGGTCACCCAGGAGCCGAACTGTCTCTGTTCGCCCTCCCTGCCTGCTGAGGAGCACACTGAGAGCAGGTTCTTCAGGGGCAGCTGCAGGTTGCGCCTAGGGTGCAGGAATGGCCGGCGCCCCCGGCGAGGAGCCGTGACCTGAGCCTGTGCCCGGCCAAGGGCTCGGGGCTCTGCGGCTCCGGGCGGGTGACCGGGCGCTCCGAGACACAGCAAGAGCCGGTGGCCCCGCAGGAAGCTCCCAGACTCTGGGGGCTCAGCCGGGGAGGTGACAAACGCCCGGGGAACCCTTTGTCCCGGGACCTTCCCGAGGCACCAGCTCAAGCTGCTGCTGTGTGTCTGCCCCACATTTAAATTACTTAGGGAACAAGAGGTGTGGGACTTTGCCACTGGAACCCTAGAGCCGAGCTGGTAAGGAAACGTGGTCGGACTGTGCGAGATCCAACAGCACCTGTTTGTGCCCTGCTCCATTTATGCTCTGGTTTTCCAGGGAGCAACCGGGGGAAGAACAATGATCCCAACCAAATATCTCAAATGTTGATGGCAGAATGTGAGCAAACCCCAAAGCGGTTCGATTTTAAAACTGAAAGGGTGGAAATATTCTCGGTGCTGATTTTTGAGGCATTGAAACTGTTTTTTCCGCCCCTGCTTTCCCGCTGCGGGGCGGGAGGAGGTGGGTGACAGGAGGCAGGCAGGGGTTGGGGTATCCTCCCGGCTCATGGCCAGCTTTCCCTGCAGGTGTCAGCCTTGCTCCACGCTACCGCCCGTCCTGCCGCCGCACCTGGGCCTGCCTCCTGCCAGCTGCCTCGTCATCCTCATCCTCATTCCGTAGAACTCGGGGCTCACCCCGGCGGGGCCGGGCCTTGCAGACCCCTAGCAGTGCGCATCGAGGCGGTGCTGGTGTTCCTAAAGTTGCCGTGGCTCCCAGTTTGATCCTCTTCTGAAGTGCCCGGCAAAATGCCTCCTCCCGAGTTTTGTTCGGGGGCTTTCCGCGTTACAAGTAAGGAAGTGGGAGGCGCTCTGGGACTCCTTTTCCCGCTGTTGGAATCCGCTGCTCTGGGAGAATTCAGCTTGCTCTGAGTTTTCCAGAAAAGACATATTAGTGCCCAGGAATTAAATCTTTTATCAGGCTGCCTTAGTTAGGAAAATGCACCTGGGAATGTTGGTGGAAGGCACTGCATGTCTTCCTTTGCACTGTGCCTGCAGCAGTGTTGGTGGATAGCTCAGGGTTTCTTTGCCTGTGATAAACACAGTTGTGTTTTCCCTGGGGACAGGCAGCAGGAGGGATGTATTGGAATGCTGTGTGCAGCAATTTGGCAAAACCTGTGGATGAAGTACAGGCACTGTTTTATGGCCACAGAGACCATGTAGCTGCTTGTGTGCGTGGAGTGTCCGTGCGCACCGGGCCGTGCTTGGCATTGGGAGGGGAGATATTAAAGCCCCTTGTCATGTACAACACAGGAATCCTGTCTCCAGTTCTTGGAAGTAGCCACAGCAGCTGTGCAATGGATTCCTGGATGTTGGTGCGCAGTGGAGTCACATATAAGAAACTAAGACTTGTAGCCTTGTGGGAGTCAAAGAGGCTTTGAAAGAGAAAAAGTGTGTGTGCGTGTGTGTGACTGTGTGTGTATGAACAGAAATCCCAGGACAGCCCTGATCCACCACTTCCCTTCATGAGAGAGCACTAAGAATGCAAGTACCTTGTGTTCAATGACTTTAATATCAAGAAAGCTTGATTTCAAGGTCCTCTTCCCTGAAGGTCTTCTCTCCTCCCACTGTCCTCACTAGGAATTTTGTGGCCCAGTTCTCTGTGGTTTCTTGCAGCTCCTCGGATTAGCACTGAGCAGCTTCCAGGAGTGCCCCAGACAGACCTGCTGACATCTGCGTGGGGGCTCAGCTCTCTTTCCTCTCCCCGTGGAGAAATGCCATGTGATGTGTGCACTGAAGTGACTTGTTTTGGTAGGGCTCTTCCTTCCTTTTTTTTAATTTTTTTTTTTCGGGGGACGTTTTTGTTTTTTCGATTCAATCCCTTTGGCTTTCAGCTCCAGCTTCTGAATCTCAGCATCTGTCAGTGGTGCGATAAATTCTCTTTGGTGATAAGAGAACAGCTGCCAACAGCAAGAGCAGGGATGGCATTTGGGTTTTTTCCTGCTGTGTGAGCCCTTGCAGTCAGCAGAGCCGCCCTGTGCACACAATGGAGAAGGCACCTCTCCTGCCCAGCCCGCTGTCCTGCTGCCAATTTAGCAACATCTTTTCCCTCCACGTTAAGCAGATGCACACAAACAATTGTGCAGCCTAATAGAGTCCTGAACTGAAAGAACTGGAAGTAATTAACAAATGGCTTTTTTCTGGATACGTTCTGAAGGTGGAAGTGGTGTAGGGACAATAAAGGAATTTTTTTGAGAACTTAAGGGATTTTCAGGGAAAGCGAGATGCTGCTTTGGAAAGATTCTTAACCATGTGGGGTGGTGTTTCCTAGCACAAGAGTCTGCTTCCAGTGAAATTGGTAGAGGAGAAAAAATTGGTAGAGGAAAAAATTTCTGTGGAGGAAACTCCTTTCCATGGAGTCCTGAATTTTAGGCGCATCGGTTTTGGGTTTTTTGTTTTTCATATTTAAAGGTCTCTCTAACTCCAGCCTGCCTATGAAATTTTATCACAGCTGGAATTCATGCCACAGCAGAAGGCATTTTGAGACCAATTATTTTGACTAGAGAGGTTTTGCTTCTCCTGTTGCGGTAAGTTTAGCTGATGTATTTATAATGCGGGTGAAGCTCCAGGCACTGTGGACAGCTTTGGCCCATAAGGTAATTTTGGAGAAGTACGTTGTTTGGGACCTTGCTAAAGAAAGAACCAGACCGTTCCTGCGGAAGTCCGAGGCTCCCCTCATCTGGGTGGAGTTTGACAGCAAATTTACCGAAGGCGATCGTGTCTCTGAGGCACTTCTGTAAAGCCATCCTGTGCGTTTTGCTGTAAAGCCTCCCTGGTGCTGATGGATATCTCCAGCTATTTGAATGTTGTTGTAAGTAAGACCACAGACACATGTTCTCATTTGGTTCTGATGAGGAGTTCTACGCTGAAATCAGTTGGACCTTTTCTGAAACTCCTTCCAAACCTTTAGTATGCTTTTTAATCTGATCTATGAAGCACTGCTTTAATCCCGAACAAGGCCTGGGTATTGACATTTGGGATCATCTCGCTGCACTTCCTTTTGGCTTGTTTTTTTGTCATCTGCCAAGGGGAACACATGCAAATCATGTTTTTTTCCTGTCTGTGTTGCTAAATGCCACAATCTCTGCTAAGTAGCAGTGGTATCGTTTGAGAATATGATTGCCTTGCCTCCAAAAATGCTCCAGGAAGATCCAGGAAATGGGGAGGAAATTCTTGTCTTGTTCAGCTCACTGCACCGTGGATATTGTCACCTGCCTGCCAGACTGGGGTTTTCCCCTTGCTACTCAGTTTGTCTTCAGACAGGTTTTCCTCAGTTGTTTCGATTACTAAAATTGGAATTCCATGATCTTCTGAAGATACACAGATTATCTTCCCTCTCTTATCCTCATTCTCTGTCTGGCTTCATTAAGGCATGGAAACTTTTAAGTGCCAAGGAGAAGGCTGTGTATTAGGAAGTGCTGGGAAGTCAGTGAAGAACCAAGTACAGTATAATAAGTCCTGCAATTGCTTTTAATCCCTTACTTTGTAATGTCTTGTGTTTGTTTGTCTACTTTTCATGCCAGTAGATACCCCAGTCCCATCTCCATGTGGGCCTGAGAGACCTGGAATGCTCCTTTTCAGCTATTACTTGGACTAAAAATTCTCTGCACGGAAGAGAGGGAAGAGAATTGGTAACCTGCTTTCCTACCTAATTTTTCCCTTTTTTCATCAAATTATTTGACCATTTCATCTATTAATTCCACATATTTAATCTAATGTGTTGATTTTTTTAAGCTGTCAAACATAAAGCAAGGTCCACAGAAGATTGTTTCCCAGTCTTAGAAGCATCTGTTGGAATTTTCCTCTGTTCTCCAGCTGCACCCTCCTTGCCATTTCCTCTCACAAACCATGCTGTGTACTGTATCTCATCAGTCATACAAAAGTCACCAGCATGTCCCACAAGTGGCTGCAGAGCACTTGGATTTGACCAGTCTCGAGAATCCTGTTCTCCTTCTGCTCCTCCTTTCTCTGTGACTTTGGAATGACAGTAACCAGTGTTCTGGGAAAAATGAGGCAATGATTAAACTCCCTGTCTGTGCTGTGCACATTGAGCTGTGAGGAGTTAGAATTCTGCTACCCTTGCCCAAAGCCCATCTTGATTCTGTTTTCTGTTTTCCTACAGTCTGCTGAGCTGATGGATGCCTTCTGACGGTGTTCTGCCGTTGGAGTGACTGCTGGATTGAAAGCTTTGTGCTCCGCAGAAGACACAGTCCTGGAGCCGCAGTGGTGTCAACCTGTGCTGTGTCACTGGGAAGTGATCTTACCAATATGTGAAGTATGCTCTTCCCCTGCTGAGATCTGATTCCTGCCGACATGCCGAATGGCGGGAGTGACTCCTGAAAGCCTGCAGGTGATCCGTGCTGCCAGGGAGGGGTTTGGAGTGGGAATCCGAGAGCAGCGTGGGGATGTGGAGCTGTTCGCAGCTCCCTTGCCTTTCCTAGAGCCATGTGTCACGGGGAGCCATCGGGCTTGGCTACTCTGGGTATTCCTGGCAAGTTGGAACCTTTTTCGGCAGCCTCGCAAGGAGTTGAATGGCCGCAGATGCTTTCTCCTGACTGGAGCTGGGAGTTTGAAGGGCAGCTGAATTTGCTAATGTTGGTGCTTTGATGCAGAGTGTGAGAAATGGTGATGAGGCATGAGGCAGAACAGCTTGCTCAATTGCTGCTGGAGTGACTCCGCAGTGCTGACAGTAGTTAAAAACATGGCTTTGGTGCATAGGCTTAGTTAATATATAGAACTTGGAAGGCGGCTCGGAACAGCTACGGGCAATGGCCACGGGCTCTCTCTCTCTGTCTCTTTAATGGAGTCGCTTCCCTGCCCAGAACTGCGCTTTAATTTTCAGTCTCTTTAGGGTCATTAGAGAAGACTGACATTTTGGGAACATTTGTACAGTACAAGTATGAATAACAGTATCCATGCTTTTTCCTGCAAGGGGATGTGCAATGAGGTCAGGGTTATTTTCCTGGTTGTTAGCAGTGGTGACATTTTTGTTGCAAGTATAAAACACGGTGTTCTTTTTGCTGGAGAGTCAGTGCAAAGCAAAGACTCAGCTGGGACTAGAACCAGGACATAGTGGACAGGCTGTGCTTTCTTGGGACCACAGGACATGATTGGGTTAACTTCCCAGAAGAACCTCTCCTGCAGTAGGAAAGTGACTTTAACAGCTTGGCCCTCTCTTCTGCACATCAAGTAGGAAGAGCAGGTAGCTGCCACCTGTGAGAAGTCTGGCTGGGCCTGACGGGACAAAGACCACACTGAATGTGGCTGGCACCTCACATCCGAGGACCTGCCACCCTGCTTGTATTCAGGCAGTCCGGCCTGCCCTCATCCTCACCTCCTTGGCTATCCAGAAGCTGTGTCAGTGGTTCGGCAAGAGAGACCTCCTGCCTGGCCTCGTTGGTCATGGTGCTGCAGGAAGCAAAATCCCAACGGAAGCATGGGTTGCAGGCAGCTGGGAAGGGATCACCTGTGGTGTTCCTCAGGTCACGGAGAGACCTGCCACTGCCAGCCGGTGTGAGAGGGAGCTGCAGGATGGGCAGTGACAACCCGGCAGAACAGATGACCTTGACTGCACATCCATCTCTTCATATCTAAGTCCTTTCAACTCTGTCAGAGCTTTTCAGATGATTTTCTCAATTAATGATTGATGTGCTGTTTCTAAGGTGGGATGAGATAGGGAACTCAGTCACTCATGTTGGCGATTGGTCCCTCCGTGGGTGATCCCACTGACTTCAGTGGGAGTACTCGCTGGGGAGGAAGATTCACCCAGAACAAGGGGGATCCTTCCTGTGCAGTACCCGCAGCTCTCCTTACACAGTGCAGGCGAGGGAATGGTTGAAGAGACAGAAATCTCGGGTTTTTTGTTTAGCCTCAAAGTATTCATCCTTGTATTCTCCAGGTTAAGACATGCATCAGCTCATGAAGTGGATGCCAAATGCCCCTGGAGTTGCCGAAAGAATATTTATCAACATTTCTCTCTTCACCACATTTCATTAAAAAAAAAAAACCAAAACAAAAAACCACAAAAAACCCCTACTAAAACCTGCAGCCTCATTATTATTTCAGTGTAACTTGTGCCATGAGGAGATCAAGCAAGCATGTCAGTGTGTGACTGTCAGCGTGAAGAGACCAACTGTGGCTCTGTGTGTCAGTGAGTTCTGGGCATGCTACATCAGGGGCACTGGTGAGTTTCTTTCAGGCTGCTGGAATGCTTTTTTGGTTTTTTTTTGTTTGAGGGTTTTGTTTGTTTGCTTGTTTGTTTGTTTGAGGTTTTTTGATGGACTAATAAGTTATTAGGATGTGGACTTGTCAAACAGGCTTGCCAGGTTTTCAGCAGGCATCCCAAGTGGACTCCCTAAAAAAGGGCTGGCACTGCATCACATGGAATGACCGATGATATGTCATATATTTTTAATGGGCAAAATGTTTTAATAAACATTCTCCCTCCTAAAATACAGGATTTTAAAATAGGTTTTAGCCTTGAGCGATGTAGCTACCCAGCTGTGAATTTTATAAGGCAACAATCTCCAGACCATTAGATGTTACGACTGATATGCCAGTGATGGCAATAGTAGGTATTTCCAGACATTAAAAAAGTTTCCAGTAGCAGTTAAAGGAAGTATGGCTCTACTTGAAAGATTTTCTCAGCTCAAAATTAAAGCAGTTTAATAAAATTATAAAGTCAGCCTTGTACTGGCTTCTAGTGAGCTGCAAGTTCTGCGTATTGAAGCCATGCTGATTGCTGTATCTGACAGCTTTAATCCCTTTTGAACATCAACATTATTTTTCTTTTCGAGTGATTTCTACATCCTTAACTACTCAAAATTCAGCTGAAAGGTTGCACAGTGGGGCAGATGAGACCCCAATGAGATGAGACTGATCTACCACAATTGTCTTGGTTCTTAGGAAAAGCCTGCTTGGGTTGTTTGGTTTTTTTTTTTTTTCTGGGTTGCAGCAGTTACCTTGTTTTATTTAGAAGTGTTTGGGACCAAGTCTCAAGTTGAAAGGTGATCCAGTGATCCCTCTTTGGGCAACCCAAGTCCCTCCTGTAGAGTAACTTCTGTGCAGTGATCATTAGATCATGTAACCTGTTGGAGATCTGTTCTCCTCAGCCTAAAGCTACTAGCAAGTCAAACACTGTCCCTCTTGAAAGTGTCACACCTCTTATTCACCACAGAGAGTGAAATCTGAGTGTTTGTGTGTGTCTGAAAGAGAGAGCTGACAGACGTGAGCTTCTGCTCTTTGTTGTTCTTTCTTGCTTCCTCTGTGAGCAGTAGTGATCCTTCACTTACACACGGGATAAGAGAGTTTATAAAGTTGAAAACAAGTGTTGCCATTTATGGGCTCTTTGCTGTCTAGGGTGGGATAAAGCAGATGTGGTTTTTGTGATTACTTTGAATTTAAGTTTGGCACTCGGGCATTTACTTACTTTACGGAAAATCTCATTTTTTCAAACCAAAGGTATTGGTTAAAATTCCAGTAGTCATTCAGAAATTCTGCACAAAGGTATCCTTTTAGTAGTTTAAAATTAGTTTCAAGCTGTAGAAGGTGACAGCAGGCTTTCTGTCATGTTCCTGTAGGACAGAAATAGAAGCACAAACACGGCTTGAAAAATCTGACGAGACCTGATACTAGGGTGGTGTTAATCCTTTGCAGCCTGCACACTTTCCATCCAGCATTGGTGCTGCCAGCTCTCTGGTGAGCTGATAGAGCTGTAGTGAACACTCCAATGGCTCAGCTGTGTCCTGTCAGGTTTTTTTCTTCTGGTGTCACTAAAAGGTACTCACATTTCTAGCAATGTCGGAAGGAGCTTTTCATTGCTGCTTATGCAGTGATTTGTTTTACCAGCAAATAGGGATTCCATATCATTAGACTTTTCAGATTTGGTATGTCTCTGGTTTTGGTGGCTGAACCAGAAGACTCTCGAAGAGAAGTTAGAAAATTGCTTGTGGAGTTTCACATCTTTTTTGCATTTAGATAGATGGTGGCCTTCCTTCCACAGAGGAATGAGCTGCTGTTACTCCACAGTTTTGGCATTATCTATTGGTGATGGCCAGGGAGAAGAGAACACAGAAGTCCTGGGTGGTGGCTGCTGTAAGGGTAAATGACACCAAGCAGCCTCTGTCCCACTGGGCTTTTCAGTCCAGAAGATCCATCACAACAAAGGAATTAAAATACCTCAGACAGTCACTGAACCAGGTCCCCACTCAGGAGACTATTGGGTTCACCTGGTGGTCTTGTGATGCTCTTAACGAAGCAGTGAAAATAACTTTGCCTGATGCTCTGGTAGAGGGTAAGGCTCTGGAAAGGCACGTCCAGATGTGCCTTTTGGTGTCCATTTCTCTTTCAGGTAATTCCTCTTTCTCATAATTCAGAGCAAGTGACAGCACATCCCCATCTCTGAAGTTCCTGTGGTGACTAAAACTCTCCCAGGGATTTGTGCAGCCTTATCACCTGCACTCCTGAGCAGGCTTAGGGATCTGCAGGAGGGGATTTGGCAGTGAGCAGGATAAAGCCTTCCTGCAGGTTATCTCTTGTGATGATCGTGTTTCCTGACGCTAGCCACGTGTCACTCGCTCCCATACCAGTCCTTTCCCCTGTTCCTCCTGTGATGTCTGTAAGGAGCGGTTAGTTAAATGGCAAATAAATCTGATTCCTCTTGGATGAAAAATCGAGTCAGGTAAGTTGCTGCTTGTTTTGCTTTAACTGCTGTGTCTATTAGGCAGTGATTTCTAGCACTTTCTCCTTGCTGCTGTCACCCCTCATAAACTCCATTCCCAGGGGCCTGACAAACTTGTGTGGCACTGGAGAGCAGCGTGGCCTCCCTGCCGCGGGAGGGTATTCCTGCCCCAGCTGCCCGGCCTTCTCCCTGGAACTTGGGGCCGGGGGAGAGCTGCAGAGCCGGATGCTCTGCTCTGGCATTGCAGGGAGAGCCACAGGGGGTGGTGGGTGGGGAGCAGAGGGCTGTGGTGGGGAGGAGAGGCTGGGGTTCTGCCTCTGCCCCTTTAGTGCCCAACCCAGCCAGGGGTGGAGGGGAAGCGGGAAGAGGCAGCACAGTGACCTCATTCCATGTTCCTCTGTGTGCCAGGTGTCCTTGCAGGCTGAGAAGAGCCCTTTGGTCATGAGGACAGGGGCAGAGGGACCCCGTGTGTGTGGTAAGTGTCATCAGCGACCATCTCCTCCTCCCCAGCACGCCGAGAAGAGACAGGTAATTGGCTTCCTCCCCAGGGGAAGAGGAGCTGTGGCAGCCCGTCCGTTCCGTGCTGCGTTACAGCACGTGGACCCCCAATCTCCAGGTGCCCCCGGGAAGCGCCGCCGCGATAGCGGGAGGGCAGCGCCGCACGCGCAGCACAACGCTGGCACGGCCTGCGCAGGGATCTGGTTAAGTCTTGAAAGACTTTGTGGGTTATGACATTCCCCTAAATGTGCTGAGCTTTCTTTAACCTTTCATAAAACATTGTGATCTTTATGGACTGTATCATATTGTGCAGTAATGTGCTTTATTGTCCACAGAATAAGCTTTTCTTAAAGATAATTGGAAAGCTGGAAATGGCTGCTATCGGCTGATTTTTTTTTTTTTAATACATTATTTCTGAAATGGGCCTGGTGTAATAATGACCCTATCTGTTCAAGATTTAAGATTTGTCTTGGCAGAGAAAATTGATCCATTTCACCTTTGTCTAATGGAAATTTTTATCTGGGATTATCTGTTTATGTAAATGAATGTTCCTCTGAAAAGAGAACTTGAGGGGGCTGTAAATCTCAGTGACACTTTAGTTTCATGGGGGGAAAATTGGAAAGGATTCTAGTATTTATCTGACTGAAATTGGTTATAAAAACAAAATTATCTTCGTGTACCTGCTGCATCTGATGTTTCCTGGAATTTCATTACCTTTTTGAATAATGCAGCATCGCACTATATACAGGATTCACTGTGATTAGCCCCGAAATTGTTGGGGGGGGGGTGTTTGCCAGCACTGTAATTATCAGGAAAAGGCAGTGTGTTTGGGGCAGTGGGATTCTGATTCCTGCCCTAATGGGTACCAATTAGCACAGTCACATTATTCAGAGGCTCTGAGGAGAGCAGGGGATATAAACCACATGACTGTTTTTCCTTACAAGTTATGTGGGGCTTTTTTAAACTGAGGAGTGAACCTAATTACAGAGGAAAATGTCTTCGGGTAATCAGCTTTTGTTTACAGTTTGCAGAACAGGACTGTGAATGTAGCATTTAAACTAATATTTTAAACATCATCTTTAAAAGCAGTTTTGCCGTTAAAGAGACAGCCTAGGTTTTTTTTGCCAAGTTTCCTCTTGAGCTCTAGATGGCACATCCTGGCCAGGCTAGATCGTGGCTGGGATTGCCATACCAAACACAACGTCTGGCTTGTGCCTGCCAACCGTTCAAATGTTTGTCTAAGATTGCTGCTGGAAGTACTGCCTCTTCTCTGGCACTCCATGGCACTGACCAGGCATGGAAAGCAGGGGTGATGGACCTACTGCTGTATTTAAAGAGCTGCTATGCAAGAAGATGCAAGTTTTGGGATTGTTTTAAAATTAACCAAGATGAAAACCCCATGTATTTTCATATGAAGCAAGGCTACTTTGTACACATCTGATCATTGCCCTCTGTGGCAAACTGAAAAGGATTTTGTAGGTATAACGACGTGATAGTGTCCTTTGTCCATGCCCAGAGGGAGCATACGCACACAGAACAGTACACATCGGACATAAACATGCATGTAACAGGTGAAACTTCCGGTTGCTATTGCTTAGCATGGAATTCCTGCTCATCTGGAGCAGGAGAAAAGTGGTTTGCATCTAGGAGCCGTCAAAGAATGCACTTCAAGGTACAAAACAATGCCCCACATTAGTGCATCTAATTAAGTGGCCTAATCTTCAAGCGTCTTTCAAAGCTTCTGGTTGCCCAGAGCTTTCTGAAATCAGCCCCCTAGCCGAGCTGCCCAAGTGGAGGATAGGAGCCTGGTTTGAGAGGTGGATCATCCGAGTCTTCCTGGGCTGATTGCAATGGGAATTATGCCTCAGGCTCTAACGAGGAGGCGATTTCCCCTCTGCGGTTAAAAATCACGGCTCTAAATGATGCTGTGCAGAGGCGCCCCAAGACTTCTTCAGCCTAACACAACAGTTAGCACTGAAAGTATTTTTAAAAAACTATTGTAAGCTGAAAATCAGCACTTAACTGTGGCTTTCACTCTGTTATAGTTGCAGGTCTTAATGTTGTGCAATTTATTTCCATAAAACTTCAGACAGCAATGTTCTCTGCCCAAGTTCTTTACTTTTGTGACTTTCTGCTCCACGTTTCAGGCAGTCATTTCAGTGGGAAATATACATTATTACCAGCTCATTAAATCCAAAATAAATGAAGTGGAAAATTACAGAACTCCATGGATTACAGTGCACCCAACTCAAAATAGAAGTGTGTGATTAAAAACAAAATGGTCTGCATTTTAAAAATGGATTAATAGTTTTGGGCCCAGCTGGCAAAATATCACATGAAATGTGTTTTCAGACTAGGAGTAATGTAAAATAAATGTCACTAACAGTGCTCAAGGTGGGCCTCTACAAGCACAGGATTTTGCAATATACAGGCTCAAGAAAAAAAAAAAAGATATGTTTGTATTATAAAGGACTGAAATACAGGAGAGGCACATGAACAACGTAGGGAGGAGGACAAGGCTTTGCTTTGCCTCAGCTGAAGTGTAAAAGCACTTGTAATTCTTGCAGAACTGGAGCATGGCTAGGCTTTACTGCCTTGCTTGTTTCCTTTGAAGGTAACAGTGATGATAACCGTGAAAAATAGCCACAATTACACTCCTAGGCAAAAGAATAACACCAAATACATTCCTAGACAAAATCCTCGGGGCTTGAGAACAGTTTGGTTGGCAGCATCAACAGCCCAGCATTAGGTAGCATTGTACAATTAAATTACCTCCTCCTTGCAGCACAGGCAGTTTGAAAGAGGTGAGTGTATGTACGAACATTTGTGTCTTTAATCTCTGCTGTTTAACTCATCTCCCCTGGTCTGGGTCCAGTTTCACTAGAGGTTAAGAGAAATGAGACTGAATGAGCAGCGAAACAGGTCTTTTTATCTCGTGTTGCTATTTAGCAGTGAAGTAGAAAACGAAGAGCTAGGAACGAGGCAACGCGAGAAAAGACAGGTAGGTATTTTGCAACAGAAATGAAAGTGGATTTCCTCGTGGCATTTTACCAGATCTTCCAGGGTTTGGAACTATTCCTAGGTTCCCAAGTCTTATTGTTCCTCATAAGGTGCGGAAGAAGAGAACATTTTGCAAAGTCTGGCATAAAGTATGTTAAACACTAAAGGAAGAATCAAGTCTGCATAGTTAAAAACTCAGCAGGACTTTTTTCCTGGTTTGTCCTACAATAGTTTTTAACTGCTGCTCTTGGGCTGTGCTTTGTGTGCGAGCCAGACCTGGAGAAAGGGACTTTTGGCTGCACAGTGGACAGTTTGCAGGTTCAGAATCGGGGTTTCCTTACTTGTGTTGAATTTAATGTCTGTTTGGCTTGTGTGGCAGAGCACAGCAACCCTGCATCCCTGCCTCTGTTCCGCAGCCTCCAAGAGCTGTTCCACACAATGGAGAAGGGAGGAAGGGAAAAAAAAAAGGGCCATCTGTAGCTGCAGATGGGGATTTGTGGACGGGGTACAAGTTGCAGTCACTGACTAAGCAGAGATGCCCAAAATATGTCACCCAAATTGACCAATCAGGCTGGGAAGGGGAGCATTAGCCTGTTTGGATGCGTGGTCGGACAGACCCACCCCAGCAACTGTGCAGCGCACGCAGGCAGCCAGGCACTCCATCAGCTTCCTGCTGCGCTCCGCAGCCAGAGAGATGAGCTGCTTTTACCTGGCAGCTTGGCTCAGACCTCCTCCCACTAGCAGGTGTCATTGGGCTTCTTCAGGACATGTTGCAAGAAATCTTTTCTTTTCCTTTTAATGTGTAGCGTTTTTTAAGGGATGATGTGAGACCTTTTACACTGTTGGTGAGTTCTGAGATGCAGTTTGGTGACCAAGTGCTGTGATGCTGCAGTTGGTGAATGAATTATGTTTTGTTTGGCCAGGTGACAGCTAGACTTGCTCCAATTACCTAGACTTCTATTTTGTTCTAGGAGATGACAAATCCCCCACAATGCTGCATTTATTGGGGAGATTAATTCTAAGGAGAAATGCTCCTCTGTCCTGTTCTTGGAGAAAGATTTTCTGAGGGTGGAAGCCACATGCATTCCTGTACACCACATCAGCTCAGTATTATAGCAAGCTGTTGAACCTTTTCTTTGCATTCCCTTCCAAAAGAGCTCATCAAACCCAGCCTGCTGTCCATAGAAGTTTTTTTGTTTTTTTTTTTTATTTCTATTGAGTGTTCCAGGTTGCTGTTGTCCTACTTCAGGAGATGGAAGTGCTGCAGAGCTGGGAGGCAGTGGTTTGGCAGAGCTTTCTCTCAAAGCAGGCTGGCCAGTGCTGAAGGGACAAGTGGGTTCCCTGCACACTGAGGGACTGCTGTGGATGGGCAGCTGGAAATTAGGTAAGAGGAAGACTTAACTGTGGCAGTATGAGTCCTCTGTGTGAGGAAAACCTCAGTGAGGGTGATGAGCTCATGGAGTGGTCTCTGAGGTGGAAATTTTGCAACTAGGATCTTTTAAAGCCAGGGAATTTTCCATGAGGATCAGACAGTCATCCATTAGCACATCTTTCATGCTGATACGCTTGCCATAGCTTATGCTCATGTCAAAAAAGCCAAGCTGTGTTCCCTCAGAGGATGTTTTGAGGAGGCCATTGGGTCCTGTCCAGACTTGCAGGACAGGAGGTGGAACAAGGCTTTTATCTGTGAAGACCACTGTGTAGGGTTGTTGGTTGGTCACTTAATTAAATTATGTGTCAGCTGGTCATCTCTAGCCAAGCCTGATGGCAGCCCTGTCAGTTCTGCAGTGAGGGATTTGCATCTACTGGAATGGAGTAGCTCTAGACCTCCAGGAGCACAGCTGAGGTCACAGATGCTCTGGGCAGGCCATAAAACACAGTGACTTGTATGGCCGGTCCAATGCACTGCTCGTTGCTGAGTCGCCAGGAGGACTTTTGGGGTGTCAGTGTATGCTGCCTTTCCTAGTGAGCTCTTGAGATCACTATAAGAATTGGTGTGGAGCGGAGAGGGGGAGCAGTGCAACTGCTTTGGCTGCCTTTCCTTGGAAGCAGTGGCAGACAGGTGCCAGATGCAGCTGTAAAGCAGGAGCAAGGGGAGGTTTGGCCACAGGCTCGGGGTCCCTCAGAGCAGCTTTCCTTCAGCTGGGGGCTGAGATTCAAACTGCCATGGCCACTGCTGAAGGTGCATTTGGGGTTTCACACCTCAGCTGGCAGGCTGCACTTAGGCATACTGCATTTTTTTGCCAAGTACCCAGAGCCAGGTTTTATTTTGGAGAGGGCAGTTGTGACTGTGGCGGTTCAGCCTCGCAAGCATTTTCTTCATCTGTGTTTCATGACACTTGTTCTTTGAAATGGGCCTGGTGTTTTGTGAGCTGTAAAGTGTGGTGAGCCTGCTTACGCAGGACTGCAGAGCAACAAGCCTCCTTGTAATGCCTTTCAGGATGGCTCCATTATAAACGGTGTCACTGAAAATATTCCCTTTTACTTAGGGGGCAAGTATAGTCTGCTTCACAAATCATCCAGATAAAAGCTGTATGCACAGAGGGTAGCATTTTCGTTAAGGTATGGCATCTTTCTTTGTTAACTTTAAAATAAAACCCATCCACTCTTCCTTCTTTGGGGAGCTGGCACAGGAGGCTGGTGGGGGTTCCTGGCTGCTCCCATGTTTGACAGCAGAAGTGTCTGTGTTTCTGTGGTTAGAAACAAAACTGTAAGTGTGACCTGGAGTCATTAAAACTTTATTCCTCAGTAATGTAAGAGCAGTAAAAAGAGAAGCTCAGGTACCAGTGTGCATGGCAAAACAGGGCACGGTGGCAGTGCCTTTAGTTGTGTTGGTGTTGCTGTCTGAACACTGAGAATGAGGGCCTTAACTGAAATGCATGTCAGGGTTGTCGGGCGGCTCTCGCCTTTCCTTTCCTGGAGGCTTTTCTGTTTTCACAGGACCTGTGATTCCTGAGAGCTGGCACACAGCTGTCACGAAGCTGTCTGCCTGCCCCAGCTGTGTTTGGCCCTGCTGTCCATTCTTCACACGCTGACTGGAAGTGGAGGTTCTTCCTCCCAGCCCCGCTCTGACTCTAGCTCCCTGCAGTCACTACGTGTCTTTGCCTCTCTGCAAACTTTGGCTGTGGGCCCTGTTCTACATCCAGCCAAAGGCTGCATCAGCTTCTGGGTGTTGCTGTCCCCTCCCACTCTTTCCTTCTTCTTTGCTCCTCGCTCCAAGTTCCCCGACCCTGTGCTTTCCCCACACCTCCTCCAAATCCCTCCTCCGCTTTCTCCCCCCCGCCCCTCCTTCACCCAACAAAGTCTTAGGTTCTTCCCGCTTGTAATTTGTCGCTAATCAGCTGTCAGTGTCGGAGCAATGATGAGAGGTTCATCTCTTGCTGAGGGTAATGGCCTTAAAAGTCACCGAGTCAATGTCAATGGGATCGCTCCAATTCAATCAGAGCCCTGGATGAGGAATGGCCCCCGCTGACATTAGCACTCATTTTGAGCCCAAGCATCTGGGCCCTAGTAAATAACCATCAGTGGGTGGGTCCGGGGGACAGGTCATTAGCCCCACGAAAAATAAATATCGTTTCCCTTGATGGCTGCGAGTAATTTAGCTCAGACGAGGAAATTTCACCCTAGATTAAGTATGATGAGCCAATATCAGTCAGAGGAGGCCAAACAGTGAGAGCTTGATGAGATAGAGGGAAATTTATATGCAGCTGGCTGAATGCAAGATGAGTTTAAAGAAATGATGTTCGCTTCTGCTCCTTGTCTATGTGCAATGCTAGGCACTGTGTTCCCGTGGCTGACACCCCTTCTCCACACCCTTGGGGCTCCCCCAGCCCACAGGCACACGTCTGTGGGCTGCAAGGCCCACCCAGTGCCATCCCTGCCCTCCCCCTGCTCTCGAGGCTCAGGTGCCGACGGCTTTTGCAAGCGCTGCCTCGGAGCCGGAGCGGCAGCGGCTGCTGTGGAGGCCGTGCCGTGGCCGTGGGCTGCTTGCCCGTTCCAAGACACCGAGGGGCTCCGTGGCGCCGGAGGCCCTCGGGGCCAGCGCCTGCTCCTTCCCTTCCTGCCTCCCTCTGCGTGTTTTCCTCTGTGTGCTTTTTGTGTTTGTTACTTATTTAACCCATCAATCCTGCACAGGATACGCTCGGCAGCTATTAATTCCACCCCTCCAGCCCCTCTTTATTGGGAGCACACACTGGGAGTTGTGTTTTATGCCTGCTGGAAACAGTAAGCAGACAGCTTCTCTACTTCATTGGCCCAGCTCAGTGTCCTGGAGCTGTGGCTGGAGGCTGGCTGGGGTCTGTCCCCCAGCTGTGGCTCAGAATACAGATCAGGCACGCTGCAGTAACCCGTGCAGCTCTCCCTCCTTGCCAGGCTTTTCAGACAGACCCCAGGGGGAATGGGGCAGGAGTACAGGGTGAGCCTCATGAGCTGGAATGCCAGAGGAAAACCAAAGCAGGACAAGAGCAGACGGAAACCAACAGAAGGCACGTGCAGAAGCAGGTTATTGTGCAGAGGCATGAAGAGGGAATTAGGAGTGGAAGGAAGCAAGAGGCCTTCTACAGCTAGTGCAGGATTTGGCTGTCTCTTGGAGGCCAGTTTCTTTGTGTTAGAGCTCATAAACTGTGCTAAGAACAGAATTCAGACTAATTGTGTGATATAGTTCGGTGTCTTTTTCCTAGATTTTCACCTACCTGGTGCATTTCCTTGTGCCTGAATGGTTGTCTGAATTCACTTACGTTTTCTGTTGACCTGGTAAAATATGTCAGCCAGGAAAGACCAAGTATTTAACTTGTTTGACAGAGAAAAAAGGAAAAGGTGGAAATCTGCTGGTACTTTTTGATATAGATTGGAAGTAAGTATTTAATTCTGGAAAATGTTCTGAGAGCTAAGCTTTTTATCCCAAAGCAATGTAAAAACCTGTCCATCTCTTTGTCTGTCTATTTTTCTTTCTATCTGACTGTTAATATATTTATTTTTAAATACTGGAAAATCCTGAGGCGTAAAAAACCAGAATTTCTCCTGGTGATGTGATACTGTTAGCTGGAGAGCGAGGCTGCTCATTGTGGACGGAGTGGAGATGATTTTTTTTCATGGAGGTGAAGCAGTAAAGCCAACAAAAGTAACTGCAGTGACTGACCTGGTGTTTTCAAAGGTGTGAAAATCTTTGTGTCCTTCTAACAGAACACAGAGGACATGGTTTTGACATACAGAGGTTCTTGGTGATGGAGTGAAGGTGAGCCTCTCTCCTAATCTAGTGCTTGTTTTGCACGTTCTTTGCCCCATCTCTTGAACTTCTCCAGTTCTTGGTGTAACAGAGCTGCAGATTCTGTTCCTATCACAGTAAAAAATATTAATAATAAAATTATGTGTAGTTTATATACAATAGCTTTTTCCCACCCTTGTCCCTGTTTTGAAAAAAAATTGGTTGACAGGACATCGTGGGCCTGAGCACAGATCCCTTTGGAGGGTGAGGGTCTGTGTTTGGAATGACTGACACCACCTCTGTCTGTCCCTGGGGTGGGTCTGGCTGTGCCTGGGGTGGGTGGTAGCTCTGTGGCCTCTCCCGCAGGCAGGAGCAGTGCCCTGCAGGTAGAGGTGTGGCTGTCAGCTCTCAAACGGGCCAAAATTGTACCTTCTCTGCAGCAGGATATGTGTAGCAGAATTCGGAGTTCTTTGCTGCATTTTCCTACCACAAATGGACTTTTCCTTACTATTGGCTCTTGCTGGGGTGTTTCAATCTTAAATATCTTTTTTGTCTTGTGCATTAAGTTCCAGCAAACCCTGATGGGCTAAATTCTGACCTGTGTAAGCAGGTGTAAAGTTAGCAGAGTTACAGCCCCTTGGGCTAACCCTGCCTTTAGCCCTGGGCCCGCCCTGCTGCCTCGCCAAAGCAGAAATTGATATTTCCTTTTTTTTCCCTTCCCCCCCCTTTTTTTCCCCCTTTTTTCCCCCTTTTTTTCCTGCTGCGTGATCATTCTCTCTGACACAGTATCTGTCTCCTGATCTCATGTGTTGGTGCATGAGCAAATTGATGAGCAAACCATTGACAAAGTCCTGATGGTGGAGGGGCTGATGATGAATTGAGGGCCATTACAGCAGGTATTGTGCACGTTCTACCAGCTGACACGGAACTTCCCTCCTAATGCCAGTTTCCTTCTGTCTGGGAAACGGATTGGATGCCGGCTTCTCCCAATTAAAGCCAGTGAGGTCATATACATCCTAATTACAGGCTAGCCTTTTGTGTCTAAATGTGACAGACATGTGCTTGGGAAATTGCTTTTAATGCCTAAATAAACATGATGAACTCCGTGGCAGATTTGAATCGCAATTGGAAGTGCTCAGCCTCTGGAGTGCTGGGCTGACGTGGTGACAGCCACTTGTGCTGCTGACCCCTGCTTGGGATCTTTGTTCCTGGCACAGCACTGCCACTGTGTGTGGGGCCCTCACTCACCCTTTCCCTCGCTCTGGACAGGACTGTTTCACAAACGTGTGCAGCAGAATGGCTCAGGAGAGCAGCCCAGCTCTCCTGTAAGAGGAGGAGAGGACTGGGATAGAGACAAATTGAGTTTACACTAGCAGCAGGGGCGGATGAACAAGCAGGTCTAAGACAATTCCACAGTACAACACGGGATGGTTAAACAGAGACTTGGAGTACTCCTGAGAAATCACAAGTGACTGCCGTCACCACTCAGGCTGGGGGATGTCTCCACATGGGCAAATTCTGCTCCCAGGTGCTTAGGGAGAAATCTGGACTGTTTCCAGACAAGCAAAACCAGTCACTCCTTGTTCAGACCACAGGCATAATGTTGCCCCCCTGCATTAAAACTTTCAACCCAAGGGGATAAGATCTATATAGATATTCAAGGAGAATCTTTTGGGGATATATGCATGTTAAATAATGCACTTAACGCTGGACCAAAGGCAATGTAAGTGTTGTGCTTTATTTGACACCAGAGGCAAAGTGCTCCATTTCTCAGGCAGCTTGCTCTTCCTTGCATATGTATTAGTTTCTATTGGTAGTATTCCCTGCAGGATTGTTTAAACTGGCTAAAGCCTCGCTTGCTATTTCCCTGTATTTTATAATGGTTGGCAATACTCAGTGCTCACCAGCAGTCACACATGCCTGCTGTGCCTGGCTCTGCTTGTTTGTTCCCTAGGGGAAAGCCTGTGTCTATGTCTGAAGGTTGGAGCCAGAGCAAGGAAACTCGGATTGTCTGTGAAAATCAGTAACCCTGTTCATGGTGTCCAGAATAGTGGTGCTGTTGCAGAATGAGTATGGAGGAGTGGTGACCATAGGCACATCGTGTCCTTGAGCTCTCATGATCTCTGGTCACAGGCACTTAGGTGTGGTCCAGGCTGTAGTGTGATAGGAGACGTGCTTGGGGGGATGTGCCTTGCTATTGTACCACCTGAGCTCTCTGAACCAGGTTAGACTGACATTCCACAAAGTCCTGAAGCTTTACCTTGAAGAAGCTGTGCAGTCTCATTGGATCCCTTCAAACCAGGTCCCAGGCACAGGCCGGTGCTCTGACCATGTGTGTGTTGGAAGGGAACCTGAGCATATACTTGTCTCCCAACCTGATTTTCCAGCAACGTCTCTTTCTCAGTGTGCAGATGCCATCAGTGATGTCACTAGAATGACACAAGTACCTTGAGTTAAACATCAACGAAAGCATTTTTGTCACAGCAGGATGGGGGAAAGGTTTTGGGGTTTTAAAGTGTGAAGAACATCTCCAAAAGCCAAGGGTTTCTGTCAGGTCACAGCCCATTAAAAAATCTTTAAGGACAAAGGACTTCATTTAAGGAGTGTGTTGTTTATCTTGCCTTCTAAGCCATGCTTAGATCAGGAAAGGCTTGGGTCAGGAAGGTGGGTATTGATGATGGCTTATATCTCTAATTTTTAGCGTCCAGTTGCCACGTGAGCCTTCAGGACTGTACCCTGTTTGACGGGTGCCGTATATTTGCTGGCTTTAGATAACAATCTAACCAAGCCTTCTGTTGCTCAGAAGTAAGCAGCCTTCCCTCGAGATGGGAGAGAGAGGTTTTGAAATCAGTGCGGTTGGTAGTGCCCCTTTTTTTCCCTGGGATTTGTGGTGCAGGGCAGACTGGGTCCCGGGCTGGCTTAGGCCAGGGATGCCATTCGGGCTGCTTGAAGTGCTGTGGTGAGGCAGGGGCTGGCAGAGCCTGGTTTAGCCTGCTCTCATGGATGAACACAGGGTAACTATGTGCATAAATTGGAATTGCAAGCAGCTCGCTTCAAATGGGTGCTCGAGGTTATGTGCTGGCATAGGCACCCAGCTGGACTGAGACTCGTCCTGACAAGTACTTTCCCATGGAACAGATCAGCATATTTGCCTGTGTGTCATGGCCCAAATCCTTTAATGCTGCCTGAGCAGAGAGTGCTGTCTGCCTGCCCTGTGGTGAGGCGAGCGCCCTGATGCAGGGCCGGAACGATTCCCTTGGCAGGCTGTATTTCCTCCTTTGAACTGACGGGTGTCAAACCCACGGTGGTGTCAAGACAGATGTGAAGTGCTCAGGGCTCGTGGTAATGTATCATGCCCTGTTGTTTTATGTTGATAGCACACTGGCACAATTTACGTCAGCTATTCTGCATTACCTTGAACTGTAAGGCACAGCAGCTGTTGAGTTTATATTTACAGCACTGTAAGTATTTAGGCCATGCTTCTGACAAAGCACACACATATTTCATGATGCTCTGCAGCCTCCTGGGCTCCGACAGACCCTTCGCATAGACGGATGGTGAGGCACTGAGTGAGAGTCAGAGAGGGGTCTGCTCTGAAGATGGGCTGTAAATTGCTGTTGAAGTAAAATGTTTGTTCTCTCCAACATGCAGCCTATTTTCATGATCCTTGCTGGAGCTGAATTGTCTTAAAATGTGTCAGTGCTGTCTCAGATTTGGTTACAGCAGACTGGTCTGCACAAAAGTTACCAGAGAAGTGGAAAGTACACAGTCTGAATGAATTTAATCTTCCTTTTCCCTTTAAGCCTTCCTTTCCTTTTCCCTTCCTTTTAACCCTGCTTTTAAACAGTGCTAAGAGTTAAAAATGTGAATAAAATCTGGGAGCATTCATAGCATGACTAGGTAGGAGCTGTTGTGGAGTCAGAGCTGTGCCTGGATACATTGCTGAATCCCAGCCTCAGCCCAGGTGTGCTGAAGCATGAAATGAAAGCTTTATTACCCCGGGATGTGTGTTATGTCCTGGCACAGGAGACGGCTGTTGGTTGCAGCTCTGCAGAGGTTTTCTGTTCTCTGCAAATGATGTGACATGAACGCCCTTTATTTGGCACAAGGTGGGGATATTAGAGGAATAAAGAAGTCTTGCCAGTAAGAGCTTTATTCCTAGGGTGAGATGTAATAGCATCAACCAATCCATTTTAAATGACCTGGTTGCTGCAGGCATGGGGCCTTCTGGAAGATGAGCGCTGGGGCAGCCACAATAACAGCTCTGAGCTCTCTCTAACTTCTTGGGAGGCTGTGGAAATGCCCTGCAGGTACAGGATGCTCCTGTCTAGGGTGGGTGCGTTCGTCTTAGCAGGAGTGAGAGTAACATTTCCCAGAGAACATGAGAGGTAAGTCTGCCCCGCTGCAGGCTCCTGGTGTGAGCCTGAGGTAGGTCAAAATCCTCAGATGTATTTGCACATTGACTCCCAAGTGATATCCTGAGGCTGAAGTGTCTCGGACAGTCTGGGTCCTGCTCTCTTTGGCTTCACGGATACTTTGCCCTGCCTCATTCAAGATCAATCCAGGCAAACCTGCTCCATCTGCAAAGACTGTTTTTTCCTCCCTCATCAGGGTGTTGTGAGGATAAACACAGCAGAGATTGCCAAGCGCTTATTGATAATAGGAGCCATATAACTACCTGACATGGACATGCTGCTCTTTTGTTCATGTGCCTGGTAAGAAAAGTATTATTTATCCCTGCAGCATCCTCTGAGAATGGAGAGCTCCCTCTGGGCTCCACCTGATGCCTTCAGGCTGATCACTGCTGTCCCTGCCATCATCCTCTACCTTATTCTCACATCCTGTAACCCACCCGTTAGTTCTTTTCTTCACTAGAATTCATTTACAGTGGGCACCACCTCCACCTCGTGCAGAGGACCCATCCCTCTCCCTCTGCAGAGCCCTATTGCACAAAAGCAAGTTCCTGGTAGGAATTTGCTGTTCTTTTTCTGTCCAGATGGCCCTTCCAAGCCCCACTTGACCTTTCATGAACAGGCTCTGGACTCAGAAGCAGGAATTAGCAGGCTTCATCCTCTACTTCACCACAAACTGTGAAGAGCTTGGGCAGGAGGTTGGCTTCAGGGGGAGGCAGTGTATCGGAACACATTGGAAAAGCCACTTCATGCGAGAAAATGCGGGGAAGCAAATGAGTGAGTGCTGTCGTTCCTGGAGCTGGGACTCGCTTTCCAGCAGGGCTGGGGGGGCCCGGAGACCCCCACTGAAACAGAGAACTCCCTCAGGTGTCTGGTGCAAATGTTCATTGCCAGGGGTCCCTTCCTCCTGGAGTGGACATGGGGACACTCCTCGGTCCTGCCTTGTCTGCTGCTTTGGAGTCTGTCCCCAAGAACCGCTTCCCTGGGCCAGGTGGCACTGTGGATGCCCCTTATTGTGGCTGTTTTGTCCATGCCAGCAGTGGCTGTTCGTGATGGCCATGGCAGGGATGGAACCGTGATGGGGAGGGTGGCACTGGCACCTCCAGGCTAAGTGACAAAAGCATACAGCTGAAGTTTTAGCAACAGAGGCCAAACCTGACCTGTGTGTAACAAAATGTGCAGGTTTGGTTGTAACAACAACCTCTTGTGCAGGGGTTGTGTGGTCTGTAAGCGACTCCAGCCTGGTAGGAGTTTGAGACTGGACTCCTTGGAGCATCCCTAAATGGTGGCGGAGAAAAGTCATTATTGGCACTGCCAGCAGTGTGTGGGTGCTGGAGTAGAGTCTACCTGAGAGTAGTTCTACTGAATTAGTGTAATGCTATGTTATGGTTGGGTGTTCATCTGTTTTGTTTCCCTTTTTTCTCTTGTAATGGGTCTTTCAATTCTAGAAAACTAAGACAAAGTCAAAAAGTGTAACAAGTCCTACAGTAGCCTAAAATGCATGGCCACTTGATAGTCCTTTATGCTTCTTGTTCTCTTTGACTCATCTTATTTTTTCCTCTTTTTTTTTTTTTTTGCCTTAGTGACAAAGAAAATATTTAGAGTTTTTAAATATTTAGAAAGTATGATCTGTGTATTTTTATAAAAATAGTCTTTTCGGTCACAGTTACATATTTCAGCCCTGGATCTGTGCTGCGGGGGGCAGTTGGGAGGCAGTTTCTATTTGCTCGTTTCTCTTCTCTTGTTGCAGCAGAGTTTTGGATCCTGCCATATCTAGTTTTCCTCCTCTTGCTTGATGACTGTTCACCTCAGCAAATCTTCATCAGTGCAAAGTTTTGAAATTAACACTTCAGAGCCTACTGTCACTTTTAGGGCATCCAGTTCCAGTGACATATCTGTGAATGCTTGTCACAGTAAACAGCAAGGTTTCCAGTAGGTGTGGGTGTAAATCCCAAATTTGGCCAGTTTTCCCCTAAATCTCTGGGCTGGAATCTGGAATCAGGTGCAATCTGCTTACTAAAGCTGTACCTGCCATTGTTCCCAGGCCGAGGTTTTACCTGAGCAGGTGCTACTAAACTCTGAGGGTTTCAGCCCCTGGCCCTATGCTGGCAGCACTCTCAAAGTTCGGGTTATCAAACACAAGGCAAAGGCTTCAGAGCAGACATTCTAGATTTCCAGTGTCACTCTCAGCAAGGCATGACGGCAGTGCTGCCTGTGTATCAGCTCTAGGAGGAGCGTGCCTGTCCCTGAATCGCTGTCCAATGGAACAGCGAGATCATCCTGTTTGTGAAATGATGGCATTTTAATCCACTGGAAAAAGCAGCTTGAGCTGGCCAAGTTCCTCTTCTTTTTCCCCCTTTTTTTCTCCCCTTTCCAGCTCTCCTTCACTGCAGCCAAACTGTGGCCAGAAGGACTTTGCAGAGTCCAGTTCCACCAATATTCTCTCCAGAACTGAGACATCCTCTGCTTTTTACTTCTGCCAGCAGCAAATTTTGAGGAGTGATTTATAATGTTCAAGGCCTGGGGGCTTTGTAATGGAGACACCGACAGACCCTTAACTGGAGCATTGTGGAATGCAGTGCCAGAATACATTGAATAATATTCGTGAATCTGCCATAATGCTGGATATTATCACTCATTATCATTGTAAGAAAGGGGTGATTAAACTAATAGTTACTGAGAGACATTTCTGGTGACAGGAGGCAATGATGAGAATGAACTGACCTCAGTATACATTTAGAACTGGGAATAATGGGAAGTGGCAGGAAGCCAATAAGTGAACATGGCCCACAGCTTGGATCAATGAATTACTTTTTTTCTGCTTTACAGCAGTACATGGTGTTTAATGAAAAATCAATAGCCCCCTGTAACTCAGGGCCGTAATCAATCGTTTGACCTGAAGCTTTCCCTTTTTTCTTTTTTCCTTTACTCCCTCCCCTCTCAGGGAAGGTGTCCTGGGCTGATGACACAATTCAGTTGCGAGGGGCAGTACTTCACCATGCTCACAGAGGGAAACTGACAAAGCCCTGCTGCAATTTATACCAGCAGCAACATAGATATTTATATGGAAAATCTGGAGATGGACTTGGCCAGCTATTGCTGCTGCCTCTTGCAGAGAAGTCAGAGCCATGCTTATGGCAGGTAGGTCGTGTCATCAGGCCTTAGGCCCCTGGTGCCTGCCAAGGATGTCCAAGGGGGTTATTTGAACATCAGGGAAGGGAGAACATCAGTGTTGGAAGTTGGTGGGAAATCCACCCCTGCCAGCAGTGCCTCTTGACTTAAGAAGAAGGTTCCATAACGCTGGGTGTTGGGGTGTAGTCTGTGATGTATTCCAGGAAGAAGTTGCTGTCTGAGTTTTGCAGTGAAGTTGGAGAGATGTTGCTGGTAATGCTGGTGTCTCTGCAGGGTCTTACTGGGCTGCACTGACAGCAGGTGTGCTGTGGGGCTCATGTATGATTGCTCCTGATTTGCATCAGTGAGGACAGGAAGAAAAATCAGTAATAAACCCCTCGTGCTCTCAGCACGTCCCTGGAAAGGACTGATTTTGGAAGGCTAAGGCTTTAAGAGCTACTTGGCTGGAGGTTTGGTTGGTTGGTTGGTTGGTTTTTGTTGGTTTGTTTGGTTTTGGGTTTTTTGTGTCTTTCATCTCCCTTGCTGGCTCCTTGCTCTAGTCTTGTCACCAGCTACCAGAATCAAAGATGGTCTCCAAGGGAAGGAAATGAAGCATTGACGATGATGAGGACCTGTCTGCTGCAGGATTGTTCCCAACAGTCTGTTCCTGATGGTTTTACTCAGCCGCCTTCTGAACGCCTCAGAGATAAAAGGGCACCTTTTGCCATGGCAAGGCAGCTCTTAAGTGGGAAGGTTTTCGCTCGTAACCTGAGCTCTAAGGTATCATCTCAGTCTGTTGGTTTGGGTCCCTCTTTAAGCACCGACTAAACAGATTTCGTTTTTAATGCATTGGAAAGATAAATGGGTTAAGCTAACATTTCCAGCATCTCGCTGCTTCCTCACTCCCCCAGCCCCCTGCTCCTTGTTGTAGCGCGGGAGGAGAAGAGAACAAGTGTGTCTCCGGGGTCTGACGGCTCCCTTCTGCTCCTCCGTGTCCGTGGCTGCTGCCGTGCCTGCTGGCTGAACGGCTGATTTCCTGGCACCGTCACAGCGCCAGGCCCTTGGCGGGAAGCGCAGCTCACGCAGGATTGCCAAGCTACTCTTTCCAGGGATTGTGTGTGCCACAGCTCTCGCTTGGTGTCACGTGCTGCAGCCTTCTGAGTTCTCTTTCCATGTGGCTAAAATGTGGGTGCCTTGGGATGCGGGAGTGAGGGGATATGATGGGACCCGGGTGGGCTGGGGGAAATGCTAGGGTGGAGACGGCAGGTTTCCTGAGATGCATGGGTTTAGTCATGCGTGTTTTGGTCTGTTTTGGAGCTTTGGGTGGAAACTGGATGGGAAGAGAATGTTCCATGTCAGAGCTGCATACATGCCTGTATCCTCCTCTCCTGAGAGCATTGATGGCTTCCCTGTCCATTGACATGCTGGGACAGTGTCTGTCAGCGCCCTCTCCAACCCTCGGCTGGACAGGCAGGTATGACCCCAAGGCACTCTGACCTCAGAGGAAACCACATGTTCTGACCAGATCTCCACAGCAATGATGTGCATTCCCACTCCTTCTCCTTCATTCTCTCACCAGTGCTTTGCCTTTAGTGACTGGTCTTCCCTGTGTGACGTCCTGCTGACCTCTGTGCTTGGAAAACACAGTTTGGGGTTGAGGACAAGCTCCTTGTGCTTCCAGACTGTTTGGGTCTTGGAGTTCTCTATTCCAAAAGGAGTTACAAGATGATTCCTTGCCCTGTCCTACAGCTATTGAGATTTGGTACAAAGGAAGTGGGTTTCACCCAGAAAGAACATGTTCTGGGGTAGCTGAGCAGCGGTAATTTTGGGGTTGCTCTGAAACTGTTCCCAAACTGGGAGAGAGAACTGGACTCAGCACTCAGAACATGTACAGTGTTTTTGTATGTCATGTTTGGCTCTGAAGGCACATTTATTGCTTTTATTCCTCTGTGATCCCAAGCGTGACACTGTTGTGCTGCTGTGGGTGCAAGCCAAGCAGTCTTCGCCGTACTCCTTTTCTGTCCCGTACCTCCCAGACCTTCACCTGGCCTGAAAGAGAACTGGCCAAGGGCTTTGGGAATTGGCCTCAGGAGAGATGATCCCTTAAATGCAAGGAAAATGGAAAGAGTGAAACTCTTTGCTGGAGATCTTGCTCGCTTCCCACTGCCACATCTGTGGCTCTGAACTGCCTGCCCGGTTGCTGGCACGCTGGGTGCAGCAGGAAGCAAAAATGCTGCTGGTGGCAGTGCTGGGAGTCAGAGGGCCCGTGAAACTCCCAGTCTGGCAAACCTCCTCCTGCCACAGTGGAGTGAGTGAATCCACAATAACCCTGGATTGCTGCAATGGCAGCTTGGCAGGCGGCTGCAGAGCAACGAGGAGCTCTCAGGCTGTGGTAAAACACTGCATGGCAATGATGTAACAGCCACATCCCACCCGAGCCCGTGTGCAGAACAAAAAGGGCCAGCTTCTCCACGGGTGTAAACTGGGGGAGCAGCGCCAACCCGGGCGGCCGAGGCCTCAGCCCTGGGGCTGCTCACCCAAGTCTCGCCATCAATCTCTGCAGTGCCATTTGGAGATGAACCTGTATTTTTACCTTCTGCCGCGTGTCTTAATTGATTTCTATTTTTTTAGAAATTCTGTTTGTTAATTCACGTTGTGTCTTTGGCCGACCAATTATATGCATGGCCATATTGTGTGACTGCAGCAGTCTGGTGCGGCGCAAGGAGTGCCACATCATGTGAGACGTTTCATCTCCACGAGTAACCTCGGCACCGTGGCAAATGAATACACGAATACAGTACAGCCAGGAGAGATGAAACGCATTGACCGCTGCCCCTACTCACCACACAAATGTCATTCTTTTGGAATTTTTTTCCCCCCTTTCTTGTTTTCCCGACACATTTTGGTCCCCTTCTCGCTTCTCCCCTTTTCCCTTAAGTAGAGATGACACAGATCAATACCTTTGATGGAAAGTAATAATCAGGCCTATTAAGTGACAAAGGTTTACTCTGTAACAGCTGTGCTGGCGGGAGAGGAGAGCTTGTCTGACTAATGAATCATGAAACAATCAGGCAGTAGCCATTTGTGTTTAGATCTGTAAATATGGTGTGGTTCAAGTGCCAGACCATCTCCAGCACTCCAGCTGGGGGCACAGATGGTCCACATTCAGCACAGCACAAGTGTAAAGAAAAGCCTCCCTCCTTCCCCCTCTCTTGCCTGTCCCACAGTACCCCTCCCAAAGGAGAGAGCAGCCAGCTTGGGGATATGCTTGGGCTGTGGGTAGGAATCTTGAAGTTGCTCTTCCACACTCAGCAGCTCCCAGCAAAATGCCTTCTCCCTTGCTTGTCCAAGACACAGAAAAAAGCCAGGAAACCCCTGAAAACCTATGTACTCTATAAGGACTCCTATGTTTTGGACTAAAACATTGGAGTTTATTCCTTTCTTTCTATCCCTTGGATTTCTTCCTTATGCTCTACTGATACCTTTCCATGATGCAAGGCATCATGATGTCCACTTGTTAATCCTGAAGGGCAAGTGAGTGACACAGTAGGAATTCAGAATTGAAACACAGGAGCAGAGCCCGGCAAGAGAGGGAAGGAAATAAAGTTGTCAGGGGGTCCAGGCTCTTTCCACTCTCTTGACTTGAGCTGAGAGTGCTACTCTGAGTACTGGGGGTTGAGGCAGCCCCTTCCTTGGCCTCCTATGGGAGACTGGCTGTCCAAGGCACGGGAGTGCCAAAGGCAGAAAGAGCTGAGTGTGCAGGTAACCCATTGCCTGGGGTTGGTGCTTTTGGGGCAGGGAGGCTGTGCTGCTGAGATGTATTTTGTTTGCAATATATATATTTCTGTCTTTACCCTGCTAGAATTGTAGGGTAATTGAAAGCATTTAATAAATGTTCTGTTGTCTTTTTGTCTCCTGATAGGGAGGTGGTGGTGGGACACCATTATTTGGGTTGGTCCATGGGAGGAAATGATGGATTATTAGCACTGTGATCTGCTTTTCAAACCCCTCCAAAGAAGGCAGTACTGCCAGAAGCAAGGGTAGGAATTGCCATTCTTATTTTAGTATTTATTTCTCCTAGGCGTATCCAGTTAGCTAATGTGTCTGCTCATTGTTGTTGATTTCTTTTAGAGATTGTTATTCCTTCAGTAGCCTCCCATCTTCAAGAAATGTTCTTTCCAGTGGTTCTGGCCTGAGGCTCCAGCTCAGTCCTGTGAGGTGTTGTTCTGTGCTACATCTTCTGTGCTGGTTCCTGCTCACATGGCAATGCACTGCAAACCAGAGTCAGGGAAGGCATTTCACCGCTTGGTAATTTACGCTCATGTCACTCTTGCAGTATAAATAACTCTACAGGACACCAGCCAGTGAAGAGACACATCCCCAGTTTATGGGAAGCACAGGTAGGTTTCTGTGCCTCCACAGCCTGCTTGTGACTCCTGCAAGGGCCAGAAACATGTAAACCCTGCTCAAATGGACAAATGATCGTAAAATGTTACGGGATTCCATCACCTGCCTTTTGGGCTGTGACTTGCACTCTGTGAGTTGAGTTATGCTGAAGGACTATATACAGACCTATTAGAATTTCAGAAGTATCAGCAAGAGAGAGTGAGGGTTGGTTTTGCTTGAGGTAGTTTGAACTCTGATCCTTTCTCTCTCTCTCTCTGTCTCTCTCTCTCTCTCTCTGTCTCGGTGAAAAGGGCTTTCGGTCTGAGGTTACAGACCAGCACAGCTCAGTGCAGTCCCTTGACCGAAAGTTCCTGAACCTAGGAGCAAATATCTAATTTTTATGTCTCAACGGATTTGGAGAGGTGTGTAAAGCACTGGAGAAAGTACTTGAATTCAGATGACTTTAAAAAGGAAACTATTTAAAGTGTAGAATGAGGCCAAGGTGAGCAAAAAGCAGAGAAGAGGCAGGTGAAGGCTGCCTGACTGCCACAGCTCAGCCCTTCAGTGGCTGTGGGCTGCAGGGCTACCCTCAGTGCAGGAGAGGGTGGGCTTCCAGTGCCCTGAGGGCTCAGTGTATGACATTCACCTTGCTGGGCTTTTTCTCAGGAGTTCTGAAGCCCTCGGCCTGGGTAACTCAGGATGACACAGTCTGAAATAGGGAGAAAGGACAAAGAGGAGAGGGAGCAGACTTTTTCTTTCTCTTTTCATTTGTTAAGCCATTATTTTGTGCAGACGAAGGAGCAAGCTTGCCAAAACCCTAAGAAATACAGAGTTTTTGGACTTCAACAGTAGTACCATTCTTGCCAAAAATTACATTATGTCCCACCTCGTTTGAGCTGTTGAATGATTATATCATGCAAGAAGGTGGATGAGGGAGAGAAGCTCCCAAACTCTTCCGGCTCGATCAGAGCAATCAGTTTACCTCACAAAGGTAATTATTCCCTGATTTAAGGCCTGCTTCTCTGTTTGCAATGTTATTTGCTTGCAGTGACCAAAATGCCTTTGAGAACTTTTGAGAAATTTAAACCCATGTAATATTAATGTCTTCAGGAAATGGTCTTCATCCCTCTCTTGTCCAATAACCTCCTTTCCTTTCTCTTACTTTTGGGGAGGGGAATGTGTGGGTTTTTTTTTTCTCAGAAGCTAGGCTGAATTTTGCTTTTTGAAGGCATCTTCTTAGAAAAAGCAACTGGGCTGTGCACAGCTGGCTCTTGAATATGGAGTTTTCACTGAAACTTCCCCACTATTATCTTGACAATGTTATTATTATCAAAGCCTGCCAATATTAGGTATGACAGTGAGTGCTCACAGCAGGGAGGAGCACAGCCTGGTCAGCAGAGGAAGGGGGCCATTCACAGTTGTGCCCCCTGTTGCAAAAGCCATAATAATTTAATCTTCTCATATTGGGATCTGCATTTCCTCTGGCTTGCGTAGAGCTGCTGAGTGCCTGGTTTGCTTTGGCCAAATCACAAGGGCCATTCCTTGAGTATTTTGCAAGACTTCAAATAGAAGATCATGCTGGTAATGACTTTAGGGCAGCATTGGGGGTTATGTTTTTATTTTTTTGTCCTGGAAATAAATGATTAAACTACTAAAGTGAGGCAGGCTTCTGGCTTTTGGATGTCATTTAGTTCAAGGTTGTGTTAAATGTGTTAGTAGATCAACCATTCTCCTTTGCCAGCGTGCTTAGCAGAAACCAGGGAAGGCAGATCAGCTTCGTGTGGACTTGATGGATTTGAGGTGTCACATACTGTAGTCATTAACTACCAGCTGCATTATCCGGGTATGGATTTTACTTTTTAGTGTTTGTTCTCCAAGCCATCAGCATATAGCAGGATATGTTCCATATCTCACTGTAAAGACAAATAACTTGGCAAATTGGTCCATGAGGTGTTCTCATTTCTTTGCACAAATCTGCTTGGTCATAGAGAAGTCAGGACTGCAATCTCCCTGGAAGACTGGCCCTTCCAAACCAGTTGTTCCATAATCCCCTCTGAGTCCCGTTGGGATATGCGGAGGAGGAGCTGTACAAGTTGAGCTGGTCGAAGTTGGCTGCTGAGCATGAATTCTCTGGAGCACGTGAGCTGCTCCCAGCCAACCGAAACAACTCTTCTGTGTTTAAGCAAAATACAGGAAACAGAGGCCTGGGCCTAAGCTGCTGTCTTCAACAAGGCACAGATTTGCCTGTTTATAGTATGAAAAGGCTCAGTAGCAGATTTTGGTTTACCAGCTAAACTAAAGCTATACACAAAAAATAGAGTGGCTGCTCATGCAAAAGCTATTCTGAGGCATTCTCTCTTCCTCTCTTTATGCTCGCATGTCTGTCTGTATCCAGAGTGAGAACATCTTGCAGAGAGGTGTACCGCTGGAAGTGTTAAAGCCAGCTTAGGCCAAGCTCACTAACAAACTGTGTGAATTTTAAACACAGGCTGGAGATTCCCATGACCACGGGGGTCCTGCCCCTTGTTTAGCAGCCTGGTGGTCTGAGGCATCGGGGTCAGAGTGCATCTCTGGGGCTGTGTGTCTATTGTCTGCCCTTCCAGCTAGGGCTGGAGAGAAGGATAATGGAGTCTGAGCAGCCCCCGCTGCCGAGCCCTCGCCACTGGCCATGCTTGGTCATGAATTATCACAGGGAGCTGCCGACGCTGGGTGGCCACCCAGGAACAAGGAAGAGAGGCCTCTCCCTCAGAACGTGGGTACTGGGAACAAGGTTTGGGTTGAGCCAGCTGGGGCGGCAGGGTTAACATCCTTGATCTTCCTTTGTTGGAAGCTGCGGTATTTTTGGCAAGCGGAAAGCCAGAGCTGGGAATTCCTGCATTTCCCTGGGGCTGACCAGGGTCTTGGCAGCAGGGACACCAGCCCCTGTGCGTACAAGGTTGCCAGTCATTTTTATCAGGAAGGTAGGAGCTCTTCTGCTGTCGCAGGTACAGATCACATGGACCGTGCGGAACACAGACTGGCAGGACACAGGGAGATGGAGAGCATGGGGAGGAGCAGTCAGAGAGATTTGTCTCTTTGATATGCCTGTTGTCGTGGAGACCGGGAAAATATTTTGCTGTTGTTCTTGTGAGTTGCTACAGTCATCCATTCCTGTTTTCCTTTGGAAGCTGGTGAAGCTACAGCTGGGTACAGCTGGAGAAGAGAACAGAACAGCTTGAGTTGTTGCTGCTGAAGAAGGGGCTGCTTGAGGAAATTGAAAAGCCATATATTGCTTACAGAAAAAGATGATATGCCCTTTCGTACCACTGATCTCAAGCCCTTGTTACAGTCTGAAAACAGGGCTGCGGGCAGAAGGTAGTTTTTAGCTATAGATGTTTAAGGTTGCTCCAGTGCAGTCACTGTGGCCGCAGTATCCCCGTATTGCCCTGTTCTGCCCCCAGGAGAGTGGTCTTTTGGGCTTTGTAACTGTGTGTAAGCTGTTCACAACTCAGTGCAGGCTCCTTCTGAGGACAGGTTTCTCTTGCCAGCCATCACAAGGGATACCTGTACCTTGTGAACCTGTTGTTTCTGGCTGCTGTGCTTGGCAGGACAGCAGGCTGAGGGGGCCTCTGCTCACTGCGTGGAACAGCAGGTTAAACTCACACTGAACTTCCTCCAGAGGCTGGCAGACTTGCATCGACCGTGTGCCTTGCCCAGGTACACGAGAGGTAGCTGCATTCCTGTTGCTGCCTTTGCAGATCCCCGTTCTGGGAAGGCTCAGCAGGATATTCATCCTCTCTGGTATTTCCTGTGGCTTTACGCCGAGCTGCTGCTTTCTGAGCAGCTGCCTAACATGCTGCTGGCATGGTGGGGGTTAACTGGGACATCACCTCCTGGTCCCACTAATTGTGCTCATTTGCCATGCTGTGGCTTCCAGCACCATTTCAGGAACTCGAGGATGTGAAAAAGATGGAGCGAAACCAATGCAAAGTGGGCTTGAAGTGGCTGCTCTCCTAAATGTCAGCTGCCCAACTAAATATAACCCCGAGAGTAGAATTTATGCTTTGCACTCCTTCGCTTTTTATTGTGGGGAGAAAAAAGCCAGGAGCTCAACGGGCTGTAACTTTAATAGGTCATTCCAGCCAGTGCTTACCTTTACAAAATCCTGCTAACGCTGGGAAGACAATACAGTGATCAAAAGCAGTGATGAGATTTTTTAGCAGCATTAACCGTCATGACCTAGCAAAATGAAAGAAAATGGTTTAACAGAACTGTCAGATCCAATATAGCTAATAAAGGCATGGATAAATGTTTATTACATACCGGAGACAGATCATTTCTGTACAGAAATTGAGGATGACCTTTACTGATAACTCTTATCTGCCTGATATCCTGAATAAGAAAAAGAGAGGGGGAGAGAGGGCTGCGCTATTGCTGGTGTTTATGGAAGGTGGAGAAAAATTACCATTTGCAGATGATGGTTTTTAGACAAGGCCTCTCAGTAAAACAAAGATATGGAACTGTTCATTCTGTGCAAGGGACTCCAGGCTTTGACCTGGCTGCATCAAATGTAATGAGTGTGTCCAACCGAGGCACTTTATGGAGACTTGATTTTCATACATTTTATGTATGTACACACACACACATTCTTGTATGTTTGTGTATGAGTCTGTGTTTAGGGCAGTACCTGAGTAACGCTGCCCTGAGCCGCCTTCCCTCCAGCTGGGTTTCTGTGCTGAGCACCGGTAGCTGAAAGTAGACTTCCAAGGGAGGCCAGTTCCCAAAAACTCCTGCTGAAACTCAGCGGCCAGACGTCTGGAAGAAATGGGAAATGGAAGCCGTTTATTTTGAAGTGTAAATGGCATGTAAGCTTCATGAGGCAATCTGCCTTCCCTGTTCCTATTCCATACAAAGCAGCACGTGAGGATTTGAAACACAGGTAATTGCCAGTGCTGAACCTGTCAAGTGAGGCTGCAGAAGTCCCACCCGACCCGACAGCCAGGTAAATGTGGGAGTAAAGGAGCAGACAGGTCAGCAGGCTGCCTGGAGCACCAGGAGTGGGCTAGCAGAGTTCTGCTGTCGGGCAGTCAAAGAACAAGTTAAATACAGACCTTTTTCCCCTCAGCCTAGAGTTCAAGCCCCAAAACCCTTGCTTTCCTGGTGTTCTCAGCGTGATGTAGAATTGATACGCTGAAAACACAATTGTAGCCATGAGGGCGAGCCTCTTCTAGAAGGGAAACATCGCCAGCTACCTGTCAAACAACTGCCTGGAATGAGATGCGAGTGAAATCGGAATCAGGCCTACTACATGCACTTAATCGTAAATAATGCTGTCTCGGTAATGGTTGCAATTAGTTATGAACTTCAATCATTCCTACCGTTTCCATGTTGGCCAATTATGCTGCAGGAATTACCAAGTAACCCATAGCACATTAGCTCTCTGTACTGCCATTGTGGGGAGGGCTCAGGTCACCGGCTCCTCGCAGGATGAATTAGCACGGCTCTCCCTGCACAATGGTGCTGGGCTGATTTACAGGGCTGGAAGCTGCCCCTTTGTCTGCTGGGGGTGGAGCAGCAGCACGCTGGAATCACAGCTTTGCAGGGGAGACTTACCCAGCCTCACAGGAACAATGGGAAGTGTGTTTTCTCTGGCTGTGCAGGTGACTTGCTAGATGCTGCCAGTAATTCTTAGGTCTGGGGGTGGTTCAGCAATAAGCTGGAATCAGACTTTAAATGGTGCAATTTGAAGCTGGGAAGAGAAACACAATTAATGGGCTCACCTGACTCTAAGGCATAAAAGATAAGCAATTTCTTAAACTAGTGCTGATGAGCGGCTTAAAAGTTCCATAGGCACCTGCCCTACAGCTGATTGGAATGCCTTTTGTTTTGGTTTGCAGAGGTGTGTGGGAGTGCTGTCTTCTGAGGGCAGGAGTGCTTGTTTTACGGTGGGGCATCACCTGGCTCTAAGCCTTGGCCAAACAAGGCAGGACAGTTTGTTCCTACTCTTATGGTCTTTGCCTTGATGCTCTTGATGCTCTGTCACTTGATTTCTTCAGAGAGCAACTGACTTGGCTCTTTGTGTGAACTTTTGTGCATCAAGTTGTATGGGAACTACTGTCCTTGACTGCTGAAAGGCATTTCTGTGTTGGTAGCCATAAAATCCATGGTAGCTGAAATGTTTGAATACTTTGAAGCTTCCAGACCAGGCCCACAGCCGCACCGTATTATTTTGGGTGAGAATAGCACTCTAAAGGCTCTTTTTGACGAGATCTCAGGCTCTGAGCTCTGTTACTCTTATGGATGCTAGGCCTGTAGTGTGAAGATCTCATACCCAGTTCTGTGCTCTGGGGTTTCAGAAGGAATTACTTTAAAGCAGAAAATCTTGGGGAAATTAGTTGCAGTTTTAGAACAGAATATTTTGTCAAAATCAAATTTATTTCAATGAGGAACAATCACTCTAATGGCTGAGAAGAATGCAAAGATTCAATGAGGTATGAATAGCTGTAAGATGGTACAATTACCACCTCAGAAACAATATATTTGTAAAGTTAATTCCTCTTGAACATGAACAATCTCCTTACACTTGACCCCTCTCTATTGCCTCTTCCATGCTTGAACTCTCCTTGAACTTTGTAGATCCATCTTGAGAGTATGATATGGCCATCTCTTTTGCATCTGGTTATTTTAGCTCCAATTTGCAGCCCTAAAATGGCAATTATGGTGATATATTGCTCAAGTCACCCGACATGGATGAGTATCGGGATCAGTGCGTTTATGCACAGGAGTAGTGAATGGAGACTACAGCTATGATTTTAAATGACTTGATTAATTCTGAAACAACACTTCAGAGTCCATTACATCCAGCAGGTGTTGGGGTTCAGGCTGCACACCCATTGCATATTCAGGCTGCCTTCCCTCAAACAGCATAAGCATGTCATCTTTATTGCCCCCTCTTTTTTTGTGTGTCCAGCATTCCTTTCCTCCCCCTTGCTCCTCCTTTCAGATTTTCCCTGACTTTTACAGCAGGACAGGAGGGGCAGGTTTGGGATAGAAGTGTCCCTGCTGAGGCTGCTGGCCTCTGTCAGTCTGTCCCTTGTCCCGTGGGCAGTACTGCCGGGAGGGAGAAAACGAGAGCAAAGCACAGAAATAATTTCAGCTTCAGGGCTGACTGGATCTGGATAAAGCAGGGAGCACCGTGCTGAAAACTCTTGCCATACATCACTCTGTAAGGACAGCCTTTTGTAAGGATCGGTTGTCATGGGGCTTTATTATGTGCTTGTTGCCTTTATTGGAGTCTTTGTGGCCTGATCCCGATGCGCTCTGTGTCTTGTTTCAGCCAGAATAATTGCTGCAGTTTGGGGAGTTCAGCCCAGCAGAGCTGCGGGCTCCGACGGAGAAACAAGACCCTATTCAGGGAGAGCACTGGAACGACTGCTCCGTGGCCAGGGTGCTCCTTCCCATGAATAAGGGGACAAAAGTCTGGGGCTAATGAGAAGCACGGCATTGGAGTGTTTGTTTTAAAGACAGTGGCTCATTCTGCAGGCTGTGCTCTGGAGGCAAGGGAAATTCTGTCTAGGGTCAAGAGTCTCCCAAAGTAAGGGGCTCCTGTTTGCCCTGAATCTGTAGCTCTTCCCAGCAGAGGTGACAGTGCATGAACCTGCTCTGGAGTCCATGGAAATCAGTGGGAGCCTGTCTGCATCATGGAATGTGCTGTAATAGGACAAGCACAACGCTTGGCTGAAGCGTATGGGAGGATCTACTCAGAGACATTCATGGGGGATGGAACGGGTGCAGGGCTTGACCTAAGGCTCTGTTGGAAAGCATTCCCAGCTCAGACCCACTGAGGGAGTGGAGGGATGATCCGTACAGAGCCCTGTAGAAAGCTCCTCAGGGGTCAGATGAGAATAGTCCTGGACATCTGGGGGGGCAGATAAGAAGTAGTTCTGTACTTCTGTACAGTAATTGGGGTAGTTCTGTACAGTTATTGAGGTTCAGACCTCTGTGAACAGACTGTCAGGGAAATAAATATCTGTCATGGCCTGGAAATGCAAAGGATTGGGTTTGGGGGCTTGTGGGGTTTGGGTTTCATTGCTTTGGGAAAATACCTATTTTTTTTCTGTCTTTTTTTCCCCTTGATGCTTCATCAGACTTTTATTTCATTTTTAGGATAGATGGAAAACAGTGTGCCAGCCAGCAGAAGAGGTGACTGACAGGACTGTCTGCCCAGAACCTGCTCTGTGCAGGGAAAACCATTCCTTTGGAAGCTGTTCCTGACCTGGGGGGTGGTTCTGTGCAGTCTCCCCACTCGGCACAGCTGCCTCCCCTCCCAGCCATGCCAGCGAGGAGGCTCCTGCACGGGGGCTCAGGCAACTGCAAACATTCACTGCCAACACCCAAACCAGGGGTTATTTATATTCCAAATCCCACTTTTCAGCACTGTCAATTTTACCCTTATGGCCAAACGAAAAGACAGTTAAAGGGACTTTTGGTGACATCCCCCCTGTTTAATGAAGCTTGGAGTTATGGGCAAGTGACTCGAAGTGCCGTTATTATCTGCATGAGTGGGCGAGGCCGAGGGTCCAGCAGTGTGCACAGAGCTCCCACAAATGTGCACATTGATCATGGCTAATCAGAGCGCCCGGGTCAGGGGGGCTGCAGAGATGGAGAGTGCTGAAAAAGCTGACAAATGAAGCAGCAGAGCTTTGGGTTAATGCGATATTCAAACAGAATGAGCTATTCAGTTTCTTAGGAGCTTGTCACTTTTCTTTTCCTCTGACATTTTGCTGGAGACTGCAATGGGGAGACAGGGGGAGTGTGAGAGTGCATGAGAGAGCAGTGTCCTGACTGGGGGGGGCAGGAGGAAGTCCTTCAAGTGGTTCTAAAAGCAGAAGGAAAAGGCATGACGGAGTGCAATTTTTCTGGGTCCTCCTCACTTTGCCAGTGCTTTGCACTCTAATTTTAGAGTAAAACACTTTTTGGCTAGTTTTATCAGAAGGTGATTCTGCTTTGGAACCTTTGTCATTTCTGCAGTCAACACTGATCTGTTACTCTGCAAAAAACCTGCTCAGGCTGCAGTGTAGCTAAAGAGGAGATGTTTGGGGTGCTTCTCAGGCCAGAGCTGTGCTCTCCCCAGGGCTAAGTTCAGCACTGTATGAGGTGAGGAGCCGTGTGTGGTGCTGATGTGGTTGGTTGGTTGGTTGTTTTTTCAGAACCACTGCATTGAAGGCTGCAGGCAAAACATATGTGTCAGAAGCAGCATTATTGCCTTACTTGGGCTTCTCATGACTTTCTGGTTTCTTAATAATAAATGCCTCACCTGAGGACTTCTAAGTATTTGTTAAAAATTCCCTGTATTTCCAGTGCTTTGCATGCTGGAAGCCCAGCTAGTAACGCACAACAATTGTACTTTAGGTGGCGTAAATGGTGTCTGCTAGCTCCTGTGTGGAACTGTACAGACCAGACCACAGGTTTGGGGATTTACTCCTGTCACCCCTGCAGGGCAGCAGGGGGATTGGAGGTCCCTGCTCTCAGCTCTAGACTCTCACCAGAGGAGTGGTTGGGTTATAGTACAGTTGAGGCTGGTGTACTCTAAAGAAAGTAGCACCTTATGCTCCGGGGAGCTCTTAGCAAGAGCTTGCCTGGAATTAACAGCTGGAGAGATTTATTTGGTGCTTTCTAGGTTAGAGGGACATAATGCTCTAAGGAGTGAAAGAGGTTTGAAGAATGCAGGGTCAGAGCTCCTGGAAGACCTTTGCCGATTCAGTAATCCTGTGGGCACGCAGTGCTGAGCTCAGCTCCTGGGAAGTGACTGCCCCAGGAGAGCAGGAGATTCTGAGAAGTGCAGCAAAGCTTCCCAGGAAAGGTGCAGCAAGGGACCACGTGCTTGCCCTTGATAACTTGGGCCATCCCTTCTCTGTGCAGCTGTTGATCAGGAAATCATCCTTGAAAAATTAATCAGATTTTGCTTTTTTAGTGGAGTTTCATGCCTGTCAGACAACTTTGATTTCTCACGTTTTACTTTGTTTCTCCCTGCTCTGTTTCCTAAGCATTTTCTTCTTCTTGGAAAATCTGGAAGTTATTTTTTTCCTAACTTGCAGTTACTTCAGCATTTACAAGGGGCTCTGAAATGGTTCTGCTGTTCCATCCCAGATGCAAATAACTCTGAGTCCCCCAGCAGGACACTGCAGGGCTTGACCAGGAGAGTGCATGGGATTGGCAAGAGGAAAACTGTTATAGCAGCACTGCAGGGAACAAGGAATTTCTCTATTCAGGCTGCTCCCTGGAAGAGCATCACGATAAAGTTGGAAGGAGAAGGGCAGAGTGAGAGGAGGAGAGGAAGCACATGGGTGTTTGCATGGTACTTTTGGAGTGCATGACAGCTCCAGTTCAACAGTGGTGAGAGCAGCCTGGTAATGTCACCAGGCTGGAGGCTACGGCCTCTAAAGTTTGGGACAGCACAGCTCACATGGAGCTGACAGGAATGTTTAAGAGCAACAACGCATAACATAGCAAAGCCCTGGATTTCTTTTTCCCCACACACTGCAGAAAGCACAACAGATGGAAGGAAAACCTTGGGGAAATAGTCACGGAGCTGGGGCTCAGGACATGGGAATTCAGCCACTGGGGTGGTACAAGACCAGGGACAAGCAGATGATCTGCCTCTCTTTTGTTTCGCAGATCATTTAGAGATGTTTTTCTTTCTCCCGTCTGTTTTGACTCTCGGTTCTTCAGGGCTGGCACAGTTTCATATTATCTCCCTTTTAGAGAGGGGCTTTCTTCCAGCATGAACCTGTCCTGAAGTACAGAGGAACAATACTGACTATTCGTTAATGCCAACAGCAGAATTATTTAATCTTCCCCTGCTCTAACCAGTCCTGCAGTCTGCTGTGTGGTGCCGTGTGAGGTACTTGTCAACATTCTTCTACAACAAGCTCTCTCTCCTCATCAAGCTTCTGTCTCAGAGATGCATGTGAAGCATTTCCGTTTTTTCACCCTTTAATCAGATGCCTGACCTGTTCTGAACAGTGCTCAGCTTATGACCTCTTCCCAATAAACAAGTTTCAAACAAGCTGCCACATCAGATTTTGTGCAGGAATGATTGTGAGACAGCAAGGAGAGCTGATCATGCCAAATAGCGCTCTTTGGTCCAGACCTCTCTCTCCTTCCCTGCAGGAATTAATTTACATTTTTGGAAAAGCATGACCATCTCACTGAAAAGAAATTATATAATTTCTCCAGCGCTCAGAGATCTGCTGTTCTGTGGAGAATTGAGTGTATTGAATTAGGCAAAATATTCCTAGTGGTTGTTCTGGAATGAACACTGTCCAGGGCACTTGGTTCTACTGGAATTATGCGTGATTTCAAATGTGAAGGAAACACCACAGTCACCTGGGCCACAGGTGCTTTGGTCAAGGAGATTGTCAGAAACTCCCTGACACTCTGCCAGTGCTGTAGGCTGGAGTCTCAGAACGAGGCAGTGTGCAAATCATGCTGGGGAGCTCAGTGGCTTTACTTGTCAACATGGTGTTGAAAGGTCTTGGTGTTGAAATTATTTTGGTTCAGGTTTCTTTTTCTTCTCCTTTGTTCCTTTGATCATAAAAATCAACAGAACTGAAAGAGTGAAGAAAATGATGATTTTTTTTTTGGTGAACTCAGTCATTTTGACCAAAACTACGACCATCTTTGGGACATTTGCTGGCAGCTTCAACAAGAGATGCTGAAGTTCGGTGGGTGAATGACTGGGTGACACTCACTGTGTGGGCAGTGGGTGCAAATGCAGGTACACAGACAAGATCCTGTGCCCGGTGTTCCCTCCTCAGCTCCCAGCCTCTGTTTTTAATAACTCCTTTCACTGCTGCTGAATGCACGCTGCCCCATTTTTCCTGGTAAAGAGGGAAAGCATCCTGAGGCTTTGCAGTGGTGTTCTCTGCAAGGGTGGTGTGCCAGAACAAGGCACCTTGGTGCCAGCTTGGGGCAAGCTGTTGTAAATACTGTCTGTCAGAGCCCCAGCTCCCAGGTGTTTGAACACAGGCACTTGCCTGGAATATTCTCTCCTCGATGAGCTGGCCACTGTGCGAGTACCTGCGTTGCCTTGGCCTGGGAAGGGGCAGGAACAGTGGGGAGGATTAGAGGTAAATATCTCCAGGTGTGTCATGGCTGGGTGTTGGCATCACTGTGCATGGAGCTGTGTGCACACTGCAGGGACCCGTGACAAACAGTGACAAGGCTTTATCCCTCAGCTTGACAACCCAGTCTCCAGGCTACCGTTGTTTGCTGATAAATATCATTTTTCAAACATCATTTCCTATGGCTCCATTCCCTCATGTTTTTGAGAGAGGTGTTTTAAACTGGTTTAGCCCTGAGGTGCCATCACAAATGTTGTCAAGCAGGTGATGTAATTGTTCTTGTGTAGCCATGGCCTCGATGACGTGTGGACCTTGTCCACCGGTGACAGTCAGTGCGAATAAACATGGCTTTGCTTTTCTTCTAGCCCCTTTAGATTGGAAAACTTTCTGAGATTATTGGTAGTAGCTGAACTGGGACCTTTCCTCTGGCTCCTTCCTTGAGGAAGTCAGAAGAGTGAAAATGTGATTTTTCAATAAGTACGTTTGGTCCTGGTTTGTCCCATGTGGAGGTGGCTGTGGAAGTTGGAGTGCACCCTCTAACTTCTGGGCAGTGCCTTGTAGGACAGCCAGCAAACGAGCGGAGGGAAGGTAGGAGTTGTGTATCGTCCTCTTGGAAAAGCAAAGTGGTGAGAGGACCAGCCTAGGCAAATTCCTTCTGCTCCAGCATTCCTATTTTGGCAAGGTTCTGTGGAGGAGGGAGTCTGCAATGTTCATATAAGGCTCAGCACACTCAGGCTCTCCAGACACTCCACGATCATGATAAAATTTTAAACATAACATAATCTTTAACATACTCATGCCTAATTTAAGCCATGAGTACTTGGTGGTGGATGGGTCTCGAACACCATAGGGTGTGTTTGCTGTTGATAAGAGTAGAAAAGGATAAAACAATTCTTTCAGACTTCATAGGGTTTAAGAAGACATGGTCTGTAGCTTCCCTTCCCTGGACTTGAGAATTTAAAAGGGGGAGAATGCTTCAAACCCTCTTGTAGTTGCCCTCCTGAGTCATAAATATTTTTCCCATCACTTCAGTGTCATAGTCTCTCATTCCCAAGAGAAATAATATTCAGCAGTGAAAGCTAGGGCCAAGCCCTTTGTTAAGAGGTCAGGGACTATAAGAGCAGCATCCCTTGAAACAGGATCTGAGGCAGGAGACCAGGACACACTAATGTTTGCTTGTTTGCTCAGTTTCCTTTTTTGTTGGTTTGTTTTTGTTTTGTGGTTTTGTTTGTTTGTTTTTGGTTTGTGGTTTTGTTTGTTTTTTGTTTGTTTTGTGAAATGGCTTGGCACTGGTTTATGCTTCATGTGAAATATTTACTGTTGTCTTATTTACATGAATTTTGAATGCTTGATCAGAAATGCGATCTCTCTAGTTTGTATGCTTACTTTCCAATAACCCAATTAAACCCCAGCTGCTGTGCAGGAGAGAGTCACGATGAGTCAGATCCTCTTTCCAAGGATCGTTCTTACATAGATTGCTCTTGTGCCCTCTTTGACTGGTGAGAATTTAATTACATGGAAGGAAAAGAAAAAAAAATCTGATGCTTTGCTTGGGGATGGAAAAATCTAAGAATCCTTACGGTTTCCCAGAAATGTTTAGGACCAAATCCTGCTCTCAGCTGATGGAACAGCAGTTTTGGTGTGCACTTCAGTGGGGCACCAGGCTCTACCCCTCCTCCTCCCTTCTTCTCTGATAACGATGGAAGTTAGCTGGAAACCTGACTGTCAGCTGGCCAAAGGAAAACTCCCCCATGCCCTTTGATTGTACAGCTTGTGACTGTTCAAATCCTTGGACTTCAAGATTCTAATGATTTTTCCGAAGCTATTTTGAGTAACTATTTAATTCTAGCATTAAAGAACAAAATTGTTGGTCAAGTGAAATATTAGTTCATGTAAGATTGACATCTTGATTTTTTTAAATTTTTTTTTTTTAATATTTGGACAGGATTAGGCAGTGGGCATTGGAATGTCTGGAATGCACAGTTGAAACTACATCAAATGGCATTAGTGCTCAACTCTCAATCCTAATTCTGATGATTGTAATAAAGGGAATTCATACTGTCACTTCTGTCATTTTAGGAAAATCCTGGATAATTTTTAAGGTGAAAAAACAATCTCCTGATAAAATTTAAGGCTGCTTCATTGCAGTGAACCCAAAGGAAACTTAATCTACACAATTAGGATATGATGCCGGCTGTAGAAATTCAGCCTTTGTGGTCAGCCTGCAGGATGGGATAAGGCTCAGGGAAATGCCCCGGCCGAGGGGGTTGCTGTGCTTTGAGACTTGGGGCTTCTTGTACAGCCTGGGATTGACGTTCCCTGTGCTGCTCTTTTTCCCCCGATAGTCTGCAGGGAGCCACTTGGGCTTTTTAAAGAAAAAGTACTTGAGAGCACCAAAAAGCCAAGATGACAAACAGTGTGCTTGAGGGAATGGGCCCTAAATTAGAAAGCTGAAACCGGAGGTGAACATTTCAGATTAGGGGTTCAGAACTGAAAATAGCTGGTGAAGTGGATGACATTCCTCACATAAACCTCCTGCACAGCACGCGGTGCTCCTGTGTCCATCTCTTCCCTTGACTCCGTTGGTCTCGGCATGCCCGTTCCTGTCTGCATTTTCCATCAGCTGTGGCACCCCCGCTGCTGCCAGAGCGACAGCCTGGCTCGGGCGCCCCGCAGTCCGTCGGACAGCTTGGCTTGCGCCGCGGCGCCGGCACAGCCAGGCACGCCCTGACCTCTGCATCTGCTCCTCTCACAAGTTTTGGATCTGCACTAGCTCCTGAGAGTGTTCTGCTCCAGAGCCCCGGTGCCGATCCAGCAGCTCCAGGCACGGAAGCGGCACCGTGGGCCCATCGGGACCCGCTGGCACCTGGCACATGTGGGCTGAGGGCCCGCACTTGGCACCCCCTGGCACCCGGCACAGCTCATCTGAGGGCTGCACGCCCCTGTGCCGTTCTGGAAAATGTCTTTATATGCTGGAACGCCACGCTGCTGTCAGCCTGGTGTGCCTCTGCCAGCCTTTGGGAGGTGACCTCTGCCGTGGAAGCCGTTTGTGTGTTTATCATGGCCTTAAGTTGAAATGGGAGATTCAGATTAGGCATTAGAAAATATTTTTTCACTGTTTGGGTGCTCAGGCACTGGAATAGGTTGTCCAGGGAGGTGCTGGACTCACCATCCCTGGAGGTGTTCAAGAAGCATCTGGATCTGGCGTTGGGCGGTATGGTTTAGGGTTTACAGTGGCAGTGCTGGGTTGATGGTTGGACTCGGTGATCTTACAGGTCTCTTCCTACCTCGGTGATTCTGTGATTCTATGATTGTATCTCTTGCTCAATCCTTTTTCTGAACCCTTTTGGGAGGGTTCTCCTGGCCAAAGCCAATGCAGAACCTCGCAGGGCTGGAGGCTCTGGCAGCGTGGACCGTGCAAGGCAGCAGTCCCGTGCCCTCGGGGCGGGAGCGTGTCCCACCCAGCCTGTCACCAGCGGCTTGTCTTCAAGTGCTGGGCCAGAGGCTACTTCAGCTCCTGAAGCGGATCCTATCCTGGATCCTGATATTCTTTACTTGAATTTTTGGTTTACAGCACTGCCCTGTGCATTTTTTTAAATAAGCACTGTGAGGAAGTACATTTCAATCGCTTGACATGCTGTTTGTGAAAACAAAAATGCCCCTTTCCCAAGGTTCTGCTCTCTTTTATTAGTGAAATTTTAAGATTGACAGGTATTGTGAATTTCTTCAACTCTAAATTTCATCACCTGAAGCCAAAAGAATATTGGATAAATATGGAATAGTTTCTTGCTGACTGCCTTCTACTTGATGCATGATGTCTTGCTATTTAATGCCATTTGTGAATCCAGGCCGTGGAGCTTCAAGGCATTCTCAGGCTTCCCTTGTGTCAGTTTTTGTACTGCCTTCACTTGGTTTATTGATCTGAATTAATCTGTCGTGCGCTAGTTCGTTTGTAGTCTCAAACATTAGGATGAGGAGAACGCTGGGGATTTTATCCCGACACTTCGTGCCCCGGCACGCGGCGCCCTTCGCGCCGGGAGTGGCCAGCAGGGGGCGCCGTCCCTGGCTCGTGACTGGGGGCTTTCACGTGGCTCTCGCGCCCCCCCCACGTGGCGGCGCGCGCCCTCTTCGGACCGCGGCGCGTGCGGTGCCCTCAGGTGCGCGGCGGGAAAATCCTGCCCTCAGGCACGCGCGGCTCCCCTCAGGTGCGCGGCGGGAAAATTCTGCCCTCAGGCACGCGCGGCTCCCCTCAGGGCGCGGCGGGAAGCGGCAGTCCCGCACATCGCGTCATCCATGGGGCTCCGGCTGGATTTTGTCGGTAAGAAGGCTTTACTTGATCGGGAAGGGATTGTTTCCTGGCAGTTTGGGCTGCTGAGGAGTGCCTGGCCTGGGCTACGGGTGTCCTGGGGATGCAGTGTGGGTCGCAGTTCCTTAAGCCCGAGTGATGGTCCTGTACCCTTCCTGCCGCTCCCAGGCTCATAGGCTGGGTTTGAGGAAGGAAAGGTTTTTGTTGTGTTGGGAAGCAGGTAGTTTTGGCACCAAAGGGCAGCATGAGGGTTGCAGGCTCTGTCCCACGCTGGGAGCCTGTCTCACCGTCTGGCTGGGAAACAAGGTATTTTTGTCCTGTGGAATCATTTACGAAGCAGGTGAATTCTGCCCAATATTGTGCTAAGAGGTTTAAGTCTCATTTTCCGGAGTTGTACATTTTTTGTTTGTATTTGCCTATTGTACTTTCGGGTCTCTCAGGTTTGTGCTAAGGAACTTTACCTCTAATATGCTCTTCAGATATTTCTGTGTTACTAACTAGATTTTTCTCTCATTATTTGTTCAGTTTATCAATATTATGTAAGAGTGCCGGGGAAGGGTTTTCTGTGCTGTGTCCTATTCCAGTGTTATTGTTTGTTAGGACAATGGTAACTCAGTGATAGTAACTTGGAGCAAATATGTGTAGTGACACATTAATCCTACATTAAGTCTGTAGGGTTTGCAATGATCTGCTTGAGTTGTCTATGAAACCTCTTGTACAGTGCTTTCTGACGAAATGGAGTAGTTCATGCTTTTTTTGTTGGTGGATATACAAATTGTTGAGGCGGTTGGGTTTTTTCCTTCTCACTCTTTTTTTTTTTTCTTTTTTTTT